>OX393579.1:40075200-40489209 GCA_947652605.1 Elmis aenea | reverse complement strand
GAGATACTGAAAATAGTGTGGGTCTGGTAGGTTGCATGGAAGAAGTAGAACACAATGCCATGTGTAGTTTTTCACCTTTATCAAGCTGGTTTTTATTTTCATTCTATTTACGTCGTGAACATTTCTTATAAGTTATTTGCACAAATGCAACGTATTAAATACATTTTTCTAATTTTATCATTTGTAAATGTACATACTTTAAGAAAAGATTAAAACAGATTTTAAATAGACAATCACAAATTATACAAATTAAAAACGTGGTCGATTGGCGGATGTGTACTGTAGTTTTTTTTTTTTTCAGTCGCACAATTAAAATTTATTAGTACATAAGTAGGTATAACAATTTAATAAAAACAAGACCTAACAATATCTTAGTCAATAAAAATGATTGAAAATTAAATGATAATGATAACACTCTTCTAGGTATAAAGTAATAAAATACAATTAACATTTTAAAATCACAATAAAAACAACAATCACAGCAAACGATAAATTAGTATGTCAAGGAGTAAATTATACTTAATTATTTGGTTTAATTTAATGATCTATGAGTTCCACAAATGTTATGTCAAACAGATCTTCGTCGACTGCTTTGACCTCCAACAGGAATACACCTTCATTACAATGGTATGCCACCATGTCATCATCAATCTCTTTTGTTTTTGCGATATAAGTTCTTTATGCTCGAAGCAGAAATTTTGTACTTTGTATCTCTCTGAACGATCACAAACAGGATGATACAACTCATCTAGCTTTTTTCCCCATTTGCGACCTTTCTCTCGTCATCACGAGTTTTACGTGCCGCGCCCCGCTGAGAGAAGACTTTTATTTGGCAGTAGCCTCGATGATTTACGGTTGGTTCACGTGGATCTTCATAGGTGTCGATTTGTAAGTGAAGGGGAAGTCCCTTCATCGATCTTTTTCCACTGGTAAAATCGGTACTCAGGCATTGTACGGCGACGTTTATCTCTGCCGGACTTTCCAAAGGATTCCAATGCACAGCAATGGCATTGTGTGCTACTTCTTCCATGCAACCTACCAGACCCACACTATTTTCAGTATCTCCCATCTAAAATTCGTTGTCTGACGGAGTGCTGTCGCCCGTGCCAAAGTTTCCAAGCGTTGATCTCATGTTTTGGACTGTTTTCTTCTCTAAACACCAACATAACAAGGCTCTTAACAGTCTGAGCTTTGAGCTGTTTTACGGGATCAGGAATGTATTTTAACGTAATACAATAAAATTTTCCTTTATTTATGTAAGTCATACGATCGTCTTCACGCCTTTGCGAAGAAGAAATTGGTGTCTCCAAGAAGTATTTAAAACCATAGGCGGAAAATTCTATTTCTGAGTCTTCTTGGGAATTCTCCCCAAATAATATAGTTGATTCATATAAACGAATATCATTTTCTAGTTCATTTTCAACGTGGGTGCCATTAGAGTTTTTTGGGCGAGTCGTCTTCTGGCGAATTTTGTTGATGATTTAATACAAGTCTTTGATCTTCAAAAAACAACTGCGGCTTTTTTGGGGATGGAATGGCCTCGAAAGCAAAGGAATGCTTATGATTTGGCACAACGATGTTTGTTTGTAATTGACTTTCTAGTAACTTTATTTCATCTTTTAATTTTTCAATAAAAAGCATATTATTTTCTTCATCAGTCAAAAAACCATCGCATAATTCATCTATACAAAAACTACAGTACACATCCGCCAATTGACTACGTTTTTAATTTGTATAATTTGTGAAAAAAGCTAGATGAGTTGTATCATCCTGTTTGTGATCGTTCAGAATTTTATTCTATGAGCGATTTAAACAACCCCCAGTATTGTTCGCACCAGCAGATACCGATGAAATTTCAAGGATTTTATCGCCACGATACCGATAGTTCTCCAAGGGGACCAACTGAACATGTAAAATCAGGTTCCCCATTCCTATTACATAAAGCTGCTAAGTCACCTACAATACTAGGTCGTAGTCCTGGAAGCGCGAGCCCTCTTAATGAGAGAATAATGTTGTATGTACGTCAGGAGTCAGAAGACGTATATATTCCACTCCATGTCGTTCCACTAACCACAGTGGGACTGCTAAATGCGATTGAAGTACAAAATTTCTGCTTCGAGCATAACGAACTTGTATCGCAAAAACAAAAAAGGCATTACGATCGAGATTGATGATGACATGGTGGCATACCTAATTATGTACTAATAAATTTTAATTGTGCGACTGAAAAAACAACAAAACAAAAACGACAGTACAGGGTGGTCCAAATTCGATGGGATTGCATGGGTATCTCGGTTAATATTTAAGATAGAGAAACGGTTAAATTACCAAAAATATGCAGTTTTTTGAGACAAACTCAGAACCGTTTTCAAAAATATTCTATCATTTTCGGTTTTCGAGTTATCGAATAAAAAGTGTTTTTTTGTCATATTAATAATGTGTCATATCTCCGTTATTGTTGTAAATATCAAAAATATTTATTAAGATTATTTTTGGATATTTTTATGTTTAATTTGATTATACTAAAAAAAAAATTTTACGCTCGCTGTTAAAAAGTTATGACACAAACTTACCTTTTTTTAAATGGAAACGATAGTTGGCTATGACCTATTTAAATTCCTCATTTTTTTCTCATTTTAAATATATGAGGGTTGATGTATTTATTTTCAACAATACGCAAGTTATGAAGGTTTTTTAGTTTTTTTTTTAAAGAAAATCATAGTAGGCTGTGAAAACAAAAAATAAACAATGTGTAAAACCTTATAAAACTCATGTGGTACAAGTTACCAAGGTTTTTTAATTTGTTATTGAGATAAATACGAAATTTTTTGAACATAAGATAAACAACAATATCCTACATTACTGCTGATACCGACTATATCGTTGTTTTCTTATTTTCAAATATTTACAATGTTTATCTCCACAACAAATTAAAAAACCTTAGCAACTTGTACCACATGAGTTTTGTAAGGTTTTACACCTTGTTTGGTTTTTGTTTTCATAGCCTACTATGATTTTCTTAGAAAAAAACCTAAAAAACCTTCATAACTTGCGTATTATTAAAAATAAATACATCGACCCTTATATATTTGGAATGAGAAAAAAATGAGGAATTTAAATAGGTCATAGCCAACTATCGTTTCCATTTAAAAAAAGGTAAGTTTGTGTCATAACTTTTTAACGGCGAGCGTACATTTTTTTAAAAAAGTATAATCAAATTAAACATAAAAATATCCAAAAATTATCTTAATAAATATTTTTGATATTTACAACAATAACGGAGATATGACACATTATTAATATGTCAAAACAACACTTTTTATTCGATAACTCGAAAACCGGAAATTATAGAATATTTTTGAAAACGGTTCTGAGTTTGTCTCAAAAAACTGCACATTTTTGGTAATTTAACCGTTTCTCTATCTTAAATATTAAGCGAGATACCCATGCAATCCCATCGAATTTGGACCACCCTGTACACATCCGCCAATTGACCACGTTTTTAATTTGTATAATTTGTGATCGTCTATTTAAAATCTGTTTTAATCTGTTTTGATCTGTTTTAATCTTTTATTAAAGTATGTACATTTACAAATGATAAAATTAGAAAAATATATTTAATATGTTGCATTTGTGCAAATAACTTATGAGAAATGTTCACGACGTTAATAGAAGGAAAATAAAAACCAGCTTGATAAAGGTGAAAAACTACACCGAAACGTAGCAAAAACAGGAATCTAGCATTTCATTTATACCTTATAATCCAAAAACATTAAAAATTATTATCATCACGAAAAGGTAAACAATTAAACCAAATATACTAATATTTAAATATGCATTGTCTCAGAAGCTCTGGTTGGATTAAAGTACCACTCTTCATAACAAATACTGACATACTAATAAACTAGTAAAATATTTAATCTCGAGCCATAAAAAGTTGCGTGCATTGTAGCTTGATAGAAATCGGTGCGCTACGGTTACTGTCACACCATTATACTCGTATCACAGAGTTAATACAAAAAACGGTGCACTAATATAACACAAGTAGTTTCTAGACAACGTGTATTTCATTTTTTTTGTAATTTTCATTATCAACTGTTTCTAATTTTTCGTTACCGTTTTTACTTAATGCACTATCATTGTCGGTGAATTTTGAAGTTTTCTTATTTTTTTCTAAATTTGTATCTACATTTCTTACGACACTACCGTTTGTAACACTTTTGTTTATGTTATCAGGAATTTCTTGGGCATCGGCGACGTCTGTGTTTTCATTTTTGCAACTTTGCTCGGGGTTAGAGGTTTCCGCATCAGTTTCACTAGCCTGTTCAACACCTTTTTGTATATCAGGGCTCACTAAGAGATGACTCCACCAATTAGAAAAAGCGCCTTTTGCTTGTGATAATGCACCTCCTGATACAAAAACAAAGTATAAAATCGAACATACAAAAGTTTCTACACGAAAAAAATAAAAGAAGAGAAAACAATTGAATAAGGCATGAAACATTTCAACCTACCTACTGCTTTACTAGTTGTAGCAACTGCTTTACCAGTAGAAATCATTGCTTGGTTTAATTTTCTTCCACTTTCTGTATTTTGCATCGTACTGAAAAATTAAAATAAACAAAATAAAAAAGTGTTAAGCAAATCAATAGATGCTGTATTTCTTAAGATAAGCTAAATTTGCATATTATGAAAATTAAGTGAATGGGCATGTATTGAGGGTGTTCCAAAAATCATTACCATCTCGCTTACTTCCATAAATAACCCCAACAAAAAAATTGCATTGAATACTAAAAAATATGTTCAGGGCTGGACTGGCCCACCGGGAATTTCCCGGTGGCCCGTGACCGTCACGTGTGTAAAAAAATCCTAATTGCAGCTAAAAATAACAAACATTTATAAATAAAGCGCTAAAATCGAATTTCAATAAGGCTTATCTATGACCATAAAAAGGCAGAGGACGTTTTACCTCCTCCGGGCCATTTATGATGACCCAAAAAGCTATTGTCGGATGGGGATGGTTAACTGCACAAGTGTTGCAATAAAATTTACAAAACATTCCGAGAACAATAATAGTAATCTCGACAGCCTCTGGTACTAAGGCCTACGTACTTTAGGCAGGGCCGCCGAGAGCGGGCCCGGACCCCGTGAATGCAATATTACCGGGCCTGAAAAAAAAAAGAGCGGACCCGGGCCCCGACCTATCCAGATTTCCCGGTAATCAATTTGTTCCCAGTCCAGTCCTGAATATGTTAAATTATTATATATTTTTTAAAAGTGTTTTTTTTTTTAAATTGGCATTTAAATGGATTAAATTCAAAATTAAACAGTAAATGTGCATATGTTTTCAGTCATGTAAACATTTACAACTTTTACTAATAATGTTTTCAAGAAAAATTCATAAATTATCATTATTAGTAGTCCACAAAGACAATCTCATTGCATAAGTGAGAATTGGAAACAACATTTTTTGATTTGAAAGTTATTCTTTATTTAGTTTAGAAAACCGAAATATTTTTGCTACAAACTTATATCAGATACACAGTATTTCTTCACAATTCACTGATACCTCGTAGATTTAACACTTTGCTAAAAATAATTGTCATAAAAAATATTAAAATGCTTACAAGACAAAAAATTTAAAAAAATGCTATCTGATTCAACAATAAATAAGGTTTGTTCAAGTCATTTTTAAAAACAAAAGATATAATTGAAATGGTAATGAACTCTTTACACCACTATAAATCCTTAAGAGGCACCAACAGAAAATTTCATGTAAGTTTTTTTATAAGTTCATACTTTTAAACATGTTTCAGGTATCACATTACATAGTATAATTAAATAGCACACTTATTTATTTATCAAAAAATGTATAAATGATACATACTGTGCAAATCTCAGTTTCATATCGGCAACAGATAACTGACCAGCAAAAGGATGACCAATATTCAAATTATCTACATTGTCATGTTTCTCGCTCCTCCACATTTTGTAATTGTGAGTATCTCTCCATGCTGATACAAAGGTTGAATTAAAATGCTCAACTTCACGACCTCCATCTGTAAAAAAAACATTCGTAATACATTATTACTTGCATTTATAAGCGTCAACACCAACTAAATATAAAAAACAATTGAATAATCAAAAATTTTAGGAGCTATTTTCTTTTTATTTCATTTTAATTTATTTTAACTGTATTTGATTAGTTATACCTCACTTGTTTCATATGAGAACAATTAATTTTAGTTATATAAACTTATCAATACCAAATATTATACAGGGTGTTCCTTAAGTATTGCAAAAGAATTTAGGAAGCGATTCCTTATCAAAAATTAAGGGGGGTCTTTCATATAACATTTTTTCCCTGGACGTCTCCTTTCGGAGTTACACCCCCCTAAAGGAGAGCAGTAAAATTAGGTTTTCATTTTATTTCTCAAATTTGGTTATATATAGGAGAATGATATTTAACAGATGTTTTATACTTATTAAAAGTTTTCCATAGTAATATTTTTAATCATCTCCCACCTTTACAGGGGGGTGAAAAGTGCGACCCCTGTTGGCTTTTTTACCAGAACTTTTTGGTGGGTTAAAATTTTGCAATTAAAAAATTTTGTTTTAAAGCTTGGTTTGTTTAAAAACTTTTTTTATTCTTTAGTTTTTCGCGTAAAACCTACCGTTTTTAAGTAAAAAATAAAATAAGTAAACATGAACCATCAAATAATATTCCAATATAAAAGGATTCATTTTGGCGGTTGCCATGGTTTGTTTATGTTCATATTGGATAGAATTGACAGATGTTATTCATTTTTGACGTTTACGCGGCGACAACGCTTTAACGCCCGTCAATTCTACCCAATATGAACATAAACAAACCATGGCAACCACCAAAATGAATCGTTTTATATTGGAATATTTGATTGTTTATGTTTTCTTATTTTATTTTTTACTCAAAAACGGTAGGTTTTATGAGAAAAAAGTTTCTTAACCTTTAAGTAGTCGCACGGCGCCGCAGAGGCGCCAAGCGTTTTTTAAATCGTTGTTACATTTTTAATGATTTTTTGTCACTAATATCTGTTTATGTATTCCTCAATTGTACTTTTAGGAATACGAATTGTATAGTATTATTCATATTTCTCTATTTTACAGTCCGTAAAATGCAATTATGTGCTACTCGGCATGAACGCTGTCATTTATGCCCTAGGGCTAAAAATCGACATTCGCAACAAATTTGTTCGCAATGCCATAAAAATATTTGTTCAGAGCATACAATAAAATTGTGCAGTGAATGCTTTGCAGCCAATGTTTGATTCGTGTTAAAAAGAAATTAATTTATGTTTTTACAGTTATGTTTTATGTACAGATATATATTTTTTATATCTTATAATTTATTTAGTCATTGTTATTCCTTTTAAGATTTAGCTTATATTTTATGAATAAACCAGTTTGACACATTTTTAAGATTTTAAGTCAAAAACATTGTTATAAAACCCCAATGGTGCCTCCGAGGCGCCATGCGAGTAGTTATGTATACACAGTACACGCGACTAGTTAAAGGTTAATAAATCAAGCTTTAAAAGAAAAAAAAAAAAAATTTAAATTGCCAAATTTTTACTCACCAAAAAGTTCTGATAAAAAAAACAACAGGGGTCGCACTTTTCACTCCCCTGTGAAGGTGGGAGATGATTAAAAATATTACTATGGAAAACGTTTTAATAAGTATAAAACATCCTGCCAAATATCATTCTCCTACATATAACCAAATATGAGAAATAAAATAAAAACTTAATTTTACCGCTTCCCTTTAGGGGGTGTTACTCCGAAAGAAGACGTCTAAAGAAAAAAATTTATATTAAAGACCCCCTTAATTTTCGATAAGGAATCAACTCCCGATTTTTTTTTGCAATACTTAAGAAATACCCTGTATAAAACGTAAAATATTACCTTGAGAAAGTGATGTTCTAGCGAGACAAAGTAAATAAACTTTAAACTGGCTCCTGATCCATTCATCACCACCTTCCCATCCAACACCATCCAAAAACACATCATGTCGTTCTTCGGCAACATGTTTCACAATATAATCCGCAAATCTGAGGTCTTCAGTAGTTAAATGCAATTGTTTTCTTAATTCGGCATCTTGGCATTCTATTTTACCAGTTTCAATGTCGACTAAAATATCGCTTAGCTGTCGTTTCTGCTTAAAAAGCACATTTGTAGCACCGACTACGTAACCCCTAACATTAACATCACTTAATAAGTCCATATAAGGTAGCGATAAATACGGAAGACATAAATAACCTTGAGTAAATATAGGTAGAGGAAATCCACAATCTTCTATATTTATTTGGGCCAAATTTGCTATATTACTGTGTAGGTTATTTTCAGTTATAGCATCAGAACTAACGTCTCTACGTAAGCCATTAGAATCCCCAGACATTGCATTAATGGCCTTATGATTTTCATCAAACGTTTCAGTGATTTCTAAGCCTATTTCTGTGCTTTCTGGATTAAGTTCACTTGTTTTATTGCAACTACGGTTATCCCTAGCACTTGACACTAGATCAGTTTCATCTTCACATGAAATTTCATTGTTTGAACAATGTTGGGAACACTGCTCGGAATTTGAATCACTTATTGTATTTTCATTATTTGCATCACTAGGAACTGTGGCAATATTTATAACATCATTTTCTTGTGCATTTTTATCACTGTCGGTGGAACTTTTGGGCAATTTTATTTTAGGAGTCGATAAAGGACTTTGATCATCATCAGAAAAATCAGGCATTGGAGACATGGGTCTTGATAATCTGTAACAAGCGTCAGTTACTAGGGGTGGGCGATATCCAAATTTCGATATCGAAATTATATCGATATATCGATAGATATCGAAATTATATCGATATATCGGAATATCGATATAAAAGCGGCGTGAAGCTAAAAAAGTCGGTAAAAAAGTGAAAAACGAGACTGATCTAAAAAAAAAAAAAACGCTTCTTGCCCTCAAAATATCGATATCCGATATCAAAATTATATCGATCACCCCTATCAGTTACCATCCTATTCACAATGAAATCATCACTGAATCATTTAAGTGCAACAGTCATTGATAATATTGATTCATATATTTTGTTTAGTAATATGTGATACATAATAACAACGTGTTTTTCGTTGCTGATGACAAATATAAAAGACTATACCAATGAAATCCAGGAAAAAGCAAAAATAAACTTACTTAACACATGTTGAATATTTTAGACCTTCCTCAATCATATATGGATGTAAAGATAATAAAGTCAAAACTGTAGAACATAAGGACTGAACTGGTGATCTAAAGAATACAATTCGTTTTTCTAATAGTAGCAATTTAAACAATAGTAAGGCTTTGTGTCTCCACTGCAGTACAAAATCTCTTGCAGACAAACCTGTCAATAAGAAACAAATTAAAATCAGTTTAAAACTATTTCATAAACAATATTACTTACCTACAAATGTTTGTGTGCTTATATCATTTTGTGCTAATACTGAATTTAAATGATGGTAAGTATCTTCTAATAATGAGACTTTACTAAAATCACCTTCTTCAAAATAAGCATGTGTGATAAGGGCCATTTTAACTTGAATATGTCCATACAGCGGTAACTTACTTAGAACACACACCGATTTCTGTACAGTACCTCTGGTAATATCAGCGGTCAGGTTTTTTATTTTCTACGAGAAACCAATATTTATTAAGAAAACATTCAACGTTTCTGATACTTACTTCAACCGGTATTTGTCGAAAACAAGAAATGCCATACACTGTTTGCTTTGGATTCGTAAGACTGGGAAGATGAAAAAATGCTGTATCTTCTTCATAATTATGAGAACCATCAGGTAATGCAAGTGTTGGCAAGTATTTCCAACCTGGAGGGCACTCGTTTGGCGCTCCGGGCACAAGTGCAGGAAAGGAATATTCAATCTAAACAAATATTATCAGTTTCTCATTTTCATCTGTATATATTTTGATTATCATGGTGATAATACCTGACAACCCTTCTTATGATGGAAACCAACAACAAGTACATAAAGTACAGGACCTTCGTTTTCACTCATTTTTATTCTTACTTTATTATTTTCATTTACATTTAAGTAACGCAAGCCGTTAACGACATTTCGACATCAACCATAATTATTGACAATCAGTTTTGCCACCCACTTGTCACGCATGCTCTTAGCATCTTATAGAACTACTCGCATTATTCACTTTAACTTATTCACGTAGGATACAAAAAAAGTTTTGTAATAAGCAATCGTTCTTTTACTAAAAAAAACTGTTTATTTAAAATTATATACCCTTTAAAACGATCAATTACAATGTGCCTAAATTTATTTAGAGTTAATGTATTTAAAGTAATTACTTAAGTCATCATTGTAACACTTAAGACTTAGAATGAATGAAAATTATAGCATGTATATAATTTGGTTTGTTTGTGTTTTTGTTATTTTCTGTGGAAGTCAAAGCTTTTGACGTTTAGCCGATAGCTTTGATTTCAAAGTAGCAAAGAAAACAGAAGGTGTAAATAACAATTTATTTAGACAGGATGTCAGCCTCGTCAGCCTCGTCAAAGCATTTTACGAATCCTTATGCAGATTACTCGGTAGAAAGTGCCACAAATGTTTTAGCCGGTAGTGAAGTAAGGTTGTATTTAATGTTTGATTTCTTTTCATACCTAAATATAAAATTTCAGCTTCATCCAAATTCAAAAATAAAGACCTGCTTGAATGCAAAATGGAATGATGCTCTCAGAAAATTTGATGATCTTGAATTTAGAGACTATTCTGTTTACACAGGAACTGCAGGAATTGCACTATTGAAGTTATTGAAAAATCCAAATGACACAAGTAATTTACAGGTATATTTTTAATCCACTTAAGCCACATGTTTGTGTCTGACATTGGCATGCGATTCAGTCATTTTTGTGCATTCCCGTGTCTGTCATGGGCGGACACGTATCGTCCTATATAAAACTTTTAATGCTCTTATGAGACACTTATTATTATTACACTGGCAAACTTTTTCAGTTAAACATGTCCTTATAAGCGGGGCTGTTGAGAGAAATGTTTGGGCCCGTGACAAGTCTGTGACAGTCCGGGTTCGACGGTCAGACCCTTTTCCGATGCTGGGCACATGACAACAGGTTTTGATGTCACCCCATCTCGGCACCCCTGCTTATAGTTCACAAAACTGTTTGCAGCCCCTCCAACACCCCACGCCACTGAAAATTAAAAATATATTTATCTTCCCATACTTTGCTTCAAATAAAAGTTAATCATTTTGACCAATAAATTGTAAAAAAGTCGTGCTGCTGTCCATTTATTTTGCTATAATTTTATTGAAATTAACAGCAACTGCGTTGGTAAAATTTTGTTTATCATGTCTTAAGTAAAATTTAATGTATATCGTATGTATTCTTAAAAAGTTTTAATGGTAGATGATTTGGGAAATTATTACCTGTGGCCAATTTTTAAAAAAAAATAATTTTTGTAAATAAATATGTACCCTACAGTGATTGATTTTAATGTTAACTTGTGATCATGCTCGTATTTGTACGTGCCAGTTTTTTAATTTAAAGTGAACTGTTTTTAAAACCAATGTACGTTTATCTTACAGGATATGAAAGAGTTATTAAGGCTACACAAACTTAATGGTAAAAGACACACCTTTCTATGTGGAGATGCGGGGTCATTAGCAATAGGAGCTGTGGTGTCTCATAAATTAAGGGAAAGCGAACAATTGAAGAAATTAGTTAATCAGTGAGTAAATATTTGTGTCACGAAAATATGATATGTAATTATTGAATACTTTGCCTATGACCATTTTTCTATTACATAGGATATTTAAGATATCTTATGTTTAAAACACAATAATTGATTCTTTTATAAAAATTATAAATTAATTTTTGTATTACTTTAAAATTAATTGGACCCCCAGTTATAATAATGTTATGTTCCAAAAATGCATATGAAATAAATAAGTGTCAATTGTAATGAATAAAAATTTAAAAACTAGAAATTATTTTTTAATGTATTTATAATGTTACTGTAAAATATCGGAGTAGTGTATATTTGTAATTTTGTTGCAATAATACTTTTCATAAATTATTGATGTTGTTAGAAAATTGTGAGTTTTGCATTGTTTGAAAATTATTATTTTAGATTAATGTCAATGCAGGAAGATGCAACCAATTACAAATCAGACCTTCCAAATGAGTATTTGTATGGGCGTGCAGGGTATTTGTTTGCTTTGCTGTATATTAATAAGCACGTACAACCTCCCCCAATAGAAGAAAGTGTCATAAGAAAGGTACAGTAAACTTTTAATAATTTGTTGTTAAATTTTTACTTTTTAAGCAGTAATTATTTATGGTCCATGTTTAGCAGATTTATAATGAACATTTAAAGAATATTAAAATTAAATATATACAGGGTGTTTTATTTAAAGTAAAAAGGTTAGGTATTGGTACATGGAAACAAAACACTCAGTGTAGTTTTAAATAATTGTAGATTATGCAGATAATGATCACAAAGAGGGGCGGATCTAGGTTTTTCGGGGCCTAGGGCTTATTGAAGTCCAATGGGGCCCCATTTTTTGTTAGATTAAGAATCTTTAAATTGGTGTTTAATTTTTAATAACATCAAAATCATATTTGAAATATATTTATTTATGAAATGGTGGTGAAAACTGTTAACATTGATTAAAATAAAACAAATAATACTATAAATTATCATTATTATTATTTTATTAATATAACTATTTTTTACTATACGATAAATGGTCATTGTTAATGAAAAAGTATTAAAAATGTATAACAATTCAATCTTTGTGGGCCCTTGACACTTGGGGGCCCAGGGCTTAAGCCCTATTAGTCCCTATGTAGATCCGCCCCTGATCACAAACTTCTATATTATTATTTTTTAAATGATATTTAATAAGCAAAATGTGAAGGAAATATGAATTAGGACAGTATACTGTATAAAACAAGTAAGAGTTAAAATGTAGCAGTTATCGAGGAGTCTGATTTTTAATAACTAAACTCTCTGTGTTTATATGTCATTAAAAAGCATTAAATTGAGCAATTTTGCCAAATTTAAACCTATACTTTATCACGAATAATAAGTGAGATTCTAATGATTGCATTCGAATTTGAATCAGTCTGTATTCTGTATAGGAATAATTAAAATATAAATCCACATATTTTCAAAATTAAATTAAAACACTGCTCATATAGTGACCACCGCTGGGTTAGTCGTACGCAGTGTTTCTACTAATAGCAATTTTTAACTCAAGGACCTTCTGCTTTGATTAATAATTTGTAAATATTTCACAGATCATAGAAGTTATGTTGCTTTGTGGACAAAACGAATCAAAAGCAGGAAATTTTAAATGTCCGCTTATGTACCAGTGGCACGACAGCTATTACTTGGGAGCAGCTCATGGTGTTTCAGGGATTATCTACCTTCTTTTGCAAGCTAAGAAATATCTCACAGAAACAGAACTTGATCAACTTATTAGGCCAACTATCGATTATTTAATAACACTGAGGTAATGATTTTTTTAATAAAGTAAAGTGGTAGCAATTTTAATATTAATTTTACCCTTAAACATTTTTTATATTGAAATTTTTATTTCACCTTTAAATTCGTAAAATAGACGACACACATTTTTTATGTACAGGGTGGTCTAAATTCGATGGGATTACATGGGTATCCTGCTTAATATTCGAGATAGAAAAACGGTTAAATTGCTAAAAATACGCAGTTTTTTAAGATAAACTTAAAACCGTTTTCAAAAATATTTTATCAATGCCAGTTTTTGAGTTATTACAAAAAAACTGTTGTGCGTACATACATACAGGATGTCCCAGTTAACTTGAACAGCATGGGGATTTCGTAAACGGTAAACTTTTGTTAAACTAGGTAATCTTAATTTTGTAATTGCGTTCAACTATTTTTTTATGATTAGCTGTTTTAAGAACATTTCATCAAACAAAAAGTAACAGGCTTAGAAACCATTGTTATCCAGAAAGTGCAGATCTCAAATTTGCATTGCCCATGGAGAGTGGACTACACATTGAACACATGTTATAATTTAGAGTCAATAGTAATAGCAATTGAAAAATCATAAATTATTATGTAATTTGAAAAATATCTCAAATCATTTAGGTTTCTTTGTGTTTAATTAAGTACAGATAGTTTATTTATGTAATGTTTTGTTTTGTTTTCCAATGGCCACTTTAATTAAACTTCACAAATACAATAATATTGCTATAACTTGCTTATTTTTAAAAATAAACCTAACAACCCATACATCAATGAAACGAGAAAAAAAAAATCTTTTTAATGGTGTCACAGCCAACTACAACCCGTATTTAAAATAACAAAGTTTATGTTAAAATAACAAAAACAAATGAAGATAGGTAAAATTTATTAACTAATTTCAATTCTATGCAAAAAAGTGTCCTAATAATGTCGAAAAATATTTTGGGTATGATTTTAAATAAGCAAGTTATAAGCAAAAATCGAAAACGTCATTTTTTTGTTTTTTACGAATAGCGCAAAAACTGTAAATTTTTTTCAAGATTTTTTTACATGGAATAGTTGCTCTTAAATCATAGATCATTCTCACCCATTTAACCAACTCTGTATCTCTTACCGTTTACGAGATCCCCATTCTGTTCAAGTTAACTGGGACACCCTGTATATCCCATCGAATTAATTTATTTTAAAATCCTATTAGATTTTTTCATTTGGCAATACAGTAGTACATTTTAATCAAAATCAAATAATAAATTTTTTTCAGTCATGTAAACCATGTTAGTGCCATTTAAAAAAAGTTATACAGTGTGACCCATTTCAAAGCGGATCACCCCTATAAAAAGTTTATTTATGGTCCGATTTTCTTAATTTTTTTTTAACCGATAAAGCATCAAAAACTGTACTTTGGGACCCTAATTAAAATTTCAATTTACACTCACAAAGCCTACTATGATTTTTTTTCAATGTCAAAATTGGCAAAATCTGTTAAGCGATTTTTTTATTTAAAATCTGACTACACCACTCGAATTTCATAAAAAAATATTTTTTATTAAGAGATTAATTATGAGTTCAATATTTGTGATTAAATTAATATCAATATTGTAAACACAGTGTACTATGCTGTGTAAAAAACAAAAGTTAGAAAAAAAACTTTATTTGACCTAAGATCTCTTAAATAAGCAACAATTTATTTGTGTCAGTATTAAAATCGCAACTGTTATAGAATTTTCGATTGGTGAACAATTATTATATTTACAAGAAAAGATACAAAAATACAAAGAAAAAATAATAAAAATGTTTAATGAAATTTTGTACAAACTCATGTGAGGGCATCCTGAATCCAGTGATGCAGTCAGATTTTAAATAAAAAAATCGCTTTTGCCAATTTTGACATTGAAAAAAAATCATAGTAGGCTTTGTGAGTGTAAATTGAATTTTTAAATAGGGTGCCAATGTGCAGTTTTTGATGCTTTATGGTTAAAAAAAAAAGTTTATGAAAATCAGACCATAAATAAACTTTTTATGGGGGTGATCCGCTTTGAAATGGGTTGACATGTCTGATTTTTTTCGCCATTTAATATGTTTGTTGAGGTTATTTTAAAAAATAAATTAATTACAGATGGTTATGATCTGTGGAAAACTTTTATGAAGATCATCGAGACTGCGATCTAAATTTTGACCGACATCATAAAGATAAAATATATATTTCTCCTCTATTTTTTTGTTTCCCAAAAGGTTCAATTTTATAAATAATAAGAATTTTGGCATCATAAAAATCTTATTTATTTTTGTAGTTGGTTCGAAAACAAATAATTAAAAAAAAAAAACTATAAAAGCCATAGTCCAGAAAATATAACGTATTATAAGTATTGCATACTAATACAACTTAAAAAATTTAAGTGTTAAACTTTTACTTTATCAGATACCAAAGCGGAAATTATCCCTCATCTTTGGGTAGTAAAAATGATAAATATGTACAGTGGTGTCATGGCGCTCCTGGATTTGTTTACATGTTCAGCATTGCCTACAAAGTAAGTATTTGAATTGTTTGTGCAACGTTAATAAAACTATTAATATTCAGTTTAGGAAATGTCATAAAAACTTAGTCGATACTTTTTTATTTTCATAAATGCATTTAATTTAATAAATGTTTTTCGTGCAGGTATTTAAAGATCCAAAGTATTTACAATTAGCATTGGAAAGTGGTGATGTTGTATGGCAAAGAGGTCTTATACACAAAGGATATAGTATTTGTCATGGCGTATCTGGAAATGCTTACTGTTTTCTTGAGTTGTATCAAACAACAAAGGTAATTCTTATATTTCTAGTTTTTTTACATCCTCAATTGTGTTTGTGTATTGAAATTCGTTTTAATTAGCAAAAACAGCTGATTTAGAAAAAAAAGCATGTTTTCAAAAATGTGTAATTAACACCTTACCGCATATTGTAACAGATATGATACATACCATATAAAGCGATATTAGTCATAGTTCTCATATAGTAGCGCCATCTACAGTGTAGTGTGTAGTATACTAATATTATACAGTTTCACGAGTAATATTTGAAAAATTGCGCCATCTATGTTGAACTACCGCCATATATGCAAATTGGATAAGTTTATGTTATTGCATTTTATTGATAAACATAAATTCGACATGTCATTTTTTTTACTATAATAAGGTCTAACAACCGTACTCATAGTCCTTCCTTGAGGAATAAGGATTCCTTATTCCTCGTTTCATGTTTCATAAATCTACCTTGACCGAACAAGGAACCTTATTGGCTACCTTATCTCAAGGGAGGTTGCGAGCTTCCTTGAGGCTTCTTCAATTCTTAAGATAAGGAAGGGCTATGAATACGGCTGTAAATCCTTTGTGCCAAATCAATAAATTTTTATGAATAAAAATTATGTATGTAGTATACAGGGTGATTGAAATGCGAGTTGACCCTTACGTAAATTTGTTTAAAGCATGATAAAGTATAACAAAACTTAAAATAGCGGTATAAAAAATTCGCAGCATATCGCTTTTTTCTTTGTTATTAATGTTCATTTTAAAAAATTTATTAATCTGACAAGTAATAGGCTTTCAAAACTTTTAGTTTGTTGATTGGTTGTCATGAAAACAACATAAACTACAACGACCGGCCAACCTGATTTATAGTTGTTATTGTTTAAAACGTATTTTTTCAAATTTGACAATGGAAGTATAAGTAAAATACCATGTGTGATACATCAAGGGATTCCGAAAAATAAATGCTATTTGATTATGTAACTAGCAAGAATTGCCCCCATACGAAAAAACAAAGTTGGTTGTTATAAAACAAAAACGAATCGATCTAAGAAAAATTTGTGACTCCCATCCGATTCGGCTTAAAATGTTGCTTAGGCAATGTTTTTACCTATTGGAAATATTCCATATTCCAAAGAAGTTATAGACGATTTTCAAAAATCGTATTTCCCGGTTTTTCCTAATTTTCTCAGATACCGTTTGAGATACTTCCAACTTCTCTTCAGATTATTATTGAGCACAAAATTTAGCAATTTTGCTAAATTTAAACCTATACTCTAGCTATTATAATAAGCGAGATCCCCATGTTTAAACTCAAATTTCAATCACCTTGTATATGCATGGTGTTACATAATTAAAAAAAAAACAAGTTAAAAAATTTCATCTTAAAATAAAAATAATTTTTTTAAACATTTTTTTAGCATTCTGTAATATATTGTACACATTAATAATTTTTTATTTCAAAATTTAAAAAGTCATGCGGTAAGGGGTTAACTTGACGAGATTTTGCATTTAAAATTTTTGCTACTCTTTAAGTTTTTTTTTTTTTAAATTGTGATAAATTAAAGATTGCCAACTCTTTCACAAATTTGGGCTGAATAAAATATGGGGGTTACCATTTAAAATAAGATTTTGCATTTAAAATGTTTTCCACTCTTAAATTTTAATTTTTTTTTTAATTGTGATAAATTAAGGATAGCCAACTCTTTCACAAACATGGGCTGAATAAAATATGGGGGTTACCATTTAAAATAAAATGTCAATGACTTCTTACTCTAACACAGTGATTCCCAAAGTGGTCTATATCGACCCCCAGGGGTCGATGACAACCTTCAAGGGGTCCATGTCAGCGGAAACAAAAATGGGGGTCAACGATAGTGGATCTCATATAAGCAGGTCGTGAGTTTAATTTTGGTATTCCATGAAAGGAATCATCCACAAACACAGATAGTACCTATTTACTTACATAATACTACCTTATAATATAAAGTCATATAACTATCTAGATAAATGATAAAAGTACCTATGAAGTAAAATTTTTTAAAACAAATGTTCATGAAACTTGATGAAGAATTATATTAAAATTTAAGTTATTAGGTATATTTTCTGATAAATGAAACTGTTTAAGAATGATTATAAACTAGCAGTTGCCCGCAGCTCCGCCCGTGTACGTTTTTTTTTCTCTGCGTGTTTTTATTTTGTAAAAAAAAATTGATGAATTTGCACAAAATCAATATCAGGTACCTAAGCAGGGGGTCTACCCAAAACCGAAAAACATGGCAAGTGGTCTACGAGACAAAAAAGTTTGGGGACCTCTGCTCTAACACATTTGAACTAGTGACAAACGGTCAAACACCAATCGTTTCATCAGATATTTTAATATGGGCATACGCCTTTTAAACTACTGAAATAAAAAGTTGCCTATGTCTAAGAATTGTTTTGTTATGCTACACCTAGAATATTATTTAGCTGTGGTATATTTTATTGTCGATAATAATTAATGTTTTAGGATATCAAGCACCTGTATCGAGCATTAAAATTTGCAGAGTGGTGTGTAGATTATAATAAAAGTCACGAACATTATCCACCAGATCGACCTTTGTCATTGTATGAAGGAATAGCAGGCCCAATGTATTTTCTCCTGGACATTCAAAATCCAATGGAAGCGAAATTCCCCGGTTTTACACTGTAACTTTGAAATGATGCTAATGCTATGTAATCTAAAATTCAGGTGCATTTATGAAATAATAAAACAATATGTGTCCAATTTATTTAATAAATCTTTTAACTAATACTTTTTAACATCTATTAATAATTAATCTTATTTACAAATTAGCTAAATTAATAAATGTTACAGAGATAGCGGTGCATAAGCAAAATATTGTAGAAATATGGAAACAAATTTTCTACAATATTTTGTTTTTGCTTAACAACAAGGCAACAGCTTTAGAAACAAAAATATTAAAAAAAAAAAAAACAAGTTCAGTTTCGAAATTTGATTTTCTATAATAAGATTAAGCTTCATATCCATTCGTCATTTTCATAGCAAAAAGTTAGTAAGATATATTCCCTGTGATATGTAAAAATACAATGTAAGACTAAATACATTATTTACAACAATCTGCACAACAATCAAATTGAATAAATTGATGTTACAACATCAATTTAAATGAACTTTTGACTTAGAACATCGGCTTAGAAAAATTTGTAACATTACCATCGAAGATTTATTCCAAGAAAAAAAGTTGATAAAACAAAGAGCAAAAATACAGAAAAATAAAATATGGCACAAAAATATGTATATTACAAAATACAAAACCATTTTAAGTAATGTTACAAATCTTATTGATTCAAATCAAAACCTAACTAACAAGGCACTCCTCAGGTCTGGACACTTGTCAATAAATACCTAACCATTTTTACAAAAAATATGCAATATTTTTGCTCAATATATACACTCGGCTGCTTAATAATTACAATAATTACTCTCACAAGCCTTTTTCTTTCCACATAATTACAATAATATAATACAAACAGTTACCTATACAACACAAAAAAAGAACATTTGAGCGTTTTGCACGTGGAATAAACAATTAAATAATTTCCAATAAAATAAAAGCTTAAGAAAATAAGCACAAATCAGGTCTGATGAGATGATTATTCATATTCTTCAACGACAACAAAAAGTTTGTTTACAATATTTCTTGAACAATAGAATAACTCGAGATTGGTCTCAAACTAATCTCTTTAGACCAACAAATTGTGTGACATACTTTGCATTATTTTTCTCAAATAAGCTTATCACCATCTGCTATGCAATTTTTTTTAAATTTAAAAATCTAATTTAACAGAATAATCACCAGAGTACAAATACATAAATGTTGAGGTTCAAGGTTTGAAGAATCCCAGTACTGCACTGTTTACTCTTTAAAAATTGAAAATGCAAACATATGATAAAAGGCACCATTTTATATAAATCCAGTTAAAACTAATTGACCGTCTGCAAAAAAAAATAAGTGCGATATATTTAAATCAGAAACTAATAACTGCACAAAATCAGCTACTTTAAGCAATTTTGTTAATTTATGTTAGATAATGGAAACGTACACAGGATGTCGAGTTCCAATCGAATTTCATCGTCATCTACATATACTTTTTGTCCATTTAAATTTATCTTTAAATGATTCAGCTTACTATATAATGCCATTAAAATTACACTGGGTTGCAGCAACCATCGGATCATTCAAAGTTTAACTAACTTTGTAAGATGTAGGCATGTTTAAGAGTTTAAAAAAAAATCACCCTTTGGCAAATATTCGGTAAATGTCAACCTTTTAAAAAATTTCAACTATGTTCTACAATTCTTGCTTTATAAAAACTTACAAAAATTTTCCTTAATAAAAATTATGCAGTTGTCAACGGTAAGACTTTAGCATTTTCCGCACAAATTAAAAATAGTTAAAAAAAATAAATTACAGATATACCTCCGAGTAACACTAATTACATAAAAATTTGGTAACTGAGCAAGAATAACTTCATGTTTTATAAAAACATTGCATGGGAATTCTTAATATCGATAGTTTTTTTAAAAACAAAAATAAATCCTAAACAAAACAGTATACACATATCTAAGGTGGTAGGTAGATCTTTTGTACAGTAAAACAATTACCCAATTAGACTGGTTATTGCACGTAACCACATATTTGACACAATGCATTTACCACACCAGGTCAATGCTACATCATTAGCACTAATCTACACTGCCAAGATCCCAAGGTATGTTAAAGTGTCCAACACCAAATTAATAACTGTACACCAATCTCAGTCTGTTTTCTGTTGACAGTAGAGTTCTTTGAGAGATTTCAGCTCATCTATGAGGGCTTTGTTTTGGTTTTCTAACACTGCTACCCTATTTTCCAGGCACTTTATATATTCCTTCTTCTTTCTTCTGCATTCACGGGCAGCTTCTCTGTTTTTTAGTAATCTTAGTTCCCTTTTACGGGTTTGGTCATCACCACCTGGGCCACCTAAACTTCCAGTTTGTGCCACCACTGAAAAACACAAAAATCCAGTGTTTAGACACAGACGAAACATTTCTATAATTATTCAAATTAAATTCATTATTCAATTTCAATTAAAAACTGTCGAGTGCTAAGCATAAACAAATATTGTTTTTATGATTACTTGCACTCAACTGACAGTATCTAACTTTTGTTTGTTATAAAAAAAGCATGTACCATAGCCTCCTAAAGTTATTGACCAAGCGCGATACATAGTTTTTTGTTTTTAAGTTGTTTAGTCGGAGAATAACTACATAGTATACCGAATTGAACAAGAAAGTGCAACTTTTAAAATGAATTTAATAAAATCTGATAATATTTTGAAAGTTTCGGAACCTGAATCATTGTTTTTATTTAACTTCGCAACTTTAACAACAGCATAACCATGATTCAGACACAGCGTTTGTTCAACAGCAATGTTCAAATGTTTCCAAATTAAATATCACGTTCCATTTTAGTCATATTAAGTTGCTTGGAGTGATAGTCGTTAATAAATAAAATATTTTACAATTAGTTCAAAATGTGTTCATGGGGGGTCTTTGTTTTAGCTTAATTCACAGTACTTCCATGTTTTTTTTAGAAGTAAATAAGACTTTGTACTACAACACAAACGCTAAATAAATATACATGTAAAAATATTATTACAGAAAAACATGTAACTGTTATATACTTAAAAAAAAAAAAAATATGTTATTGACAAAGCAATTCAAAGATACTTGTATTTTATAACTACTGATTTATCCAAGCTTGGCTAAAAGATGTTTTAGTTAAGAATATTTTAGATAACTGCACTCATATGTTAAATTCTTCATAATGACGTCACGTTTTGTCGTTATGACAGCGGATAAAAAGGTACGTAACTAAATATCCACTTGCATTTTTGCATGTAACTTTTGTTGACTCGACAACTGGCAAAGATAAAACAACTCGTCCTACGGACTCGTTGTTTTATCAGACAGTTTTGTCTCGTCGAGTTTCCTAGCAACCAAACTTTCGTAGCAATGCAAGTTTAGCCGGATAAAAACAAAGCTCTCGAGTAATTACCCCCGACAATATATTCAAATTCGAGGGCGACCATGGGGATCTCGCTTATTACTGAAGATAGAGGGTAGGTTTAAATTTGGCAAAGTTGCTAAATTTTATGCTCATCAATAATATTAAAACAGATTTGAAATATCTTCAACAGTTTTTGAAAAAATTGAAAAAAACTGAAAAAATGACTTAATTGTTTTGCAATAACTTTTTATTTATATATATTTTTTTAATCTGGTAAAACTTGTACATGGTCACTTTTTATTTTACTTTTAATGAAGCCATCAATTTTTTGCTGTGCTGATTCCGTTTTGTTTTATAGGTACTATAACTGTTTAATTTCTTATGGGCGACAAACTTGATTTTCATCTAGTTAGCTAGAGCTTTTTTCTAATTTCAAAAATGTATTACATGATTACGTTATTATTTTAACATAAACAAAGTATTTCTTTGAAAAAGAAAGGTTTTCATTTGTTTAACATATCTAATACATAACTAGATGAAAACCAAGTTTGTCGCCAATAAGAATTTAAAAAGTTAGTACCTATAAAACAAAACGGAATCGGCACAGCAAAAAATTGATGGCACCATTAAAAGTAAAATAAAAAGTGACCATGTAAAAGTTTTACCAGATTAAAAAAAATATAAATAAAAAGTTATAGCAAAAACGAAGTCCTTTTTTCAGTTTTTTTTCAAAAACAGTTGAAGATATTTCAAATCTATTTTGATATTATTGATGAGCATAAAATTTAGCAACTTTGCCAAATTTGAACCTACCCTCTATCTTTAGTAACAAGCGAGATCCCCAAGGTCGCCCTCGAATTTGAATCACCCTGTACAAACTAAATTTAACAAAATTGCGAGACAATATGAAGACGACTAAAAATAAATACAAACTTCAAAAATAATATTTTACAATAAGTTAAAATGGAAAAACCTAACTGACCTGGGACAAAGAATTCTTGTCCACCACCTGCATACTGCACAATGGCACCACCTGCCGTAGAATTTGTCATGGTGAGCGTGTGTATACCCTGTCCACCTTCTCCACTAGATATCTGAATCGCTCCAGCAGGTATAACTGAAACAAATGACTGCATTGATATGACTACTTATTAGAGTACAGCATACAAAAGCAGTTTAAAGCCATAGCAACTTATCGGGTCAACATTTACCTACATCTTGAGTAATAGTGTGGAATTTTGGAATATGTACCAGGGCTGTACAAGGGTACTGGGGGCTCAGGTGCAAGGGACTAAGGAGGGCTCCTTTGCCTATGTACAGACAAAAATGGTGCAATTATGTCACTATTTCCAAATTTTATGATGCCCTAAAAATTTAGAAATAGGATTCATGCACCCCCTATTTCTCACGGCTTTGCTTGGTACAGAATGTCATCTTAAATGTAAAGCGAATATAATGTGAATTGTAATTAAAAACAACAAAATGTCTGTGGGCATGTGCTCAAATGATTTACAGAAACTTTAACGATTTTGTTATTTAACATTTTGTAAATTTGGCACAATTCGAAGTGCTAATAAAAAAAGCCTAGTTTTGCAGATCACTGTAGTATTAAAAACTAGCTCTGATCTCATAACACAATTTTTTCTTTAGTAGGTATTCTCATGATGAAAGGCAGGTACTGATCAACAACAAAATTGCAATGGTGTGTCTAATTTACCTACGCCATCAATTGTTAGTTGTTTTAGTGCACACATCTTCAATTTTGTAAAATTAATTTGAATTGACAGAAAAGTTCAGTTTTGTTGTATGTGTACACTGTACAGTGTGGAGCATGCATAAGTAGGAAATATCTTTTAGGAAAAAAATAAAATTTGAAACAAACTATTTTCAAAAATTACAGAAATGAACAAAACATTTTTTAATGGTTACAGTGCAACGAATGTCTTAAAATTTTTTAGTTATTGTGAATATGCCACACCAAGGCGCAATTGCACAAAGCAACGAGTTAAAATACCAGTAAATCCCTAAAACTAGGCAATATCAGTGCCAATTATGCTGCTGTTTTGCCTAGTTCTACGATCAACGAGGTTTAATCCTGGAGTTAATCCCAGATTTAGCTTTTATGCAATCGAACCTAGGATGATTTTGCCCTACTATGAAAACTAAAAAAGATTTGTTGTTAATGAGGAAAGACATCAAAAATGGGAAATGACAAAATGAAACGAAGTTTCACTGGTTAGTAAATGTATTTGTTGTGCATGACCTTATGTACGACATGAAGTTAGGTGCTTACATCTTTCAAACTAACCTGTGTGGTATGGGATAGAGTGGGAGGACAACTCACTGTCTGCCTCCGACGAAGTCTGCTCGACCTTGCCCTCTGTGAACACCACATTTTATTACTATTTAATTACGGTTTCCCCCTAGGCTACCTACTAGTGTTTATTACTTTGCCCATTGTTTATATATTACACATCCCATACCACATTCAGTTATTTTGTGAATTGCACATGTGATATAATAGTATTTTCCTACATCAGTTGATGCAAAAAATATGTTCTATAATTGCACAACATTACAAATGGCACTGTCCTGAAAATTATCAGCTTCAAATATGGGAACAACATTTTAATATCAACGCTACTTCATAAAATCAAATTTGAATTCATGCATTTTAAGATTTAAGTAAAGTTTGTCAAAAATATTTAAGTTTATGTTAATGCAAATTAATAAGCAGGCACAAAATGTACACACAAGATGGTCATGTCTGTTTTACTACAAAAGTTTGTCAGTAAATCATGAACGTCAAATGCAAAAGATATTAACATTTGTGTTGAAAAACTGTATACTATAATAGAAGTTTTAGTTGAGTTTATTTCAAAGGTTTTTCAAATATATTCACTTTTTCTATATGTACGACCAAAATTATATCAGTCAAGCCGCTTTTATTTTTCAAGTTTCTTAATATTTTTACTTAAACAGGTTAAATTAGAATCTCTTTGTTAAATAGGATAAATTAGCATTTCATTGTTAAATCATATCTTTTAATTATTACCACATAATTTTGTAAATGATTCACATTTTATGATGTTAAATGCACTAACTAAAAACAAAGTGTTAGTCAACATTTACTTATTTTTTAGAATAATAAGTTACTTATAATAAAATGGTCTATTGAACGTATAATTAAAATAAAAAGAAATTAATGTATCAAACACTGTTGTAATATAAATAAATATGTGAAACAAATTGCTTATGTATGAGTATCTTCGAAATGGCAATAAAGTGGTTTTAAGATTCTGTTATTGTTTCACCTGGAAGGTTATACAGGGTAGATCAAAAGTATGGAAATGCTGCTATATCGGCGTAAATACAAGTTTTATGAAAATATGTTTTATATAAAAAGTTTATGGCAAATTGTAAGCTACATTTTGACATACAAATTGAATATGGACCTACTGTTGAATTGCTTCTGTGAAAAAGTATTCAAGGCGTTTAAATTTAATGCTTACAAAATAATGATTTTTCATCGAAAAATAATAAAACACAATTAGACAAGTTATAGACTGTCAATTACTACAGCAATCGTGTTTTGTTTTGTCAAATACAATGATTTTGTGAAAAAAAAATTGAAACAAATTTTTCTCAAAAATTTTCTTATGTAACACTAAAAAATCCTAATATGGTTGAAAAGATTTAAAAAAAAATCAACTAAAGTAAAAAAATATAGGTAGCCATTTAAAAAAATATGATGATCCCCTGTCAGTTGCACACGGTTGGCAGAAAAAAAAAAAACAATTAAAGTATGTCAAAATGTAGCTAATAATTTGCCATAAACTTTTTATACAAAACATATTTTCATAAAACTTGTATTACACCGACAGCAGCGTTTCCATACTTTTGGACTACTCTATACAGGGTGTCACACAAAAAACGCCGCAAGCTGTAACTCCGTTGTTTGTGGTCCGATTTTGGTGAACAAAAAAGTAAATGAAATGGCTCCTCAAATACTATAAACTGAATTGGATTTCAATTTTTTTTAACTTAAATGTCAAACGATAGCAAATTTTTTTTTCCAAATGGCACGCACCATCTATTTTTTTTTTTTTACTAAACCTGGTAGACATTTTTTTTCTGAATTCAATGATGTAATCATTAGTTAATTTTGGGGCAAAACTAATAAGATATAAAAAATAAAAATTTAACTAAAATAGGTTAGGTTTCACAAAATTTTCAAGCGTGCCGTGGAAAAAAAAATCCTAATCAACAAATGTCATTTAGATGTCAGTGTGGTATTTAATATCTCAACAGATATCAGACAACTGCAACAATTTTCATGAGAAGCGAAAAAAATTAAAAATTTACATTTTGATTTTTGCTGCCACTTTTTTATTTATGAAACTTTTAAAATTTAGTAAGAACTTTTCCACTAATTTTACTTCTACATTAAGGCCTCTACTCACCTACCAATTTGTCGGGACAACCGACCGACCATTCCGATAAATTGTTTAATGTGTAGTCTGTCACCCGACCAACCCGACAGTTGGACAAGTCGGGTGGCCAGACCATCCTCTAGATAAGGACTATTAAACCGAAAATTTAACGCTGTTTATAAATTTGTTATCCACAAAATGGCATCAAGCCAAAATAATCAAAAAAGTTGCGACGTTTATGCTGTGTTGGTTGGACTGGTCGGGAGGTGTGTAGACAACACCCAACACGGAGTTCCCGACGGTCGGCTCCGACAAGTTGGCTAATGAGTAGAGGCCTTTATACTTTTTGCTAAGTACATTAGATTTTGTTTTTTTGACATTCACTTTTTTTTCTTACATTTTGGAACTGACATTTTAATTGACTTCTGTATTTGACCAATATTGAAGCATATAAAAAAACTTAATTTTGAATCTAAGGGTGATTGGATACCCCTCGATATATCTACAGGTACCCCCCTCCCATCAGTATGTGCATCCACCCTCAATATTGAGATCCATATTAATTAAAAAAAAAAAAAAACAACAATAAAAATGGAAAACAAACCTGTCTAATTGTGTAATCATAATTTTGTGTGTTCTAAAATGGGATGAAAAATTGAAATATTACAACTTTCTTAAAAGCAAAGTCTCAATAGAAATTAGAAATGTAGAAAAACATTAAAATTGCTGATACCTAGGTGTAAATAAAAAATAGTTTGTTTATGAAAGTTTTTTTTAAGTTTCAGAGATACAGAATAACCATAAGTTATACGAATCATAGATTAATGTAAAAGTCGTTAAAGCTAATTTTCTATTCTGACATAAACAGCCAATAAAAAGCTGAACTTATTTTGGTAATAATAGTATGATAATCATACATCACCTTCTCTTTTTTAAAGCACATTTTAAAGTAAATGATGAACATATAAAGAAGAAAACTACAGTATGTATTATCATGTAATGCAAGACCTGTGAGGTGCATGCTTTTTTTTGCAGTTCAACATGCTGTACCTCAACTTCATGATTTTTGTATATTATTACAGTGGGGTAAGCTAAAAATACCGATCCTACAAAGAACAGTTGTTATTAATAAAGTAAGGATTCTACAGCGAACGCAGATGCTACAACGAAACTTATGGACAGACACGTGCTTGTGAATGATGTGTCGGTAACTTCCTGCTTTAATTATCTATAGTAAAGCTCAGTGTTCAGTTATTAGTTTAGTTTAAGTATCAACTTATTTACACTCTTAGCAGTAGAAACATATTTTTATTTTTACAGTAATATTTTTTATTTTATACTATATTTTTCCTGTTATTGGTTATTGTTATTGGTGTCAAATGGCAACTTTGCTACTCTAGGGCAGCAGTCTTCAAACTTTTTTGGTCGCACACCCTTACTTTTATGTTGCAGGATTAGCGCACACCCCAAAATAAAAAATCACAAAAGTTTCACCACAAAATTTGCAAAATTATGCTGTGGAAATGGAAATATTAATTTATTAAAAATTATCCCACGCACCACAGAAATTACCTTGCGCGCACCCCATTTTGGACACCACTGCTCTAGGGTGCGGACATGAAATGGATTCTCCTTAATAACCTTTTTCTATGACCACTAATGGCCACATTCCACTCAAGCACCGTGCAAGTGCACGGTACACTTATTGTATGTGTACGGTACACAATGAATGGAACGGTCGGTGTAGCAAAGTGCATGTGTAACGTTTACGTATTTATACTTAACCTCAAAATTTTCAGTTTATGATTGCAGTGAACTATTTTTCAGTTGAAACATTGATTATTATATTATATTTTTAGGATTTTAGGACATTACCGTGCAAGTGTCATCCATTTTTCTCACACCACTGTCAATCACATGAAAATTTGAGGTTATGTTAGTTCAGTTCTACAAGTGCCCGGCATAATTTTTAAGTACACTTTAGGAGTAGTTGTCGTACCGCCGTGCATGTGCACAGATTGATGGAACACTGGCAGTACATGTACCGATGTGCACGGTGCTTGAGTGGAATGCGGCCATAGTAAATTACTCTTACCATACAGGGTGATTCAAATTCGAGGGTGACCATGGGAATCTCGCTTATTATAATAGCTAGAGTATAGGTTTAAATTTGACAAAGTTGCTAAATTTCCTGCTCAATAATAATCTGAAGAGAAATTGGAAATAACTCAAACGGTATTCAAATAAATTAGGAAAAACTGGAAAATACGATTTTTGAAAATCGTCTATAACTCCTTTGGAGTTTGAAATATTTTAAATGTGTAAAAACATTGCTGAAGCAACTTTTTAAGCCGCATCAGATAGTAATCACTAATTTGTTCTAGATCGATTCGTTTTTATTTTATGACAACCAATTTTATTTTTGCTTATGGGTGCCATTTTTAATATTTACATAATCAAGTAGCATTTATTTTTCTGAATTCTTTGATGTATCACACATGGTATTTTACTTCTTCTTTCATTGTCAAATTTGAAAAAATGCATTTTAAACAACAACCACGATAAATCAGGTAGTCCGGTCATTGTAGGTTATGTTGTTTCCATGACAACCAATCAACAAACTAAAAGTTTTGAAATCCTATTACTTGTTACATTAATAAATTTGTAAGAATGAACTTTAACACGTTAAGCGCCATTTGTATCCATATGGATACAAATCATTTTGGCCCAATGGGCCACCTTTATCCATTTGGATACAACAGCCTACATTTAGATTTGGCTGCCTGTATTCTTAAACATACATGTATTACCATATAACTATACCAGAAAAGGTTTAAGGATGGCCCGCTGGACCAGAAAACCTTGGTGGTCACGATTTTTTTACCCACATTGATATTTAAAAAAAAAAAAGTTTTATGATACAAATTTATTCACAAAAAAAATATTAAAAACTGGTTAAAATGTTACTTCCTCTGTCCCGAAATAAGTGTCCGATTACTATATTTGCTGGATCTTAATTGTATTTTAAAACGTAAACTGTAATTGTTTATAACGTCAAGTAAAATATGTCAAAAGTGACATTTGTGCATAGTCAGAAAGTTTAAACACGTTAGCTCGGCTTTTGGATCGTTATTTTAAAAACATATTTTATCTTGCCATTTTAAACAATACCGGTCTAGACACATGAACAGTGAAGAAGTTCCTGTAGTTGCACCACAAAGAAAAAAGCCTAATCTGTCACAGAAAAGCATCAAAGTGTGTACCATTACCTGCTATAAGAAAGTTGGTGCATGAGAAATTTTAAGCATCACTCATGAATATTTCAAAAATCGCTTAAAATCTAGTGTCCTATGACTGTTTATTAAAGTTTTTTTAATTTTAAAATTTGTTTTAGACCATGCACCAACTTTTATCAGGAATAAAATTTTCTGAGAAATCGATAATAAATTTTTTGTTCCATTTGTGCAGACAAAAACTTTTACCAAATCGGACACTTATTTTGGGACAGAGGGAGTATTATTTTTTTAACATGGTGGCGCTTAACGTGTTAAAAAGAACAAAAAAAAAAAAAAGTGATTTGCTGCGAATTTTTTATACCATTCTTTTAAGTTTAGTTATACTTTATCACATGCTTTTAACAAATTTACTCAAGTTTCTGTTTAACGTAGAAAAACAGTGTTTTTCCAGATCTGTTTGTAATAAAAATGTTTTTTTTTTACTTTCATCTGAAACCTTTCTGCCATATTATCTTCTGGGTTTGGCAAAAGCCCCATAGTTCCGTAAATATCTGCCCAACGTACAAAAATATGTGTGCGAGGGTTATCTTCCTTCTGGATATGTTTCTGCATATAGTTGACTTGACAATATGGAATTCCTATTCAATGAATAAAAAATTCCTTCGTTATTAAAGTTCATTTTTACGAATTTATTAATGTGTGCTTCTCAAACTTTCAATTTGTTGATTAGTTGTCATAGAAACAACATAAACTGCAATGACCGGCCTACCTGATTTATAATGGTTATTGTTTAAAACACTTTTTTTTAAATTTGGCAGTGAATGAAGAAGTAAAATACCATGTGTGATACATCAATGAATTCAGAAAAATAAATGCCATTTGATTATGTAAATAACAAAAATTGCGACCATAAGAACAAATAAAGTTGGTTATCATAAAACAAAAACGAATCGACCTAGAATAAATAAGTGATTATTAGATGCGGCTTAAAAAGTTGCTTTTGCAATGTTTTTACACATTTGAAATATTTCATACTCCAAAGTAGTTATAGAAGATTTTCAAAAATCGTATTTTTCGATTTTTCCCAATTTTCTCGGATACATTTAAGATATTTCCAATTTCTCTACGGATTATTATTGAGCACAAAATTTAGAAACTTTGCCAAATTTAAACCTATACTCTAGCTATTATAATAAGCGAGATCCCCATGATTGCCCTAGAATTTGAATCACCCTGTACAGCCTGTACCCATAGTAAGTGGGTCCTTACGCACGGTAAGCAAATAGTACAGTTACAGGTATTATGTGATCGTAGAAAAAGTAAGCTGCATAACACGAGTTGTAAAGCAATTAGTTTAATTGTGCTAAAGCTTCCCCAAATATTCAGTTGGTATTGCCGGAATTAAAATTTGGTTGGTTTTAGAAAGTAGTAAAATGTTAAAATTAGACATTGAAATCTTTAATCAGATTGTTTAGTTATCCGACCATTATATTTTTATTTTAACATTTTGATGTATTTTTATGCACAAGTATCACATGTATTCATATTTATACTTGTTTATGCTAAGGTATTTTTAAGTGTGGCTCGTCGACTTAATTCTATATGTGTAAGTGGCCCACAAGTTTAACTGAATTTGACATTCCTGATGTGATGTAATAATTAAATGGTAAAAAATCATGTATTTTGTCTAGATATAGATAGTCCTAGTTTTTAAAGACAATTACAAATAAAAACAAACAATGGGCTGCAAGCAACAATTCACTAATTTGTATAAAGCATTTGTAACTGTAAACTACCCGGTTTCCAAATGAAAAATTTAGCATGCCTTTATGTTATGGTTATTATTCACACATTTATAAAAAATCAAGTTTAATTATTTCTACCCTTTTATGAAGTTTAAAACAAGTTTACCTTATGCTATATCCATAAAAAATCTAAATAAATAAAAATTATGTAAGCATTGTAAAAATTTAGGGTAAATTATCTCTAAATGAACACGAATGTTACAAAAAAAAATTCACTACAATTCACTTTTGATTGCAATAACAAGTTTTAGCATTTCGAAATTAATTTTTCATTTGAAAAATACAAAAACAGATACAAAAAAAACCCCAAGCTTCAACTCTACAACATGCAAAATCCAACCGAATGCTAATAAAGGACTCCCTGGGCTTCTAATAAAAGTAAATTAAACTTACGTGAGCGATTTTATAGCTTTATATCCATAGCTTTTATTGTAAAAAAATATGTTCAGCAAGCAAACAAAAAAACATTCAAAATTTGCAAAAAAAAAAAAAAACTTGCGGAAACTCTACTGGTTTTAAAATTTGTATGATAAAGTAATCCATACATAACCCAGGAAGTGTCTTTAATTTATTGAGCAAATGAAGTTTCTATTTTCTATACTCAACTGAAAAAGACTCTTTACAGAATCGTAGAGAAAAACAGCAACAGCATCACCCAAATCATGCATAAAAAACGTACCAGCTATCTCACCCCCGCCAAGATCGTTGAGTATTTTCCTGTATGATGGCCTCCTCGTCAAAAGATCTCTCCTCTTTTTGGGGGACTCGTCCTCGGATAAACTGTCGTCACTTTGCGCTTCCACAACCTGCGCAAAAAAATAATACTTATTAATTTGAGTGCACAATTATTCGGAGATTCTGACTTAATAAACCACAAAAATATTTATACGAAACAAGTTTATACATAAAACCTATCACATGATTATTTTAAGATATTAAATAAACTAAGTTAATTTTAATGATTACTATACAGGGTGTCCCAGATTACATTTCCAGCATGGGGATCTCGCTTAATATAAGAGATACAGGTTTGTTTAAATTAGATGAATTATTTCTTAGTATGAGAGGAGCCACAATCAATTTTTAAAAGTACAAAATTCCTCGTACTTCAGATGTTATAGCAAAAAATATGAAAATGTCCAATTTCTTTTTTCTCTCATAACTTTTTTGTTTTATTCATTAGGTCAGTTTTATTAGTACTTTCTTGAGGTATTTTTTAATGCAGAATGTAACTGTTATTTTAGAATTTTTTCATCACAATTTTTGAGATTACACCTAGAGTTTGGGAAGATTCGGTCTTTTTGGATTCGACGAATCCGAATCGAATCCACGATTATTTTACGAATCCGAATCCGGATCCGAATCCAGTTCTAAAATTAAATGAATTGTAGTGCCATAAAAATTATTGTACAATATTTACAATATTTGTCAGCGGTTGTCAGTTTTGTCAGTAGCGCATCAATGGGTTTTACTAACACGGCCTTCAATTAGTTAAACCTTTGTTTGCAATAAAAGTCAAAATTAAAAAAAAAACTTAATAAATCATATTGAATTGTTGAAGCTGAATGAAAATTGAGCCGAAAATCATAACAAATTATTGTACAATATTTACAATATTTTTGTCAGCGGTTGTCAGTTTTGTCAGTAGCGCATCAATGGGTTTTACTAACACGGCCTTCAATTAGTTAAAATGGCACTGTATTTCATTGTTAAAGTCTTAAAGTATGAAGTAAAATAACAAGTATATTAGTATACAGGGTGTTTCACTTTTCCATGGGACACTATTACTATCTCTGTAAATAATGAAAATACAAGGTTGATCAAATGGGACCAAAGTTAGCTATTTAGGGGTGTATAACCAGATTTTGTTTTGTTTAAAAAATCCATGGCTTGCGTGATATAACGAAAAAACCGAAATCGATCAAAATTTTTAAACTTAAATATCTCGGTTATTGTTGCGAATACACAAAAACGCCAAAGGAAAAAAGTTTTGTAGATTTGGTTTGCTATAAGATGGCAACAGTCAGATTTTTTTTTATGAATTACCGTGCGAGATATTTGACAAAACAACTTTTTTTTAAATGGCAATCGTAGTAGGTGATGACTGATTTAAAGATTATTTTTTTCTCTTTACAATGATATAATATTTTGTATGTCTATTTTCAAAAATAAGCGAAATAACCTAAAAAAATGCAAAATCTTAAGATAAAAATCAGGGTTATTTTTTTGCTTCATCTTCAGAGAAGTTCTCTCTGAATTGGTTGACCTTGGTTTAATTGTTATGATTGCTCGATATACTTTTTCTAAATAGTTCGTTCTAATTTTGGCATTTGAAAATAATGCATTTTTTTTTAAGTAGGTAAATTTATCTTGAGACTTTGGTAATATAAGGCATTTTACCGTTTCCAATATATGATTAAGCTCTTCTTCCATCGTTAACAACTGAACGTCATTTGCAATATTCCGCAATCACCCTCTGTTGAATGCTCGGTTTCTTCATTTTTGTCTTCTCCGTCAAACAATCGTTTCGTAATATTTGTTGCAAAATTAAGTATTTTCTCTGAAGTTGTGTTAGCATTAATGAGACCTAATCCGAGATTCGTCGAATCTTAGACCGAATATCGAATCCGAATATTTGCTGTAGGATTCGGCGAATCCGAATCCGGGTACCCGGATCCGAAAAACCCTAATTACACCTAACTTCATTTTTTCTTATGGGCCGTGAGGTTGGCTATGGAATAGTTGAATGTGCTTTTTTTTCTCTTTCTAATGAGATATAGGTCACAAAATCAAGAAAATTCGTATTTTACTAATCACTTATCAAGCTATCTGTGAAAAAAGAAACAAAAAACAACTATTTAAATGTCAAATGACAGTATTAATTGTTCGCGGTATCATTTATTAGAATTTTATAGTGTTGTTGTGTGATGCGATAGTCTTTGAAGTAATTATTATAATTATGGCTACATTTAAAAATAACTAAAATTTCGACATGTTGAGATGCTACATTGTTTGCCATAAAACTGTGTAGAAGCTAAGCGAATATACTTAGACCTGTATCCCGAGAAAAAGCAACAAAGATCGTGTAATTGCAGACATTCGGAAATGAAATTAAAAGAATATGGTTTCTTTGAGAAAGCAACAAAAAACCCAAAATAAACCAATAAAAAATTAGAATAATCTGTTTTTAGCCAGCTTCTATGGCAAAGAATGTAACATCTCAAGATATCAAATGTTTCGCTATTTTTAGATGTAGCCATCATTACAACAATTACCTAGAGACTATCGAATTAAACAACAACACTATAAAATTCTAATAAATTATACAAATGGTAACCGTCTTTTGACATTTAATTAGTTGTTAGTTGTTTTTTGTTTCTTTTTTCATAGATAGCTTGATAAGTGATTAGTAAAATACGAATTTTCTTGATTTTGTGACCTATTTATAAAAATAGATATAGCAAGTAATATCTCATTAAAAAGAAGAAAAAAAGCACATTTAACTATTCCATAGCCAACTTCGCCGCCCATAAGAAAAAATGAAGTTAGGGGTAATATCTCAAAAATTGCAAGTGATAAAAATAATCTAAAATAACAGTTATATTCTTCATTGAAAAGTACCTACAGAAAGTAGCAATAAAACTGACGTAATGAATAAAACAAAAAAGTTATGAGAAAAAATAAATTCGACATTTTCATAGTTTTTGCTATAACATCTGAAGCACGACGAATTTTGTACTTTTAAAAATTGATTGTGACTCCTCTCATACTAAGGAATAATTCATCTAATTTAAACAAACCTGTATCTCTTATAATAAGCGAGATCCCCATGCTGGAAATGTAATCTGGGACACCCTGTAGATGGCTTTAGTTTTACATCAATAAATATTAATAAATTAAGCAGTTAATTAATGGAAACAAATGAATCCTTTCACTGTCTACCATCGTTTTGTTTATAGTTTTGTTATTGATTTAAGTAAAATAAAACAAGTTAACACTGTGTATCAGTATTTTTCAAACTTTGTAAAGCTATGCAACTTGATTTTATAATTTAATATATCACAAATGGTTTGCTAAATTTTTACAAAAATGTATATCTAAGTTTGATATTTACAGTTTAACATTGTATATTACAAACATTTGCTTACACAAATTAATGAAAAATGATGTCAAGAACACATGTTTATCAGTTTTGTTTATAAACTCATTTCAATGCATAAGTAAATACATATATAAAAATAAACCAACTGCTTTAAAAATTTATGAACGAGGTATTTATTTTAGCTACAAGTTTTTACAGAAAATTTAACTTTACGTTCAACCTTCATAGGTAAAAAATTAAACAAAATGTATAAAAAACTAGTTTTAAATGATTATCCTACATATCTACATGTATTAATAAATGATATACCTTGGTGTTACATACAACTTTTATTAGACCCTATTGCAAAAAGTGCTTGCTAAAATACAAGCTAATCCACAAAAGTAGGCAACGCCAGCGCCACTATGCTGCGATTTTGCCTAGTTCTAGGATCGACGTGGTTTAGCTCCGGGGTTAATCGCAGGTTCAACTTTTATGCAATCGGGTCTAAATGCTTAAATAAATCAAGATTCTTTGACAATATTTAACAAAATATCCAGTCATCGAGCACAAAAAATACTGCTTTTTTAATTAATACAAATAATTCCCAAGTGTTTGATCAAGATTTATTAACCCTTTCGCTGCGGCACTCGTTTGAGAAGTTCGTGCCTTCAGTGCGGCGTTTTTCGGGTCTTATGGAGTTTGTGGGTTACGCTCGCGTAATAATACGGCTCCCGCACATGGGACACGAAAAATAAATGCGGAATATTACGGTTACCGCAGTGAAAGGGTTAAAGCAAATAACAGTTGTATGGAAAAACTAAACAGTTTTGTCAGAACATCAATTTTCATTCCTTTATACGTCAGAAAAATAAATATACAGGGTTTCCCAAATTCGAGTAAATGCATGGGGATCTGGCTTATCTTAACAGCTACGAGGTCAGTTAAATTAGGGCAAAGTTGCGAAATTAGATGCTCAACAAATATCTGCAAAGAAAATTTTCATAGCTGTCTTAGTTCGAAAGTTATTCAAGAAAAACCGAAAAAAATGATTTTCGTTTTTTGCACTATTTCCTACATTTTTTAAGATATCGACAATCTGGAAGCACTTCTCCATGGCAACTTCTTACGCTTTATATTTTGAGATAACAAAGAATTGCAACAACGTTTTGTCTCTTCAGACGGCGAGAAAAAAAATTATCTCATAGTCGGATAGCATTTTGTCTTCTGATTTCAATGATATGTGACACTTTATATCTAATATTATATTTTACCACAAAAATTTGAGAAAAACTTATTTTGTCCAATTTTTTTGTTGTTCTGTTAAAACTGTCACTTTGACATTAATATGATCGTGATTAATTGTATAATTTGCAACAAGCTAGAAATTCTTTGTTGTGTGTTTTTTTTTTTTTTAAATTGAGTGTTTAAGGACGCTTCGACATCTATGGCCACTAGCGTCCGGGAGGAGGGGGTGGGGAACAAGGAAAGGGTGGGTAAGGTAAGGGTAGGTGAAAGTACTTTCACAGCATTTGCCTATAGTATGTAGAGGGAACCACCTGAAACCTCTATGATGACAGACGGCCGTGTGTTGTGCTTTTGTTCGCTTTTTTTTTTCACTATGTTCTGGTAGTACATTTTTAATATATTTATTTATTCGCTATTCCTTCGTGTGCAGAGTATTGTTAAAATAAATTTTGTCAATTATGGAAAATAAAAGGTGTTATAAATATGATATTGTAATTGATTTTAATGAAGTATTGAATAAACTGTTGAAAATTAAAAAGCATGCCATAACAAAACAAAATTTTGTGTATATTATGACATTTCTCTAATTCCTTAAAAAGTGTTGATTGTCATATTTAATTAAAAAAAGCACAAATTCAAAGAATTTCTAGCTGGTTGCAAATTATACAATTAATCACGATCATATTAATGTCAAAGTGACAGTTTTAACAGAACAAAAAAACAAAAGAATTGTTTTGTTTTTTTTTTGTACAAGATTATTTTATTCGAAAATTGGACAAAATAAGTTTTTCTCAAATTTTTGTGGTAAAATATAATATTAGATATAAAGTGTCACATATTGAAATCAGAAGACAAAATGCTATCCGACTATGAGATAATTTTTTTTCGCCGTATTTAAAAAAATGAAGTTGATGATGGTTCTGAAGAGACGAAACGTTGGATATTCTTATGTTATCTCAAAATATAAAGGGTAAGAAGTTGCCATGGAGAAGTGCTTCCAGATTGTCGATATGTTAAAAAATGTAGGAAATGGAGCAAAAAAACGAAAATCAATTTTTTCAGTTTTTCTTGAATAACTTTTGAACTAAAGACAGCTATGAAAATTTTCTTTGCAGATATTTGTTGAGCATCTAATTTCACAACTTTGCCCTAATTTAACCGACCTCGTAGCTCTTAAGATAAGCGAGATCCCCATGCATTTACTCGAATTTAAGACACCCTGTACAACAGATTTATATGACAAACAAGATATCAATTTTATTTCCATTTTTTAACATAATTTGACACAATAACTACATATATCGTTTAAACTATCATCTAACTCAATAAAATTTTTACGTAAAGTTGTCGCTTTACAAATCATTTTTAGAAATAAGACTGACCATCACTTTAGTATTTTTATTCAGGGATGATACCCGATAATGTTATAATAACGATTCAACTATAATTTCTAATACAATAACGTAACGATTTAAAACGTCATTTCATCTTTGTTTTTATTACACCTATTTTTAAATAAATGATAGCCACGATTTGCAAATGCGGGAAAAAATCGGCAACAGTTGTAAAAATTGGTACTTTTGAATTTTTATATTTTGTTTTTTTTTATGGCCAATTTGATTTTATAGGAGATGGCTGTATAGGGACTTTTTTGCAGATATTTCTTAATGTCAATAATGAAACAGCAATACTATAACATTTTTACCTGTAATGCTTGCAGACTTCCTTGTGTCGTCTGAATAACAGAGTTGGGTTTGCTGACCAAAATGACGTTTCCTTTACTTAGCATAGGCTGAATATTGGCTGCTGTTTGAATAACTGACTGTTGATTAGCCTGAATAACTGACTGCACCTGGAAACAATACAATATTAAAATCTAGTTACGAGTACAAATACTTTAAGCGCAAAAACTTTTAAACTCAATAAAATCTGAATTACAACAACAATATTTATATTTATGAAGATGTTGGTTCTCGAAAGTGTTTTAATTTGAATATGTTATTTTATGTGCCAGAGGTATAATTTGTTTCACATTGTACATATTTTAATATCTTTTTTAGACCATCGAACACCACAGCTCATATTTTAGACTGTGCAAACGGTAAAAACAGTTAACTGCAGCTAAATGTAATAGGCATAAAAACTATTTCATATGAAGTCAAATAGTTATAATAACGTGTCATTTATTAGTAATTACTTAATCTTTTTTTTTATTTACCAAGTTCTTAAATTTATTGTTTTAATCAAAATTTGTTTTAAATTCTATTAGTAGTCATACAATGCTTTCACTAGAAATAATATATTTTAAGTAGTAAATATGCATATGAAAATATATGAAACTGATAAGAAAGAATGTAAAGTTCCAAGAACTTATCAAAACAAATGTATGATAAAAAGTAAAGCATTTTTTAATACCCATAAAAATTGTTTTATAAGACAGAGAAAGTAATTTTGTGTCCAAACTAAGTAATTACAATAAAATTACCTCATTAACGTTGGCGAAAAATAAAACATGTAATTTTTTTGTGGTTACATTTCATTAAAAAAAAAAGATACAACATAAAAACAAGCTATGACTTCTTTTGCAAATAACATTGTTTATTTATTTTATTTCAAAAACAATTACCTTGAAAATAAAAAAATTATTACCTCATAACGATACAATTTTTCTTGACCAGCAATAAAATATCTAAACTGGAAAATTATCTCGTTAATGAAATTGTTTGTAACCATATAACTTGGTAGTTGTGGAAAATTCAGGAACATATAAAGATTTGAGATTAATACATTTGTAAATTTACGACACATCACTGACGTAATAATAAATAAGGAGATTATTAGATATTAAAAAAGATAAATTTTATTGAACGAAAGAACATTCAAACTTAATAAGGATGATATTTCATAATAATCAACACTGTTTAAAAAAATGGAAAGAATAACAATCTACTATCATAGCTCACTATCTAAAACATTTACTATTTACTTAATATCAAATAACAAACACTCATTTGCTGTTTTAAATGCTGAATATATTTGCAATACCATCACAATTTAATATTCAAGCTTATTTTAAACTTCTTAGTCAATAAAAAGTCATTTAAAATGGTAGTAATTATCTGTATGATAATGTGTGAACACACGTTTGGTTTTAATAAATGTAAGGATACCATAGTATTGATTTAAATACGAACTTCAATTACTTTATTCAATTGTTATTGCCATGTTTTTTTTCTCTCTCTTTCAAAATGTCAAACTAATAATGCAAACTCCTAACATTTAAAATATAAATAATAAAATAAGTTACAAGTGTGTGGTACTTACAAACAACAATGGGTTAAAACACAATCCAATAACGTTTGTTGCTTATTTCCAAGACCATTAAATCGACTTTCAAAAATTTTAGTTTGTCCGACTCGAATAATAAATCGAATTTTAAAATGTCAATCATAATTTGAACAATTTTAGAGTCAACATATTTCTTAAAAACTTTATTAAAAATGTTGGACAATCAAAAAGGAACTAGTAATTTTTGTTATGCATAATAACTTCATGTTTAAAACTAAAATTTTTGCCAAAATTTTCAAAATAGCAAGGCAAGTCAAAATGTTATAAGGAAAATAAATCCCAAGATCTTAAAAACAAAACTAAGGTCACATCTATATTACCTATACCAGAGGGTAATTTCAAGTACAATAGTATAGTACTACATAAAGTTTATGTAATTAAACAGATTTTCTCTTTTACTGAATGAAGTAAATTGGAAGTTCGTAGTTTTAAGTTAATTAATAGCATGTAGACCAGTTTAATATCATAAACCAGTGAGGTCAGCAGTCCTTGTTTAACGTTCAACTTACTATACAACAATGACATGAACAATATTTCATTATTAAATCACTATTATATGGAAATAAGTCGGCATTACACTGTTTTTTAAGTTAGTAAAACTCATTACTTTTGAGATCAAATTGATTACAAATACTTTTACCTAACAATTCACCAAAATTGAAAAGCTCAACAACAGAATATAATTTTGTTAAAGGTAGCGGTAACCTTTCATTAAAATATCTATACCAAGATACATCCATTTTGTATGGACAATCTATTTTTAAAAAAACAGTACTTGAATCAGGCGAACATTTTATAAACTCGATGTTCATAACAACTTTCTGCATAGCACTATTTAAAAAAAGGATTATTGTTAAACTGTAAATTTTATATTCATTCCAATGTTTAATTTTTCAACAAAAGGTTTGGAGTGTTTAAGGGGGCACTTTTAAAAACTTATTACATTTTGGCTTAAATGGTTACCAAGTATTAGATACAAAATTATTTACTTAAAAAATTATGTTGATATATCAGCTTATATTCTCAATTTGATATTTTCTGTTACAATTAATTTGTATATATTAGATAAGATTCATAAAAAAATATCGCATTTTAAATTAGTCACATAAGGTAATGCTGATTTGCTACATAATCTCATTTGATATACGTATGTGTTATAAATGCTAAACTTGTACAGGTACGTTATAGTGGCTGTTTTTTAAACAGTTTTAATTTACTAGCAGACCTAATAATCTTTCAGAATTAGTTATTCATATAAACATACATGCAAACGCAAGTGTTCATCATACTGTATGTTAGTTCACTTTGAAAGTTAATCACTGCTACATTCTTGTGTACATAATATTACCCAAAGTATCAATATATAAAATATTTAAAATTGATTTTTATAGATATATCTCTGTAGGGCTTACATTAACTGTGTGAACCAACATGAACAGTGCGGTATCCATATGAGTTATCAATTCTTTAAGATTATCATATGTTCTTTTGACCAGAGTTAATAAAAATATTTTATACCACAAAAACTACAAATTTTAACAAAATATGTTACTCGTTTACGTCAGTAACTGCTAAACTAGTCAAGGTATAATCTAACAAACACACCTCAAATTTAAGAATACGAAAATGGGAGCAGGAAAAAAATGATATGAAAAGCAACAATTAAGCTCGGATGGCATATTATTTTGACTATACTGTGACAATATAGTCACTGCACAAAAAAGCCAATTTCATCATATAAAGTCTTTATAATGCTTTTACTTTGGTGTTGGAAATAGCTAGAAGCACAAACTATATAAATTTTATCTAAACGTGATCAGAGATTGCATTCCATAAAAGCAAATATATAACATGAACATGATAATTCAGCTAATTTAATAAGTATTATAAAGCATGCATTAACATGCACAGTGGGGTAAAACCCCTACCTGTGCTTGCGCCTGTGTATGAGAAGGTAGGGTGAGTTGAACTATGTTAGTAGCCGCTACCAGATGAGGCTGAGAGTTTGTAACGCCTACCGAAGATGCTATTGATAACGGTGGATCTGGAGATGCTGCCAAAGGATCAACTGGCCCATTCTCTTCCACCATCCCTTCCATAACTAATGAGCCAAGACGCCTATAAAATTAGGTTCATCAGTAACAATTACTAAAGTAAAACAAATACAAAATAAACAATTATTAGTTTTAAAATTGCATAAAATCAGAGAGATATTTTCATAACTGCACATTTTAGAGCACTCTTACCATTATGTAATAACGTCTTCGAATGGTCATTATACAGGTAAAATTAAAACTGAAAATTATAAACACTGTCAAACTGACATATTAATTCTAACCACAAATGTCAAAACAATGCCACTTTAAAGGTCAAAAACAAGGATGACATCGCGATTTCTGTAATTACGTCGTAATAAGGATAGTGTAAATACTACAAATATGTTGCTTGTATCCTTTTAAACGCCGATGAGCAAAATCTAATTTTAAAACAGAACTAGCGATGACGCCATATTCAATACCTTTTGCAGTAATCCGATAAAACGACAGCACGACATTTTCAACTTTGCACAATTTTGTCTCAATATTATTCACTTCCCTAACGGAAAACCTGGTCCATGTCAGAATGTTATTATTCTTCAGCTGGGTACTTACCAGTTACGTATTCCTCGTCACCAGCTTTGCTGCGATCGGAGTGGGTAAGCGGGCTATACGTAGTAGCCACGTCAAAATTTCTGGGCGGTCGTCACTGGACGAACACACAAACGAAATGCGCGTCACAACAATGGCGGCGGAGAGCGCGCTTTACAACTTTCCTCTCTCGTCTCGACTCCCCTTAATATCCAACCTTTAGTGCTCAAATCCCCACAACAGCTACATTTAAAGTAAACAAAAAAAAAATTTGTTGCGCTGTTAACGAATTTACTGAATTATTATAGTGATAAGTTTTTTGGTACTATCTAAAAATAAAAAAAAATAAAATATGGGTTGCACCTTTTTTTGGCATACATAAACTTGTTCGCATCGTGGCCCTTTCTTAATTATGAATTATTTAAACTATTAAGTTCTTGGGAAAATTAACTGATTCAATTAAACAAGTTTTGTTTCTTGTGTAATTAAGTTAATGCATTTGACTACAAAACAGCTCAAATAATTTTATTTAATTAGCTTCTCCTCAGTTTCAAACAGCGATTGCATGATATTTTAAGATGTGTTTGCGTCATGCTTACGTCAACTTAACTAACTTGTACTAGCAGAGCAACCGTAAATGTTCAACATAAAATAAAACATGATTTGTTATATAATTAAACTAACATTATAATTATTTTTCTGTACTTCACTTTATTAAGCTGAAATGTGTATTGTATATTTAATACGATCGCAGTTATTTTATAAATAAATTCTATTCTCACATTCAAGGGTGCAATAGGTACAATACAACCTAAGAAAATTCTGGGTTTCAAAAATGTTCATGGCGTTTTCGTTTTTTTTTTTTTTTGTGGGTACAATTGTTATTACAGACAAAATAATGCCTAAATAATAAACTAAAAATATTTTTACGCAATTCTTGCATTATTATTTTTTTATGACACTTTTCATTCACCTTTAGTAACACCATATACACAGTGCATCTGTAAAAAGATTGATCACAGTTGCACAGAGCTGCACTTAAGTTTGAAATTCAAATTTTAAATTAGCGGGAGTTTGTTGTTTATAGTGTTAAAAATTGAAAAGATCACTGATAGTCATGTGTTTTTAAAACAAATTTTGTGTTTAAAACATATTCATCGACATTACGCTACTGTTGTTTTACAATTCGTTTGTAAATTGTTTGAGTTGCTTGAAAAGCTAGGGGTGTGGATTGAAGTTGTAAAGGGTCGTAGCCTGCCCTTGATGACGCAATCCATCACATGCCAAACTAGCTTACGTCATTTGTATTCCAATGACGTCATAGTGACTCATTGTGGCGGTCACGCTGGAGTAGGTTACAAGACTGAACAGCATAAATAACTTTTATTAAGAGAATATTGAATAAGTGGTATTTTATATAATTTACAAAAGCTGCATTATTATTTTATAATGCAGTTTTGTCATTGAAAAATTATGCGTGTTTAAAGAGACTTTGCTATAAAATAATTTGCATGGTATTAATTTGAAAATGCTTTATTCACTTGTTATTATTTGTATAAATCGTGTTATAGGTTGATCAATAGTTTTCCTTTGGCATGTTCGAATTCTTTTCCTTCTTCATAAACAATTTGGCCTCTTACAACAGTTTTTATTACTTTACCGTATAATTCTTTGCCTAGATACGGTGTCACCTTAAAATAATGAAAGCTTAACAGTAATTGTTGCAATAAAAACTTGTTTTACCTTGTTTTTAAAATGTATAATCGACTCTTCTATTTTAATTGTTGCGTAAGGATCCCATATCACAAAGTCGGCATCAAAATTATTAGCTAAGGATCCTTTTGAGTTATGCAACCCAACTAACTTAGCTGGTCCACGCGTCATGTACTTGTTGATGTCGAAAATTGAGTATTTTCTTATTTTAGCTTCTGTCCAGAAAAGTGATAAACCTATACGATACAAATAAACTTATCAAACTAAACAAATATTGAAAAATTATAATAGACTTACCAAATTGAACGGAAGAGATTCCACCCCAAGCTTTTAAAAAATCACCCTCAACAAACAATTTTAAATCTGCTGTGCATGGAGAATGATCTGATACGATAATGTTTATGGTTTCTTTTTTAACAGCTGACCATAAGAGTTTCTGTAAATGTAATGTTAAATATTCAACAACGCTCGAGAACTAAATTCAACATTTAAATTTTTCAATTATACAGTTATACAGGGTGTCGCAGCAAGAAATCTCCAGCTCACAACTTCTTTATTTTAAGAAATAGAGCTGTGGTGTCTTTCACAATATTTCAAAAAGTTGATGACGTAGGTCAAATTTGAAAATGGCATCAAATTTTCCTTTAAATTCTGCACAAATTTGCTAATTTAAACGTTTCTATATCTTTAATATTAACGGAGTTACCCATACAACAGGTTAGAAAAATGGGCACCCTGTATTTATTAAGAGTTTGCGAATTTGTAAATATATTATTGTGAAAGACACCAAAGCTCTATTTCTTAAAATAAAGAAGTTGCGAGCTGGGGATTTCTTGCTGGGACACCCTGTATTGAATTCAATGCATATAATAGGGCCGGTTGCACAAAGCAAAACTCTTGTTAAAATACAAGTTAATTCCTAAAATTAGGCAATATCACTATGATGTAATTTTCCCTAGTTTTAGGGTTAACGTAGTTTAATCCCGAGCTTAATGGTGCCTTTCCACCTGAGAGTAAAGTACTCTCGATAGCAGCGTCGCCAAGGATACAGCCAATCGCGAGCTACTCTCAGGGGCTGTATCCTTGGCGACGCTGCTATCGAGAGTACTTTACTCTCACGTGGAAAGGCACCTTAAGCCCAGGTTCAACTTTTATGCACTCGGGCTATACAGGGTGATTAAGTTTGACTCTCGCACTCCTATAACTTTGTTATTTTAAGAGGCAATCCATATAAACCTTATATTTTTGTAAATCGTGAAAAATTATCTTTCGAATGACGTTCAAATATGTTTTTTACGATGAAATATGTCAGACTGGCGATAGGCAACTTATTTTTTTTTTTAAATTACATGGTATACTTTTTTCTTATTGATTCTGATAGAGAAATTCTAAATCCGATAGTGCATTTTATTTTATTTTGAATTTTCACAAAATCGTTGTATTTGACTAAACAAAATACGATCGCTGTAGTAATCGACAGTTTATAACTTGTCTGATTGTGTTTTATTATTTTTGACGAAAAATCATTATTTTGTGGGTATTAAACACATATGTCGTTTATAGCATATCGAATAACTAAAAACTTCTTATTTTAATCTATAAGTAAAAGAGTTATAGCCAAAAGTTAAGTAAATTTTCCAGAGTTAATCAGTGTTTATTAAAACGGTTGCAGATTACTGAAATCTTTTTTGATACTTTTGATGAGCGAAAAGTTTAACAATTTTGCCAATTTAAACTACCAGTCTATCTCTAATAATAAGCGAGTTCCCAAAGGTCACAGTCGAATTTGAATAAGCCTGTATATTTTATGATTTTTTTGTTGTGACTGAGATCGGAAGTCGAAGCAGTAAATGTTTTTATGTCTATCGTTTGTTTACAGAGACGATGAGAGGGGGGGGGGCAGGGGGCTCCAATCCCCAGGTCCGAAAGTAATTTTAGGGCCCAGGAGTCCACATACTTTTTTAATTATGGTGTATTAAATATTCGCGATTAACAATTTTTTTAAATAAATTGCCAAATAAGTTATTTACTTGGGGCCCATGTGAATTTGTCCCCGGGCCCGGTGACGTCTCTCGATGCCTCTGTTTGTTTACAAGAGTATTTAAGTGTTATAATCGTAATTGCTTGAATTTTAAAACTGTTTAAATAATAACTTGCATATTACTTGATTTCCAGAGTCTCTTATAGGAGGACAGCATTTAAATTGAGTCGCCTTATCTGCAACGTCCTCGGATGTAAGTGACAAATAATGGTGACACGTTTCAGCAGTCAGTTCGACACCATTATTTTTAGCTCTTTCTATCATGGGCAATGCTTTTGCAGAAGAAAGATGAACAATGTGTGTTCTCACCCTGTAAAAACATTAAAAATATGTCGTAATTAGCAGTGTTGGATTAAGCCTTTAGCGGACGCTAGACAAAATTAAGCGTTTGGTCCCCATCTACAGGGTGTTTTGTTAAGTATTGCAAATAAATTCGGAAGGTGATTCCTTTTCGAAAATAGAGAGGGGTCTTTCATACAAAATTTTCTCCTTAGACGTCTCCTTTCGGAGTTACACCTCCCTAAAGGGAAGCCGTAAAATTAGGTTTTAATTTTTATTTCTCATAGCAGTATTTTCAATCATCTCCCACCTTCACAGGGGGCTGAGAAGTGCGACCCCTGTTGGTTTTTATCAGAACTTTTTGGTGGGTTAAAATTTTGCAATTAAAAAATTATTTTTTAAAATCTTGATTTATTTAGAAACTTTTTTTATTCCTTAGTTTTTCTCGTAAAACCTACAGTTTTTGAGTAAAAAATAAAATAAGTAAACATGAACCAACAAATTTAATACTCCAAAATAAAACGATTCATTTTGGAGGTTACCATGGTTGGTTTATGTTCATATTGGGTAACATTGACGGGTGTGATTCATTTTGACGTTTACGCGGCGACAACGCTAAAACGCCCGTCAGTTCTACCCAATATGAACATAAACAAACCATGGCAACCACCAAAATGAATCGTTTTATTTGGAAAAATTAATTGCAAAATATCAACCCACCATAAAGTTCTGATAAAAAAACCAACAGGAGTCGTACTTTTCAGCCCCCTGTGAAGGTGGGAAATGATTAAAAATATTACTATGGGAAACCTTTTGATAAGTATAAAACATCTACCAATTATCATTCTGCTACGTTTATCCAAATTTGAGAAATAAAATAAAAACCTAATATTACCGCTCTTTTTTAGGGGGCTGTAACTTCGAAAGGAGACGTCTAAGGAAAAAAATTTATATGAAAGACCCCCCTTAATTTTCGAAAAGGAATCACCTTCCGAATTTTTTTGCAATACTTAACAAACACCCTGTATAGAGGCTCTTTTTGTTTTAAACAAATTAAATCAATTTTAATATTAATTACAATTTTTTTCGAAGTCGAATCGGGCCCCTTTGAATTACAGGCCCTAGACATTTGTCTTTTTTGGTCTATTGTTGTTCATCCCGGTTAATTAGTAATTAATATAGGATCAAGGAAAATAACAAGGGAAAATATTTTTAATTTTCACGTGTACCTGTACTTGTGAGCTAGATTAATAATTTTTTCGATTGCGTCCATCTCCATAACATCAGGTCTGGATTTTAGGAAGGTTTCGTAAGAAGTAGGGTTGCCTGTAATACATCAATAAGTATTTTTAAAATTAAATTAAATTAATATTACCATCAACCTGTACAGCGTGTTGAACTTCAGCATGAAACTATGAAAAAATGCAGATTATATTAATTTTTACAAAACATTTACTTTCAATTTATTCAAATTGTTATTTCTGATTCAATTTAAATCTTTTAGCGGGTAAATCTTTATTTATTTTGTTCGTCCACAATTCCACATGATTGGGTGCCGCGTGGTTGCCGAGTCACCCACCATGTCAACCTACAATCAAACCGTCGCGTAGCGAATAAAGGTATACGTTTTTTTTTTTACATGTTTTTGAGCAATAAATATTTGTATTTAATATATTTTATTTTTTTAATAAAATTTTCATAAATCTGGGGATTTGTAAATCAGGGGGTCGTAAAGCTAGGTATGTTTTGGGTAATCGGGTTTAGGCTGTTGTTTAACATGAGATATTTAATATTACGATCCAACTGAATAACTTACTGCCAAAACGGCATCCGAATTTTGCAGTGTTTTCAATGCATTTTCTATGTCATCAACATTGACGTTAGGGAATTCATCAACGCCTGATGGACACATGAAACATTTAAAACCAACAACACCAGCTTCTACCATCTTGAGCAGCTCATTCTAAAAAAACACAATTAAAATCATTATAATTGCACAATTATTTTCAGTTAGGTTTAACAGATTTTGCGGTGGACGTATTTAAAAGTATCTTTTCTGAATGCAAATGCAATCGAGTCAAATACTTAAAGTTTATCAACGTTTTGTCAATAACTGAACAACAAAAATTATCGTAAAAGTGATCAAACAATATTGGAAACAGGTAGATCGGATAATATTAAATGTTGAAGTTGTCGAGTACGGGGTGGTCCAAAATCGATGGGATTGCATGGGTATCTCGGTTAATATTTAAGATAGAGAAACGGTTACCTTACCAAAAATGTGCAGTTTTTTGAGACAAACTCAGAACCGTTTTCAAAAATATTCTATCATTTCCGGTTTTCGAGTTATTAAATAAAAAGTGTTTTTTTTGTCATATTAATAATGTGTCATATCTCCGTTATTGTTGTAAATATCGAAAATATTTATAAAGATTATTTTTAGATATTTTTATGTATAATTCGATTATTCTAAAAAAAATTTTTACGCTCGCCGTTATAAAGTTATGACACAAACTTCCTTTTTTTTAAATGGGAGCAATAGCTGGCTATGACCTATTTAAATTCCTTATTTTTTCTCATTGCAAATATATAAGGGTTGATGTATTTATTTTCAATATGACGCAAGTTACGAAGGTTTTTTAGTTTTTTTCATAAGAAAATCATAGTAGGCTGTGAAAAAAAAAAAAAAAAAAAAACAAGGTGTAAGACCTTATAAAACTCATGTGGTACAAGTTACCGAGGTTTTTAAATTTGTTGTTGAGATAGATAAACATTAAAAATTTGTGAACATAAGATAAACAGCAATATTCTACATTATTGCTGATTCCGACTATGTTGTTGTCATCTTATGTTCAAATATTTACAATGGTTATCTCAACAACAAATTTAAAAACCTTGGTAACTTGTACCACATGAGTTTTATAAGGTTTTACACCTTGTTTTTTTTTTGTTTTCACAGCCTACTATGATTTTCTTAAAAAAAATTAAAAAAGCGTCGTAACTTGCCTATTATCGAAAATAAATACATCAATCCTTATATATTTGGAATGAGAAAAAAATAAGGAATTTAAATAGGCCATAGACAACTATTGCTCCTATTTAAAAAAAAGATGACTTTGTGTCATAACTTTTTAAAGGCGAGGGTAACACTTTTTTTTTGGTATAATCAAATTAAACATAAAAATATCAAAAAATAATCTCCATAAATATTTTTGATATTTACAACAATAACGGAGATATGACACATTATTAGTATGCCAAAAAAACACTTTTTATTTAATAACTCGAAAACCGGAAACGGTAAAATATTTTTGAAAACGGTTCTGAGTTTGTCTCAAAAAACTGCACATTTTTGGTAATTTAACCGTTTCTCTATCTTAAATATTAATCGAGATACCTATGCAATCCCATCGAATTTGGTCCACCCTGTACAGAAAATGGACTCACATAATTTTAAATTAAAATTTATTATAAATTTTTAAATTTAAATTTAAATTTAAAATTGCCACCAATGTTAGCAACTGAATAATTTAAAATTATAAACATTTTAGACATTCTTTCTACACGATGGAAGTTTTAGTTCTGGAACTTATGAAATTTATTATTTTAAAAACAGCGTAGAGAATTGACTGCGCTGTTTAATTTACAATAAAAAATTGACTATTTCCCCGGTTGCACGATGCTCAATTAAAATTAATGGAGCCGTCAAACAATTTTTTTTAAATAGCATTATCATAATGTTTGACTACTTTGTTAACTTTAATTGAGTTCCGTGCAACCGGACTCGAGTCGTTTTAGTTGTGCCTCCAATAACTACAGTGAATTTCGATTAATTTTTGCAGCAAGACAACTATCGTTTATTAGCGGCAAATTCTGAAAAACAAAAACAAATCGAGACTATATACAAAATTAACATTGCTTATTTGGGGCTTTTTGTCGGTTAATTGGGCCAGTAACTACCTGTCACGAGAAGGCGGTGTGATTATTACATCAGTGACACTCTCTCGCTCAGTATAAAGTAAAATTGAGTCAGTTTCTTTTAATCCTGTAGTACTTGTGTTGTAATTATTATGGAGGATTTTTTAAATTTATAATTTAATATTTATTCTCTATAAAAATGCTTTGGAGAGATTTAATTCTCGCTTAAAAATCAATTAAATCAAATTAAAAACCAACTGCTTAACAGCTTAACACAAAAAATCACAAACTAGCAGAGGTAACTCGGTAACTGTAGTATTTATATTAGGTTTACATAGCTTTAAAGTCTAAAAGCCAACTTCGTATAAATGTGGCGCCGCCTAATTGGGACAAAATGTTCTAGTGCCAATTAATCGAAATTCACTAGGTATATTTTAATACTCAAATTTTAAAATACATCGATAGGATAACTGTACCTTTAATTTTGAATAACACGTTATATCAATATTTGATTTGTACCTGATTTCCTGGAATTAAACCTCCCCAGAACGCTACATCAACATAAGTTTTTCCTCTCGCTGCATTTACTTTTTGCTGTAAGTTTCCGGTTGTAGTTGTTGGTGGAATTGAATTTCTTAGAAATCCATAATTATCATTTTGTTTATAATATAAGGTCTAATTTTACTTACAGCGGCATGTCTACGATTGTAGTTATACCACCGGCTGCAGCAGCTTTTGTAGCGGTTTCAAAACCTTCCCATGCCGTTCTTCCTGGTTCATTTACATGCACATGCGAATCGATTATACCAGGCATGATATGCAATTCTCCGACGTCAATAATCTGTTGAAACAAATAAATTAAAACTAAATATCCAAACAGGACACCTTAAAAAGAGAGATAAGATAAAACGGATACGCTTATGAACATGATCAAGGAAGTAATGAGAGATATAAAAGAAATCAAACATGACCAGAGATCATATCAAGAGGAACGGATGGAACTGAAACAGAAAAATGCATTGCTAAAAATGAAATCAAGATAATAAAAGAGAAGATGAAATCCGTAGAAGATAGAGTTAGAAGACTGGAAAAAGATAGAACAGAAAATAATATCATTGTGACAGGCTTAGAGATGAAAGCAATGAAAATACTAAGAAAAATTGAGGGCGTGTCAAGAATGGATATAATAAAAAGTGAAACGATAAGAAAGAATTTAAAAATTAAAAGTGTGATGTTAAAAATCGAAACCCAACAACTTTGATGGTTCGGGCATCTCACAAGAATGAAAGAAGAAAGTACAGCAAAAGTGATGTGGGAAATGGTAACTGGGAATAGTAAAAGACGCAGACGCCCAAGAAAGACATGGAACAGCGTGATAGCAAACATTCTTAAAAAAAAAAGACATAACATGGAATCAAGCGAGGACAAAAGCTGCAGATAGGAATGTTTGGAAAAAATTCATCACCTCGACACAGCTGGTAGAAGAGGTTACTGGATAATATATACATATAAGAAGTTACAGAAATTTTTCAATAATGATGATTTTTAATTTTTCATCTGTAGTGCAAAATGGAAAAATATAAAAAATTTGATTGCACAGGCGTTCTTTTGTCAAAAAATTTGCCCAGAAGACCCATATCAGATTTTCGCTAACTGTTATACAGGGTGCACCACGACCCTGAGATTCTTCGATAGCTCCTTTATTAATGAAAATATCAAAAAATATTTAATACAAATATTGTGCGAACCTATTTTCTACATAACCTAAAATTATTTTCAAATATACAGGGTGTTTCGTTTGAGCGGCACATATAAAAATGTATTTTTTTTTAAATAGAACACCCGGTATATTTTTACATTTTTGAATTCCTCTTAAAATTTACTTTAAAAAATGTAAAAGGTTATATGGGTCTTAAGTCAACTGTTTTCGTAAAATTTACATTTTTATGAAATTTTTGAACGATACAGCACTTTCAGTTTCTTTAAACATTACAGTTATTTAAAAAGCGGTAAAATTTCGTTTAAAAATTAGATTGACAATAGATTAATTAAGACTTTGCGCTAGCTACATTTTAAAAATATTAAACAGGGTGTTTTTTACGCTTGGTCAAACTTGTGAAACTTTAAACATTGATAAGTCACTTTTCTTAAATGCAACACCACAGGATTCGTGTTGCTTTTGATGGTATAACCCCCGAAATGTTATAAAGGGTGCTAGAGTCTTTCAGATAACGTCTACGGCTGTGCGTGCAACAAGGACATAATCTTGAACAATTTATACGATAAATTTCGGAAAAATGGGGTACATTTTTAGCCTAAAATTAAAGTTGCAGCTTTTTTTATTCTTTTGTTTAAAAATTCCTTGAAAAATTTCGACTTACCTCCATGGCCGACTTTAAAATATTTCGATTGCCTTAGTAATAATGATAAAAATCGAGATAGCTCGAAAAATATTAACTTTAGGTATAGGACATGCTTAATAATTTCGAAAGACAATTAAATTCTCTACAAAAAAATATAAAAATATACAGGGTGTTGCATTTAAGAAAAATGACTTATCAATGTTTAAAGTTTCACAAGTTTGACCAAGCGTAAAAAACACCCTGTATAATCTTTTTTAAATGTAGCTAGCGCAAAGTCTTAATTAATCTATTGTCAATCTAATTTTTAAACGAAATTTTACCGCTTTTTTAAATAACTTTGATGTTAAAAAAAATTGAGTGCTGTATCGTTCAAAAATTTCATAAAAATGTAAATTTTACGAAAACGGTTGACCTAAGACCCATATAACCTTATACATTTTTTAAAGTAAATTTTAAGAGGCATCCAAAAATGTAAAGGGTGTTCTATTTAAAAAAGTTACATTTTTATATGTGCCGCTCAAACGAAACACCCTGTATATTTGAAAATAATTTTAGGTTATGTAGAAAATAGGTTCGCACAATATTTGTATTAAATATTTTTTGATATTTTCATTAATAAAGGAGCTATCGAAGAATCTCAGGGTCGTGGTGCACCCTGTATACAGGGTGTCCCAGATTACATTTCCAGCATGGGAATCTCGCTTATTATAAGAGATACAGGTTTGTTTAAATTAGATGAATTATTCCTTGGTATGTAAGGAGCAACAATTAATTTTTAAATGTACAAAATTCCTCGTGCTTCAGATGTTATAGCAAAAAATATGAAAATGTCAAAATTCTTTTTTCTCTCATAACTTTTTTGTCTTAATCATTAGAACAATTTTATTTGTACTTTCTTGATACACTTTTTAATGGAGAATGTAACTGTTATTTTAGATTATTTTTAACACCTACCATTTTCGAGATATTACCCTTAACTTCATTTTTTCTTATGGGCCGCGAAGTTGGCTATGGAATAGTTGAATGTGCTTTTTTTTCCTCTTTAAAATGAGATATTACTTGCTACATTTATTTTTATAAATAAGTCACAAAATCAAGAAAAATCATATTTTACCCAACACTTATTAAGTTATCTATGAAAATAAAAACAAAAAACAACTAATTAAATGTCAAATGACAGTTACCGTTTGTCTGCACTATCATTTATTAGAATTTCACATTATTTTTGTGTAATTCGATAGTCTTTGTAGTAATTGTTATAATTTAAAAATAGCGATTAATTTGACATGTTGAGATGCTACATTCTTTGCCATAAAAACTGTGTAGAAGCTGAGCTAATATAATTAGAGCTAAATCCCGAGAAAAGGCAACGAAGGATGCGCAATTACAAAAATTTGGAAATAAATTTAAAAGTACATGTTTTTTTCGACAAACCAACCAAAAATCCAAAACAAATCAATAATTAATTAGAATTATTTATTTTACACAGTTGCTATTGTAAATAATGTGGCATTTCAACATATAAAATTTTTAATTAGTTGTAAATGTGCCCATAATTATATGATAACAAATTTGCTACAAAACTATCGAATTACTCAACAATACTATAAAGTTCTAATAAATGATACCGCAGACAAATGGTAACTGTCATTTGACACTTAATTAGTTGATTTTTGTTTTTATTATTATAGATAGCTTGATAAATGATAGGTAAAATACGATTTTTCTTGATTTTGTGACTTATTTATAAAAATAAACATAGCAAGTAATATCTCATTTTAAAGAGGAAAAAAAAGCACATTCAACTATTCCATAGCCAACTTTGCGGCCCATAAGAAAAAATGAAGTTAGGGGTAATATCTCGAAAATGGTAGGTGTTAAAAATAATCTAAAATAACAATTACATTCTCCATTAAAAAGTGCCTCAAGAAAGTACAAATAAAAGGGTTCTAATGATTAAGACAAAAAAGTTATGAGAGAAAAAAGATATTTGACATTTTCATATTTTTTGCTATAACATCTGAAGCACGAGGAATTTTGTACTTTTACAAATTGATTGTGGCTGCTCTCATACCAAGGAATAATTCATCTAATTTAAACAAACCTGTATCTCTTATAATAAGCGAGATCCCCATGCTGGAAATGTAATCTGGGACACCCTGTATAACCGAGATATTCCGTAAAACATTCCAATTTGGTCCACCCTGTATGATGTATGTATAACGTACGGTAAATAATTAATTGAACTGCTGCACCTACTTTAATTACTTAATTATTTTTGGAACAAATAATCGAACATTGTATGTAGTTTAAACAAAGAAATAACGTTAAAAAATTAGGCATACTTTTTTGGACATGTTAACAGAATTTATAATAAGTAATTAATTTACCAATAATTCTAGATATCAATTAATTTTCTGATTATTTTAAATAGAAAACGTTATCAATATTACATATGTAATAGTGATTGTTCGTTCTTTAGAACATTAATTGCAATATGATTTAGTTAAATTAGAAAAATACTTGTCCAGCTATAAGACCCCTGACTTCGTATAAAGTCGTGAACTAGTACATCTTCTATGTTCTTGTGGTCGCATGTTTTAAGCCTCAGTGTATATTTAGAAAAATTGTGTACTAGATTTACGACTAATAAAAGCTTGGCTCTAAGTATACACATAATATACTTAATATATTATCTGTATGTATGACAACGATTTGGTAGTTACTTACCTCGACATTGTCATCATTTTTATACACAATTGTTTCATTTTTGTTTACCAGTTTTGCTATTTTTCCATTTTTGTCTACTAATATTCCACCATTTAATATTTCATTTTCCAATACAATATTGCTACTTATGAATAACTTTTCAGTTGCCATTTTAGAAAAGTTCTCGAGCGAATGTCACGCTATTAGGAGTTCTAATTACGATATCTTATGAATAATGAGACTTTTGATCAAACCTTAAATTTATGTAGCTGGATAAGTGTATTATGCAACCCAAAATACTAGAACAACGATAATGACCTATCAAAAATTAGCTGTTTACTTTAACGTTGCATGCCTATTATCAAAGTCGTTTTGGATTCTTCGTATATGCCAGATACCTCCATATTCAAAGGTATCTTCCGATACCTTATCAAATACAGGGTGTCCCAACCTGCACGGGATATCACGATTACTTTATGTATCTGTTTGAATAAGAACGTTAAAACAGTTTTTTCAATTAATAATGTGATGCTTTTGTTCTTTATGTCATGACTTCTTTACATTTTATAAGCAAAAAAAGTAAATAATACGAGACATTTCTATGAATCGGCCATTACTGTCGTATTTAAACAGTTACGTAACTAAGACTGGTTTAGGCACTTTTTAAAAGTTTTATTTTTGCAAACACTACAGTTTTTATGACAACAATAACAACTTTTTTCTTTGAATGTATGAGTTTAGTAAAATATGTTTTTTATACAGTCTTAAATTTTTTTTGTTTAAATATGGGGATCGCGCTTATTATAATAGCTAGAGTATAGGTTAAATTTGGCAAAGCTGCTAAATTCGATGCTCATTAATAATCCGAAGGGAAATTGGAAATATCTCAAACGGTATTCGAGAAAATTAGAAAAAACTGGAAATCGTCTTTAAATCCTTTGGAGTTTAAAATATTTCAAATGTGTTACCTGAGCAACTTTTTAAGCCAAATCGGATGGTAATTAGAGTAATTACTAATTTTACCTAGATCAAATCGTTTTTGTTTTGATAAAAATCAACTTTATTTTTTCTTATGGGTGCAATTTTGCTCTTGTCATAATCAAATAGATTTTTTTCTGAATTCATTAATGTATTACCCATAGCATTTTACTTCTAAATTCATTGTCAAATTTGAAAACAACCATTATAAATCAGTGTCCCGGTCGTTGTAGTGCAGGATGTCTCGGTTACTTTTAACGAAAAAAAAGTATATTTCCAAGTTTGTTTTAAACAATTGTGTAATTAAAGTTTTTTTTTATATGTGCAGGCACAACCTCGAGTGAGTTGAAGCGGTACGCGACAACTGGGCGACGGTCTGGGCGACGGTCAACTGGGCGACGGTCAACTGGGCGACGTGCCAACTGGGCGACGGTCAACTGGGCGACAGGAACTTAAACATTTTTTGAACTCTCATCTTGGCACACGATTTTACTGATTGCTTTTGTAAATATTGGTTAAATAATACTTACTTCATTTTGTAGAACTATATCGTACATCGAAATTTGTAGAATCATTTACGAAAGATATGATCAAAAAACGTGGTTCGAAAATAATTTAATAATGAAGAAGTATGATTGCACAATATTAGAATAAAGTGAAAAATACAGTTTTTTCATTTATTTATGAATATTATTTTGTAATTAACAAACATTTTTACATCAAAACAAAAAAGTATATAACATTCAAAACAACATAATTATTTTTGAATTATAAATCATGTTATAAGCAATACTCGTAAATAGTCTATTATATATTTCAAATTTCTTTTCGGATTATTAACGAGCACTAAATTAAGTTACTATGTCAAATTTAAACCTAAACTCTAGATGTTATTATACGCGAGATTCCCATGTTTAAACTTAAATTTCAAACACCCGGTATATTTGATATGTGTTAATATGTTTGTTAATTACAAAATAACATTAATAAATGACATCAATTATTTGACCTATTATTTAGTTTTCCAGCTAATAGGTTATCTACGAGGTAGTGCTAATAACATTAATTAAAGGGTGTTAGGTAAAAACAAGGAATGTCAATTTTTATTATATCTTTACAATTCGATTTTAAAGAGTTTAAATCTAAAACTTGTTTGCTCATAAAACTGTATCAACCAAACTTTATTTTACTATGTATCATATTTTTAAAACTGAGTATTAATCAATGAATGTGAAAAATGATTTTAATTTAATCTATAATAATTAGATATTCTAATTTTATATACTTTTTTGTTTTAATGTAAATATGATTGTTAATTACAAAATTATATTGATAAATTAATGAAAAAACTGTATTTTTCTCTTTATTCTAATAATGTGCAATCATGCTTCTTCATTTTTAAATTATTTTCGGACCACGTTTTTTGATCATATCTTTCGTAAATGATTCTACAAATTTCGATGTACGATATAGTTCTACAAAATGAAGTAAGTATATCTACCTAACCAATATTTACAAAAACTATCCATAAAATCGTGTGCTAAGATGAGAGTTCAAAAATGTTTAAGTTCCTGTCGCCCAGTTGACCGTCGCCCAGTTGACCGTGTCCGAGTTGAAGAGAGTCTGTTTTTTACTATATTTGCTAAAAACAAAAATTACCTCATGGCCTAAACAACATTGTTACGAATGCCTTTATAGTAATTTTGTGTATCTCTAAAATACGTACAGTAATTCATAAGTGGTTATCTTTATTTATTACCATAAAGAAAAGGGTAAACCTTAATAAGTTAAAATAATATCTTTATTTTTAAGTTTACCAATCATAACAAGAGTTTTTAAACAAATTGTTAGGTACTGGTCAAAGAGTTGTATTTTAAATAATATAAGCATTTCGATTATTAACTTAATTTATATTTTATTGGTGTTTCCCAGCCAAACTTCTAGCTGGTGAATTTGTGCTAGGACATAATTTCTGCTGGTACCTCCGGTTGTTTGATATTGTTCCACACTGTTCTCATAGTTCCAAACGGTTGTTACATCGGATTCGAAGTTTGTACTACAAAAATAAAACATGTTTAGGCTGCTTAAGATTATAATATCCGCAATTGGTATCTGTTTTCGGTTTTTGGAATAAAATAGGGAATAAAGTCTAAGTTAAACAAAGTTTAGATTTAGACTATCGATTTTATTGGTTATCATACATTTAAAAAAATCTGTTTAACTTTTACATTTGTTTTCCGAAAACCACAACAATTAACAATTTGTAGTTAAACCTTAGAGGCATATTCGGAAAGTAAATATGTTATGCCTATTTTAAAAAAAAACTACAGTTAATTTTGAATATTTTTACTTATTATTAAATTTGCCATACCTTAAACTACTTCTTCACCTATTTTGCATTATTATTTAGATATGCTCTCTGAGGAGCACACACGGCTACTTAAACTCCAGTCCGTATCATGTCATTGGAAATGGATTACCTTTCCTACAGCCTACAGCACAAACTTAGCGTCAAGTGACTTTTATCTTCTGCATCTGAAAAAATTCCTTGCTGGCCAATGTTTCTTCAACGATGATGCGTATGCAGAGAAGTTGTTTAGACGGTATGGAAAATTTAATGAAATAAATAAACATTTTCATAATTTCCCGTTTTTTTAAATAGCCAAACGGGCTCTACTTTCCGAATGTGCTTCGTATATACGTAAATACAATATACAGGGTGTTGACTGAGATAAACTTATGAAGTAAGAGATGAGTAAGCGCTATTACATCTTATAGGAAGGTAAGTTTATTGTGATTTATATTTTAAAAAGTGCTGCTGGCATTATTATTCGGAAAATAAGAGTCTTAAAAAAGTTTACATGTTGGGACGCCACAAAGATTTTTATTTAAAAGAGCGTATCTCTTAAACCGTTAGGGATATCTGAGTTCTGTTTGTTGCAAAAACTTCGTTAATACCGTGATATTTTTAAAGTTTTTTCAAATGAAGCGGAAATGCTAATAAAATTGAAAACCTGAATGAAGAGTTTTGCGTAGCTTTTGATTCTGAACAACTTTTATATTTACACTTTTGTCGTAAAATAATCAGGGGAGCCAATATTTGCAACTACCTATTTAATTTTGCATGATAAAGTCTTATGTACGATAACTCTGTCAACACCCTGTATAATGTTAGGTTGCACAAAGCTTCACTAAAGTTTATGGAACCGTGAACGTCGTTTCTCTAGTATGTATAACGGTATTACTATGGAAACGATGTTTGATGGGTTTGTCAACTTAAATCTATTTTCGAGAAACCGGGAATAAACGATGAAATGAATGAAAAAGAATCAAATAAAGACGGGCATTTAAGGACTGATAAAAAGTCACAAGGCAACACAAACTGGCCTAGTCCTGTAGGTATTACCGAAACAAATAATATCAAGGAAAAAGAGGGTACATGTACAATACGAATAAAACTATTTGAAAAATATTGACTACCGATTTGATACACTGATACAGCATTTCAGTAAATAATTTGGCCGATTATGTTCTTACCTAATTATCATGAGCTCGTCTAGCGTAAGTTGGTCCATAGTTAATCCTTTATTCTCAGCTGCTGCCACGACTTTTCCGGCACAGTGATGAGCTTCTCTGAAAGGTACTCCTTTTCTTACTAGATAATAGGCTAAATCGGTTGCTAGCATTTCGATACTTAACGCTTCTTGACATTTTGTAGAGTTCACCTAAAAAATATAAATACAAAGAGAGCATTTGTAATGAAATTCTAGTTTTAGCTTTAATATTGTAGGTATACCGATAAAAATAAACGATAAATATAAATTTAAAAATATTTATTTTTTTAAATGCGATTAAATGTTTATTTAAAATTAAACTGGTCGCAAATGTTATATTCTAAGATTATTTATTGCAGCAGAGTAAAAATATGCGTATTTGGATTCATACAAATTCTCTCTCGATGTCTAAGTGTTGTGATACTTTTAAAGTTTGCGTTTAAAATGAGATGGTTTTTGATTTTTAAAATATCTTTCTTTTGTGTCTCGAGCAGTGTTTCTTAAACTTTTTACTTTGAGGATCACTTCCAAAACTAAAAACTTACAGAGGACCCCAATGAATTGTTTTGTAGAGAATATTTTTGTTGTATTGTTATATTTAGATGATTTCAGAGCATTTTAAAAATGCTCGGGGACCCATTCAGAAGGATTCAGGGACCACCAGGGGTTCGCGGACCACACTTTGACAAACACTGGTCTAGACTAGAGTGTATGTCCACGTTTAAACTCGCCACTAGCTGAAAAATACGTGTATAACACATAAGTTTAAAATATCCGTGTTTGAATTCTCTTGATATTTCATGTTCATGGATACTTCAGACAAACGCGCTAAAAGCAGTTGGCAGTTATTAATATGAGCAATTGTTGTCATTTCCTAGGCTTGCAATATAAAAATGTTACAATTTTCTCTTAACTTTATCGAAAATCTCTAATAACATAAAATTTATTGCAGATAGGTATAGAAAATGCTAATACAGATTGATGCAGTTTTTAATTTTTCATTAGAAAACAACCACAAAATATTTGGGCATTGTATTTAAAAATACGAGTTTTAGTGGTCTGAAGTTGCATAAAAAAAAAAAAATTGGACACCCTTTAAGTAATGTATCGAATGCAAAAATTCTAGGACGAACTCCAAAGTCTCTTCTTTCTATGCATAGTCTCAATTTGAGCGTTTTCGCTTTAAAAATGACGGCAGAATATTAAGCATCACGATGTTTTTTTTTTTACCCTAGTAGAGTTTATGACAATGCAATCTGGTCTTAAAGACCAATAAGCAGTTTAATTCTAACCTAAATTAATAAAGTTCAAACTTAGTCTAAGGTTTACCCAACAGTAGTCCTTAGTTTGCTAATATATAAGTACACTAATTATTAACGTGCACACTACCGCACAGTCTCTGCTTTAAACTTTTACTTAAACTAACTCAAAAGGTTTAACCCTTTTGAGTCTTCTTCAGTGGCGGATTACCGCACAGGCGCATGAGGCGCGCGCCTCGGGCCTCGGAAAAAGGGGGCCTCAGAATCGTTGGGTTCGTCATCCTCAAAAACCAAAATTAAATTTTTATTGTCTGTTAATATGAGAATTATAAAATAATAATTGTAGGCAAATTGTAATATCTTCTAAAACCTATTTTCATAGTGGGTATTGTGTAATAGCCATTGATGCAAATTTAAAAAAAAGAAACATGTCTAATTAAACAAAAATAATAGCCAATTTGGTTCCAAATCGCCAAAACTTGCAACCCTGCTTGCATCTGATTACAGTGCACTGCAAGCCGATGTACTGTACAGGGTGGTCCAAATTCGATTGGATTACATGGGCATCTCGCTTAATAGTCAAGATAGAGAAACGGTTAATGTACCAAAAATGTGCAGTTTTTTGGGACAAACTCAGAATTGTTGTCAAATATATTCTATCTTTTCCGATTTTCCTTTGTTTTCACAACCTGCTTTTTGTTTCTCATCTTTAAAAATTTTTAAAAACCTTTGTAACTTGCGTATTATTGAAAATAAATACATCAACCCTAATATATTTGGAAAGGGAAAAAATAAGGAATTTAAATAGGCCATAGCCAACTATAGCTCATACCTTTTTAACGGCGATCGTAAATTTTTTTTTTAGTACCTACTATCAAAATCTACATAAAAATATCTAAAAATAATCTTTATAAACTTTTTCGATATTTAAAACAATAAGGGAGATATGACACATTATAAATATAACAAAAAAACAGTTTTTCATTAATAATTCAAAAACCGGAAATGATAGAATATTTTTGAAAACTGTTCTGAGTTTGTTTTAAAAAAACTGCACATTTTTAATAATTTAACCGTTTCTCTATCTCGACTATTAAGCGAGATACCCATTGTAGTCCCATCGAATTTGGACCACCTGTACTGTATGATTCAGAATTTTACTTTGATTTTTTTACCTGATATTGGATTTTTTCTTTTAAATGGGAATGTGATTTTTTTTCTGGTACCTGAGAATATTTTTTTGTTTCCGTATTTGATTTTTGTGTTTATGTTTTTGTTGGTTCTAAAAATAAAAAACGTTATGATTTTTCTGCATTGTTCATTTTAGTGAACCATCTTAATAGGGGGCCTCCAGATCAGGTTGCGCCTGGGGCCCCACAAAATCAAGATCCGCCACTGGTCTTCTTAGTAATCCTGTAGTGTCCAGGAACTGGATCGCCTCGACGTTTAGATGTCGATGGAGCCTTTCTTCGTGGCCCTTGGCAAACTTCTTAATTGTGTCGGTTATAGTGTCCATGTTGAGGTCCCGATGTATGTCACTGTTTCTGCAGTACCAGGGTGCATCAGCGATGTTCCTTAATGCTTTGTTCTGGAATCTCTGGATGATCTGAATATTACTCTGTTTGGTGCATCCCCATAGCTGTATCCCATATGTCCATACAGGTTTTAAAATTTGCTTGTATAGCAAAAGTTTATTATGTAGGGACAGAGAGGAATTCCTCCCGATTAGCCAGTACATTTTTTTTAAATTTGATGCCTATTTTTTCCCTTTGCTTGTTGACATGAGCCTTCCAGCGTAGCTTAGCGTCCAATGTAATACCTAAGTATTTTGCTGTGTTGGAGTGTGGTATTTGTTTATTGTTTAAGTTGATAGGTACATGTTCAATTCTCTTGTTGGTGAAATTGACATGTACTGACTTAGTTTCATTTAACTTTATACGCCATGTTTTTGCCAAGTTGTTAATCTGATTGGCAGCTGCTTGTAATTTCCTCGAATGAATCTGTATTGTTTCTTCCTACTGCTAAAATAGCCGTGTCGTCGGCAGTCGACGATGTACATCAAAAATTTTCAAAAAAATCCAACTAACGACTGCACTTAGGTGTAGGAAATGCCATCAAAAGTCCCTCTAAAATAACGTGTTTAATCCAAAAATGTAATAAAAAATAGACCATTGTATTTGAAATAAGACAGTAGATGTCAACTTTTGGTATATCTTGAAAATATCCTCATTAACAAATCATATGCCAATATGCCATTATGGTCATTACCAAAATTTCGGATCATTACCCTTTTTCATTCTCCATATATTTCTAATGCACGGTTCCAATCAATCATCCTGTATATTGAATAGGGTTCACTTATTTGAAATAATGCGGCGTAATTACTTAATTCACCGTCAATATTTTGGTATGTTAAGGAACCAGACTAATAACCCACCTTTAATTAGCACTAATTTAAATTAGCTGTGAAACGTACGTCACTGATAAGTTAAAAATACTCTACTAAGTAATGATCATTATAATTCTTTCGTAGATTATAAAGAAAGAGATTCTGTAAGTAACTATTAAACCATTTTACTGATTCAGCAACACGTGAACCGACCTTACTGTAAGTAATTTGTCACCTTAAAATGATTAGAAAAAAATGTAGATATAATTTCCAACCTGTAGCGTTTCAATTGTGCCCTTGGCAACTTCTAAAATAGCGTTCAGTTTATCAAATGCACAAAACATGTACTCCTTATCACTTTGTAGGTCTTTGTTGTAAGTTGAAGGTAATCCTTTTAACGTCATCATAAAACTGCAACACTAATAAAACGCTGTCGGAATATAATACAGTATAACAAATAAATATTATTTACTTGGCCAAACAGTCCACTCGACAAACCACGAGTTAACTCTAAGGAATCGGGATTTTTCTTTTGTGGCATTAAACTACTTCCAGTAGAAAAAGCATCGTGTAATATTACAAAACCAAATTCTTTAGAACTGAATATTATTAGATCTTCTGCTAGTCGACTCAAATGAATTCCTACTAGAGAAGTCCAAAAGAGGAATTCAGCTGAAACATATTTACATGAATGATAATTTTAAGGTATGATATTTAATATCATATTATACCGACGAAATCTCTATCTCCAACGGCTTGCATGCTGTTGGGTGTTACATCGTCAAAAGACAAAGCTTTGGCTAAACTGTACCTATCGATATTAAAAGGATTACCTGCCAAAGCGCCGCTACCTAATGGCATTATATTTGACCGAGATTGAATTTCCTTTAACCTGTCGACATCGTTTTTCAGATTCCATGCATGGCTGCAACAATGTGTTCGAGTTTTGTTAAAATTAAATTTTATTACATAATATGTATTATTGTATTACTTAAGAAACGATCAGTTTTTTTTTTATCTGTATGTCGAAATGTTAAAAGCCACTCGAAGCGGTTAAGAGGACATTTAGGGAGGTCTTTTTACCTTTTTATTCATGGCGAAAAAACATTTGCGAAACCTTTGCCCAACTAATTCTGAAAATAATTAATGCACAAACATGTTGATCGACCGTAAAGTGTTTTCAACTACCTAACAATAGTTGACAAATGTTTAAATAATATAAGTGCTTTATTTTAAACGTAATATAAATAACCATAAATTAATTAAAAATCACTTATTTTATTATGCAGCGTTCCAGCCAAGATGAATTATTCAATAATTTTATAATCAGTAAATTTTTCAGTAACAGTATGGAATAAAAGTTATTTATGGTCATTCACTTCATAACTTAATATTATTGTCAACTATACAGTGTTTTATTTTTGAACACTTATACGTAACTTTATTTCTTTGAATAGAACACACTGTTCATTTTGTATTCTGTGAATTACAAATTGTTTTAAAGATGTATAAGGGTTTTTGTACATTAAGTCAATTGTTCTTATGTTATTTACGTTTTTTTTTAGAAAATATTGGCAAATATTGGACTAAAAAATATTAATATGTAACAACTTAGCAAAGCAAGAACGAATTTCTTTGGAACGTTATTTGACAATAGTGTCATAGCGGTTGCTAACTAATTAAAGTTTTAAATTAATACACAAGGACCCGATTGCATAAAAGGGATTAACCCCGGGATTTAAACCACGTTAACCCTAAAACTAGGCAAAATCATAGCATAGTTGGCGCTGATATTGCCTAATTTTAAAAGGATGAGGTTGTATTTTAGCACCAGTGTTACTTTGTGCAATCGGACCAAAGTGTTTCTAATGCCCGGTCTATTTTGTCAAACTTCAAAACAAAAATGTGATTTAAAAAAAATAAAATATTCTATATATTTTTACATTTTCTTATCGATAGTTTATCCATTGGATACCCATTGGAATCAAAAGACTATGTGTGTGTGTAATTTCTTTGATAAGTAAAAGTCAATTATATTCAAAAGATAATTAAAAAAATATCAGTGGTAAAGAGATTTTTTTTTTAGATATGAAAAAGGTGCAAGTTATGGTACCAACAACAGCGATAACACTGTAACAGGACACTTGCTTGATTACGCTTTGCTTAATTGTATTTTTTACATGTTGTCTCAGTCTTGATTAATACTTTAGAGTACTTAGATGACTCCGTAATAAAACATTACGTTAAAATAAATTTGAAGTTTTTTAAAAAGCTTATCAATCAGTCGAATATCAAAAGTTGCATTTTGTAAATATAACACTCAAACTTGGAACATGAGTACCCCAACAATTAAACTATTGTCTTACAAGTTGTAATGTAGATAATTATAAATTACTATTTGATTTATTAATCCTTAATTCGATATGTCGTACAAATGTGTTAAGAGAATAAAAAAATTGGAGATTTTTAATGCTTGTATTTTGTATTATATTTTTGTTGTTTTCATTTTAAATTTTGTGTTGTATTTTCAATATCTAACGTTTCGGACGAGTAGTTATATTTTTGTTAGGAATGTATATAAATATTTGTTATCTTTATTTACAACCAACACGTGTTGTAAGATAATCATGTTGCTGTAATGCAAGTATTTACATAATAACAAAGCGAGTTTTGACTACAAAAGTTTTGACATTTGAAGGTTTGATAAGTTTTTTAAAAAAACTTCAAATTTTATTTTAACGTATTTTATTTCGGAGCCTACTCATTACTACAAAGTATTAATCAAGACTGACTCTAGAAGCAAAAATACAACATAACGTAATCAGGGAAGTATTATGTTACAGTGTTATCATTGCTGTTGGTACCATAACTAACTAGCGATTCAGTTACAGATTTCATAAGATAAAATTGGTTAAAAATGCTCAGTGAAAAAATTGAAAAAACAGTATAATGTTCATAGTTGTCAATCATGAGAAATTATTATTACATACATAACATATTTTTAAAATTGGGTTAGCGTTTAGCATCGTTGAAAAGGTAATAACTAATACAATTCAGTGAGGTCTCAATCATAAATAGCGCTTTTGTAAAATAGCAAAGTTAGTATTCGTTATTAAGGAAGTGGCAGATAAGATTTTGATCCAACTTTTAAAATACCCAAATAGTGTTCTAATAATGTTAAATTTAGAAAGCACTGCAATGTTTAAAAGATGTTCAAGAAAATTAAAATCGAAAATAACAAAATTTCGATTTTAAAATATCCAGCGATTGAGATTTAATGTTGATTTCTTATTCTTATTAGACATCAGTCCATAACTTTTTGAAAATTGAATTAAATTTGCATTTCCTATAATAAACAACTTTCTTATTTTGTTTACCATTATTTGACACCATTTGTATTTTACGAAAAAAGTTCGTAACAAATATTTTTACAGTTTTTTGATATTTTAAGAAATGAATAAGTTATGCCATCCTTAAAAAAAGTTGCAGATTTATACAATTTTTGATTTCTATTGAAACTTTGCAAAATGATTAAGGGATCACTAGAAATTTTTAGTTTTGTCTGTATATTTCTTTTGAAACATAAATTCAAATTTATTTCATATGGTTGAGGTTGTATAAAAGAAAAGTGATATTTCTACCTGTAGTTTTTTTTTTTGCTATAAAATAGAAGAAAATTCTTTATTTGCATTTGTATGGTGTCGTTTTAAACATTTATTGTTTTTATAATCTTTTACAATGACAAAAAATTTAACACTTTTATGTGAATAGACAAACAAGAGCTTAGAATTGAAAACTTTTCAAGTTTAATTGGTGATTAAAGAGATCAGTTAGAGAATGGGAACAAACAACCGAAAAGATATATCAAAAAAAGGGTCCAGTTTTTAAAATTGCCTCACATTTATGTATTTAGCCCTTTCGCTACGATGGACTATAGTCGCCCTCCGCAAAACCCCCTTGTATAAGGGCGACTGGGCGACTGCAGTCCGCTAAACTTGTGTTTTTGATATATTGTCACATTTGCACATGTCATCAGGTAAAGATTATTAAAATTTATTTAAAAGTGCTATAAAACCAACATTCCCACACCTAAGAATAAAATGAAAACCATTAATTAAACCCAAAGCATTTTGTTTATGTACAACGAGTGGTTTTTGAAGCAAATATAGCAAAGTTTTATAAATTATTATATTAGTCACTGAAATATTAACGATCATAAATTGTTTACACGAATAATCAAAATGTCAAAGAAAGCCATATGTTCAGTGTCGTAACTAGCCTCTGAAGTGCCCTGTGCTAAATATTAAATTTGGGCCTCCTATAGCACTAGCAAAAAAAATGGCGGGTGAAACAACAAGCAAAAATTATATTTGTAAAGAAAATTATATTCTTAATGCATCCAGGAACACAAATTAATTTTGCTTTTATTTATTACTATATTTGCCCAAATTCAAACAATTTTCAGAAAACAGGATTTGTAGACTACAATTAATATATTACGTTACTTTCGTAAAATAAACTTTTTCAGTGCTCAAAACTACTGTACATCGACAAACGTAAATGTGGGATTCACAGAACATTGCGGAATTTTTAGACGTACTGTAATCTCTATTATTTATCGAAAACAACAACCCTTTCGATATTTAGCTTGCAATCCAGTTCATGTAAAAAAAAAACGATTTTTGCGCTCTCTGTTTAACCATTAGTTTCCAACCTTTTTGTACCTCCGCCCCCTTTTTTCATAAAAAAATTTTTGCGCCCCCTTCACTTTTCGTAAAAATGTAATTTCATAAATACTGTCCTGATATAATAATTTTTTAATGGGCTACAAAACAACATACCATATTCTGTATAAATAAAGTTCTTTTTATTTGTTTGTATTTAAAATTAATATTTTGGTAACAGCTGCGCGCTTCCCTTGCAATAGTCTCGCGCCCCCCAAGGGGGGCGCGCCCCACAGGTTGGAAACCACTGCATTACCTAGTTAAAAATATATTTGGGCTGCGATGGGAGTCCCATCGCAGCCCAAATATCCCATCATGGGAGAGTGAGCACCGGCGAGTAGTATTGTTCAGTGGGGATGTTTTAGCGGAGACGGTGTTTCGTTCAGCGGCGTGTTAAGCCTGTTTTAGTGGAGACGACCTTTCGTTTAGCGGCGTGTTCAAGCGGAGAGAGCGCCTCGTTTGGCGGAGACGTTGTAGCGGATAGGACCGTCGCGCCGTAGCGAAAGGGTTAAAAACAACGTTTTGATATTTTATTTTTTACTGTAATTACGTTACCTTAATAACCAATGACTCCATCGAACTACCTGAGCCCTTTGCAAGTGAGTGTATCCTGGCATTAAAATATCTATTTCGTTACGTGATCGAACGACCATGACTTCAATCAAACTCTTTAGGACAATACTGAGGTGCTCTAAAGATGATCTTAACCAGAGTTTCATGTCCGTTGCAACCTGATCGTTTCTACTACGTCCTACATGTAATTTATTTGCCGGTTCTCCTATCAGTTCCTAAAGTAAAGTTACGTATTATAAAGTGTTAATAATAAATCAATAATATGAAACCAAAATTATTAAAATTCATCGTCTGAAGGGATTCTAAGAGATCATATGCTTTTTTTATTAATGGATCTGTATTACACTGAAATTCGTTAAATTGTTTTGATATAAAAATCACGCAAAGCAAGAGTATACAAAAGGCACAAAAGTTTATTGTATAAAAAGGATTTGTTAAATCGTTCCTATTGAAGAAGTTTGTTAATAATAAGCGAATATAGTCAAATTATTTAAATTTCCATTACAACACAAAAGAAATGTGTAGTAAAATCATATTGTTTATCAACTTTACATATTTACTTAGCCAATAATATAATAACATAACTTTACCCTCAGTCTTCGTTCATTAGCAGAATGGATGTCTTCATCACTGCTGTTAATAAAAAAATCACCTTGATTCCATTCGGATTTTATTTGGCTTAGGCCGTTACATATCGCCGACTTTTCTTGTTTGGTCAGCAAATTTATGTCGCATAGAGCTTCGGCATATGCCAGACTGCCTTCAATATCTTCTTTATACATTCTTTTATCTACATTTATTGACGAATTTAATTTTTCTAGTTCCTCACTTGTTGAATCGGAAAATCTTCCTCCCCACAATTTGCTCATTTTCTGTAACATTCTTTATTCTTATAGTGCTAATAGAAATTTTATATTAGACAATTTAAACTAAACATATTTAAAGAAATAGTTCAAAGAATTGTAAATTTATGACAATTTATTGTTGCCATTATGTAATGGTACAGTATCTTTTTTATCCACTGGGAGGAAAGATTGGGAAAAATGTTTTAAAAGCTTTAGTAAATAAAAATTAAAAATACTTAAGTCATTTTTTGAATTACTTCAACATTTTTGCAAATTGTCATACCATAAATAAGTATATATTTACGAACTCTTTCTCCTTTTTAAAATTAAAGTTTTTGCATTTCTAGATTTTATGTATTTCTGCTTCTTCAATAATTTTTTCTCCGTATTCAAAACAGAATTAATAGAAAGGTCTACCCGATGAAAACGAGAAGAGGTTTTTCCTTTAGTTTTTATTTAAACCAACGTTTTAAATTTAAATGGATATGTGTATAAAACAGGGACAATAATTGAGCAAAATACTTTTAAATAATGTCAGCGAAAATGACAGTGTTAATGTGTTTTATAGGAGTATTTTTTAAATCCTATTTTATTATTTAATAAAATCAACTTCAATTACGTACATAGGCGCCGCCTTTCTAAACTCGCTAGGGGGTCAGGGGATACTCATTAACTACAATAGGTACCAGGTTATAAAACCGGTTTAAAAAAACTGGTTTAAAAAAACCGGTAAAAATACGGTTAAAAAAGTGGTAAAAAAAACGGTTTAAGAAAACCGGACAAAAACCCAGTTAACCGTTATTTTTTATGGCAAAAAAAACGGTAACCTTTAACCAAAATAATTAAGTCATTACTGAACGCTTGATGGTACATACCTATATTATAAAATTATAAATAGATAATATCTTTTCATAGGTTGCATTCCTAATGTAAATAATGTCAAAAACCGGATTTTTAAAACCGGTTTAAAAGTTAAATCAGTTTTTTTTACACAAAACCGGATTTTTTCGTAACGAAAAATAAAAGGTTTTTAAACAAACCGTTATAAAAATAAAGTTCTCGATTTCGGTTAACTGTTGATCAATTTTTGTTTCAGTTTCGAGCCCTGTTAGGTACAAAATTAAAGTTAATTGAAAGTACAAATTAAATAAATTACAAAAAAAAGGATGAATGGCACACAACTCGTCAACTGTTAACAGCTTGAGAAATGAGAACGGTAAATGTACGATGCACCAGTGTAACAAGTACCTATACGATAGGTATTGGTACATAGTCTCAGTCCAGTCTCAGAATGGACATAAAACAATGTTTGGCACTGATTGTAAGTTGTCAAACTCAAAGGTGATAAGTGCTGTTTGGCATAATTAAAATCTGATTTGCACAAGTTAGCCTTTGCGATGTCGCATATGGGCAATGCCCCCCTAGTTCTATCATTATGGGGGCACGAGCCCCGTTGCCCCCGTGTAGTCGGCGCCTATGATTACGTACTATCATACTAAATGCAGTTTTGTTAAACCGGGTTATTCGACAGTCCCGAAACCTCTTTTTGGGACACAGAGATTTTAGGCCCAAGAAAACTGGGACATTTCTAATTCAGCATCAAATTATCTGTTTTAATTAAACCCATTTTGTTGCGAAATTTTTATGTTAAGCCCAAAATTTAAAACACGTTAAAATACACAACGAGATTAAGGCCTTTTAAGTAATGTATTTAAGACAAAAATTAAATATTATGTAATTTACTGTATCTGTTTTAAATGTTTTATAAAAACTGTTTATTCTACTTACTGTTTATTTCCACAACTTTTATTAAACTTTTGTAATATAATTACTTCATATGTAGCAGAATTGTAACAATTGTTGTTATCACCACTAACGTTTAATATTTATGTTAGTTAAGAAAATGTCACTTTATTTCTTTTTCAAGATAATAACAACATATGGTTATCGGGTAGGTTAAGTGATAAGAAATAGTTTAAATAAACGTACAGTGTTAATAATAAGTTTATTATTAAAATAATCACAAAACCAAAGCAGTTTGAAGATCACATATTATTTGAAAAATGCTATAATTAACAGAAATAAATTACAAAACTTAATAGTACCTAGCACAATCATTATTTATCATTTTAAAGCACTAATAAATCAAACCCAACAGGAATGTAAGTTTGCAACTTGCAACTGCACATGGTTTAAAATTAACTTACAAATGCAACTTTCAATAGTGCATCCATTCAGTATTAGACTACATTTATTTTATAAAAAGGATAAAATTAAAATGTATACAAATTCTTACACAAAGTAAAATATTTTAGTGAGCATTGTTCAATGTTTTTGCTGTGGAATGAAAACATTGTTACAAAAAAGTATGGAATATTAACAATTTTATATTTTTTAAAGGTTTTATAAAATTTTAATTCATACTTATATTGTAGGAACTTATTGTCTATTAAGGCAGTAATATTAAATAATTCGTATACTTAAGCAATAATATAACAACATAAATAGGTATGAGAGATTCCAGTTTCAGTTCAAATCCATATTTTCCATAGATTAGTACATTGTAAAAATTAACCTTCACAAATAAATCTTAATGTAATTCATCCTAACCACTAATGCCTGGTCACTCCTTCTGGCTTACTGCATTTCTTGATGTTCCTGTAAATAAAAATAAAGTTAGGGTGTACAAATTAAAAGTTTGTAAGTATAGCAAAACCAACTGCTTTAGTACTACGCTAGGTACTCAAATTTATGACGTGTTAGAGCTACATATTATACTAGGGATCGTTAAAAAATTAAATATTTCTACTAGCATTAGATAATTAATTTTTTTTTAAATATTGGAAATGTTTTCACCAGAAAATTAAAAGTAAAATAGACCATGGAAATATGTGTTATGTAATAAAATCAAGTATATTCTTATATAAACGTAAACGGTATCAAAAGTTAAAGAAAAAGAGAAGAAAAATATAAAAGACTACTTTTTCTACAACAAAACATTTTTTAAATTTATTTATTATAGTTTATACGGTATATTGCCCATAACAATGTTAATTAGATTGGATCTGCACATTTAATCAAAATTAGGGATAAACAAGGAATTTTAATTTTGTATATTCACTTTACAACGGATTTTGAAAATATTTCATGCTTTTGTACCCCAGGGCGACCGCATGATTTTTTCAGGGGGAGCAAAACTTATTCATGTTTTAATAAACATAACTTATTTATTATATTTTGAATGAAAAACTTCTTCCTGTCAGTTTCTAAATATACAATTAATCAAAGGGGGCAAAGCCCCCCGTGCCCCACCCTGCGGACGGCCACGTTTGTATATCTTTTTAAGAGGAAAATGCAAGTATAATGCATTCTCATTCAATGTAAATCTTCAACAGTGACACAGAGAATAAACTTTATTTATATACTGGGTGTAACCGAGTTCTGGTACATCCCCTTTTATTTTTTTAGTTTTGATTTTAGATAAATGAAATTTAAGTCATATGATATTTGTAAAAAAACGGATTATTTGAACATATGTATACTATAGTTTCACTTCCGGTTTTGCCGGAAATTACCCTAACTTTATTATTTCAAATGGAACACCCTGTATATTTTTACAGTTTTGGAAAGAGAAAACAATTTTGAATTACAATTGCACCGTTTTGGTTAGTTTTATAACCTCAAATATTGCTTCCTCTTTCCAAAAATGTAAAAATACACAGACATAATATTTGTTAGGATGATTTCCGGCGAAACCGGAAGTGAAAAAATAGCGTACATATGTTTAAATAATCTGATTTTTTACACATGTTGTTAGACTAACATTTCCTTTAACTAAAATCAAAATTAAAGAAAAAAGGGGGTGTACCGAACTCACTTACCTACACCTAGTATTGCCTTATTTATTTTTAGTAATTGAAGATTGATGATTAAAAGATTTACTTAAATTGGTAGATTTTAAGATAAACGGCAATTTTTATGCTTAAATATTAAAATATAAAAATGTTAATTAGTAAAGATTTTATTCAGTTTTCTAAAAAAATTGTAATGAAACAAAAAAATACTCTGTATGGCTTATAAATGGAAACAAATAAAAACGAGAAAATATGACTTCTTTAAAGAGAACATGTACCGTTGTGTAAAATACTAAAATTTCAGTTCAATTATATTGGAGACACTTGAAAGTATTAAGGTTTTTTTTTTCAACTAAAAAAAGAAAATTTATTCCTCAGGTCTCATTATACTTAAAAATTTTTACTTGTTTCTAAAAAATTTCTTAGTAATTGAGGCGTTGTTTGCATAAACAACACTTGTCAATTTTTTTTCAAATCTGGGAACACACTTTCAATGGATAATTGGCGCTATATCCGACATCCCTTATGCAAAATAATTCCGCAATAACCCCAGTAATTCATAATATAAGCGCGGAACCTAATGATTTTCCAGGTCCTGATATTGATGCAGACGACAACAGCAGCCAAAGTAGCGATAATGAAAAAATTCTAAAATTGACAAGTGTTGTTTATGCAAACAACGCCTCAATTGTGTTTAATAAAAAAAAATGTATAAGGCACGAAATGGGACATGCAGGTTTGCTGTTTAAACTAAGTGTTGGTTTTGGTTAAATATCAATACTTTTAATATTTGGTGAAAACAATGTAAAATGTTAATCACGCTGCATCTACCTAGCGTAGTGCTAAATACGTGTCATGAACAAAGACATGGACACTCGTTGGATTCTATTTTTCGACTTCTATGCAGGGGTACATACGCTGTTGAAACGCGATGATTCACAACCTCTCTTGTGGAAGCACTACGACTGCGATCACTTCTTGGAGGCGAAGTTACCACTGAAAATGAAAATTTTAATTAATCTATTATAGTATTATAAGAGTAAACTAGGCTAAATGTGTACTAAAATTAATAAAAAATACAAACTGTTCACCTGGTACGTATTTTTTCATATCTGGTTTATTATTTAATATAGAAAAAAGAACATTACCAAACTTTGTTTGAGATTATGAGCTACAATCTAAAATAATTTTCAGCTATACCGAGTGTTTTGTTTCTACTCATCAATGTGTAACTTTTTACTTTGATTTACTTTATTCAGACAATATTTTTATACAACACCATTAAGTTTGCACTTGTTAACTTATTTTGGTATAATTATACAGGGTGAACCAAATTCGAATGTTTTACGAGGTATCTCGGTTACCGTAATAGTTCGCGAAAATCTGATATTGGTCTCTTGGGATATTTTTTTGAGAAAACAAGCCTATGTAATCAGATTATTCATATCGCTTTCCATTTTGGCACTACAGACAAAAAATTAAACTTCATAATTTTTGAAAATTTACCATAACTTCTTTATTTATTTCAAAACCAAATTAGTATAATCGAATTTTACATAAAAATATCTAAAAGTAATCTTCATAATTTTTTTTGATATTTACAACAATAATGAAGATATGACACATTATAAATATGACAAAAAAACAGTTTTATTTCTAATAACTCAAAAACCAGAAACGATAAAATATTTTTGAAGACGGTTATGGGCTTGCCTCGAAAAACTGCACATTTTTGATAATTTAACCGTTTCACTATCTTCAATATTGAGCGAGATACCCATGTAATCCCATCGAATTTGCACCACAATGCACAACTTATAAAAGTCCAATGAAAACAGTTGATTATTTTTTTTAAAAATTACATATCTGATTGCCACTCTATACATTCCATTTGCAAGTTTGGAGGCGAGGGCAACGTGTTAATGTCAACTAAGAATGGAGTGGCAAATATACTAAAATGCAGTTGGTGTTTTCTGAAATCTTGAAATAGCAATAATTAATGCCGCATATTTTTTGCTCTTTACGCGACTTTATTAAGACAGTGTTTTGGAGTGATTGTAGTTATTGTTATTAATCTGAGATTGCCACAATTTCAGTTTAATTTCGAATGCCGTTATTTTTCGGTTACGCGACATGGGTCCCATGAATGGGCATAGAGGGCCACGGATTGGATACAGAACCGGTCATAGGGTTTTTGGGGCTGTGTGCGAAAATCAATGCGGGGCCGAAAAAAAAGTACGTAACAAGACCAGAAAATGGTACTTTACTGGACGTGTAAGCAGTTTTGGGACGAGCCGTAGGCGAGTCCAGTAAAGACACTTTACGGGTATGTTACGTACAATATTCTTTCTGCGTCCGCCACTGATACCAAAATCATTATCGTCACCATCCATAATTAAACAATAACTTAACAAACTACAGGTGAAAACTCGCTTGGTGGTATAATTACGCTTGTTTGACAGCGCAAAACAACTGATCACCATGGCAACCAACTAATTTTCGGTCTAGGCCGGTAGAGACAACTCATTACCATCGCAACCACTTACTTTCTAGCCTAGGCCAGTAAAGACGTATTTTCCAGCCAAAAATTGATTGGAAACAACTGATTTCCTGGACGGACACATTAAATAGACTTTTACGTACTCATTAAATATAGGCAGGTACATACTTGTTTTTTTTCAAATTTAATTTTTGATTTATTTTACAAAAACATCGCCAGCGCGGGGCCAGATTAGCTGCGCGACCGTGTCCGGTGCACACCCTGCACTTCTCCAACACCGGCTCTCGTTGAATACACCAATACACGTGATTATTTATAATCTGGATAAACAAATATTCAAATAATAAGCGTTCTATAGTTCTATCGCATCTGTGTTAATGAAGCTTGCAGCTATAACCGGTATCAACTGTTATTTAGTTTTGGTTTAAGAAAACGATTTTTTTTTTTGGATGGGGAAATAAAGTAAGAAAACAAAATTTTTCATTTTCGGTCCGATCAGAAACAATCAAAATATTTTTTTTGTGCGTACTAGAAACAGTTGTTTGACGGACGCGTTAGCAACCATAAAGTACTGCATTTCCGGCCCTATCCTTATACTTTTTCGGCCGCTACAGCGTACGTAAAAGATCATTTGCATTAAGCAGAACGAAAAGCGCATGCGCGTGTCTGAATATAAGTTCTCTGAGATTATGGCTTCCCTGCTAAGGGTAGTGACGTAGAGGTCTTTAGGTTGTTAACTGTCAGGTAGTTTATAACCTAACATTTTCGTGTTGATACTGTTACTGAATACTGAATAAAAAATTAGTGTTGATTTACGTATGTTTTAAGTTAAAGTTATGTAAGTAATGTTTAATTTTATGAATAAAACATTACAATCGCACAAAAAAAGGTTAATTAAATTATGTACAGAATTATGCAAGTACGTTTCCACCGCTAACAGCATACGCCGTCATCTGTCAGTGACAGAATGTTACGTAATTTCTCACAGAACATACATATAGTTTCTAACCTATATTTTTGAAAAATACTTAACATTTAAATTATTTTTAATTCGATCGCACAAAAAATGTAATATGCACGGCCAAAACGTACTTTTTCGTCCTTGCCTGTTTGCTGGCTTCGACTACGTCTCAGCCAGCAAACCAGGCGCGGCCGAAAAACTTACACGTTTTGGCCTTGATACATAAATAACTATTGTTTTAGGTCCGAGATTTAAACTGAATAACATATATTTTTTCCTGTTAAGTACCTACCTCGACTACTTTCTTTTCTGGACTGAACTTTTCTTCTGGCATCTTCATGTCTCATTCGATGTGCACGTTCTCTACTTGCAGCCTTTTCTGCTGTCCCACGAATGGTAGAAACTGCCGTTTTGTGCCTAATTTCTGGTAAAGCAGCTACAGGAACCCTGAAAACGTACTTAATTTAAGAGATTGCCCACAAAGAGTTAAATGGCAAAATACCTGTCTTCACTTTTAGTCCTTTCCTCGCGTTTCTTACCAGAAGAATTCGACTGTTTGCTAATTTCTAATCCATTTGTGATGGTAAGTTGAGTAGCTTTAGTTCGTTTCACCAATCGAGGTTTCCGTAAAGGCACTTCGATAGCTATTTGCAAGTCTTCCGATGAACTTCCATGCGACTGTAGTAGTGCTTCTCTGCTACTTGCTCTTTGTAATCGTCTTGCTTTTGTCACTGCAGCTCTAGACGAGACAATTTCTCCAGCAACTTTTTTCTTGTACTTCTCATTATCAGCGTACGATTTACGAGTTGGGGTTAACGCTTTTCGACGTTCAGACACACTCTCAATGGATGAATTAGATGATGTGTGCTTCAATTTTTTAATATTATCATTTTTACTGCTAGATATTTTAGTTTTTGATGCGTTTTCCTGTTTCCATGATTTTGTTTCCGAAATTGTGTCAAGTTTTCTGTTACTTTTTCCCTTCACATTTTCGTCATTGCTAGTGCAGTGATTTTCATCTGCATAACCATTTACTGCTTGTAATATTTGATCAGCAGCTTTGGTGAGTTCATCTAATATACTACTATCAAATTCCTTTTTGTTATTACTTTTTGTTTTATATCTTTTAATCTCTTCGATATTTTCATAAATCGGCGATTGATTTTTTCTTGTTGGAGATTTAGTTTGTCTTTTGACTTCAGTTTTGGAAGTTCTGCTTTTTTGTTTTTCCCTGGTGTTATAATGTTGCAGTAAATCAGGTTTGTTATCCCACGTATTATTTTCTTGACTAGAAATTATTTTTCTGACTGGTTTTGGTGAAGGTGAAACTTTTACTCCAAAGTATGCCATTTCTGACTTTTTAGGCGTCCTTAAAATTAATCTTACCGGTGATTTTTGCCTTCCTACTGGCGTAGTTTTGGGCTGATAGTTATCATCACGAGTTGGGGTTGGAGATCTTTTTTCCATTTGCTTCACTGGACTCTTATTTCTAATATTTCGAACTAACCGTTCATCACATTGTTGATCAATTTTCGCTTCAAATACTTTGGGCGAATCAATTACGTGTTTTGGTTTATCATCAAAACTATCTTTTCTAGATCTATTTTGTCCTACTAATGACGGACTTGATAAAGTTGGCGTATTGTGTGCTGTTTTTAAATCAGTCTTCTTAGGCAAATGAACTACTTTTCTTAATACCACAGGAGAATATGAGTTTCTATTAGTGATAGAAGATTTTGTAGTATTAGACTGAGTGGAATTTTGCAGTGGTTTTTCCCACTTTTCCACTTTTTCAGTTGTGGAACTTTGAACTTTTTTAAATGCTGTCGGCATAATTTGTGATGGCAACTGCAAATTTTCACCAGAAACTCTTATGTTTGTAAAATCTAAAATTAAAATTACACATTACAAAACTATTATAGGTGTATTATTGTACTATAATATTATACTGTGTATTGTAAAATAAAGCATAATTTCTGTATTTAAATGTTTACAGTGACAAACAATTTGTTTGGTTTAAATTTGCAATATAATGTTAGTTAAAAAAATGTTGGCTCTAAAGTTTGAGATATGTGGAGATTCGCATTAAATATAAACAATTAAAAAAATATTATTGTTAACATCATACCGGGCGCAATAAGCACAAATGTTACAAAAGAGTTAAATAAATAATTTGTTGTGAAGCACCTCTATCAGATAAATACTTAGTGCATCTGTACATATTTTATGCAATACCATTGTTATTTCGTTTTAGACAAAACTGATGATCCCACTATGTTTTCTCATTGAGCACACGGAATTTTAGAGTTACAAGCTAGGTTGAATGTACAAAAGTTTATAGAATTTTGAACTTATTTAAATATCAGGCAAGCTTTTCTCTTTCAAAAGTAAGCGAAAAATTAGATCTTTTATTATTTCCCAAATATATTATTTGCTTCTAGGAAGAAATTTAGGAAAATTAGTATTTTTATGTTACTAAATATTTATGAGAAATCGGACGGTAGCATTATTTTTATTTTTTTTCTTTATTTAAGTGTTTTTTACGCTATAATGTGTTTTTATGTTTCTGTCCGTCAGTTTTAAATTAATGGCAAATTTATAAGTCGTAAAAAAAGTTGACGATCGCATAAAAAAACAATTGTAGAGATATTAAAAAACAAATGCTACGTTTAGATTCCTTGCATTTTATAATGTAAGTATGTAAGAATAAGTATTTTTGTAAATTTATACCCAAAAATAATAAAGGTGCGAAGGATAAAGAACAAGATTTCCGTTTATTTTTTGAAGTTTCGGTTTTCTGAAATTTGAATGAGATTTGAAATCAGTTCAAAATTCTACACATTTTGCTTATTTGACCGACTCTATTAGCTAGTTTTCGAGAAAACGAGTAGTAAGAAAACATAGTGGAACCCTGTGTACTCTTTATATCCACAGATACCAACTTTACGACTTAAATATTTGCAAAATATTTTTATTGGTTTATTTTTTGCACCTATAATTAAATAGTGTCGTTATTTGAACATGTACAAGTTCGTAATGTATCTTGTGTTCGTTATACAGGGTGTCCCAGAGTTCGCTCTTCAAATATAACGTTTACTTTAAATTTAGACTCCTTATATATTTTAAATGGCCAAGAATGCATAGCAGGTAATTTATTATTTGAAACTTACGTTAATCTTAAGCAGACTATTAAAAATCCGGCAATTTTTTTCTTTCGGGTTCCGTAAAAATTTTAGTTTATTTCGACAAGAACGCTAACCTGCGCCACAGAGAAAACCTCTCAATAGTTATAAATCTTGCGGTATGAAAGTTACATGAAATAGTTTAGTTCGAATGTGCGCCACAGACCTTTGCACCCTGTGCTTAGGTTTGCCGGTTATATCATATAATATATAGTTTGAAAAAAGCCAGTAAAGACTGTTAAAACCTGGGCTGTCGAGTTGGAGTCGGAGTTTAGAAGAAATTTCTGGCCAGTGGATTCGGAAAAATGTACCGACTCCGACTTTGACTCTCCCAGTACAACAAAAAATTGCGATTGGTCCTTTGCCGCAAAATTGAAACTCAAATTTTAAATCATTTCTTTATATTTCTTTTTCTTTTTTATATTACGCACATCATAAAATGTCTTAGTATTTAATTTTGTCGGAGTCGGAGTCGAACTACTAAAATTATCAGGAGTCAGAGCCGGAGTAGGATTTTTTTTTGACCGACTTCGCAGCCCTGATTAAAACTACAGCAAAATTTCGAATATATTTTATGTCGTTTTGTACAATTTTTTTTCGTTAAATAATATACAGGTAAAAAACAATTTGATCGGTAGCTGATGGTCTGTATCCTTTAGAACGGATAAAATTATGAGAGGGAATTTTCGCGAGAACCATTACTAGTTTACTGCATTGCCAGTTGCCACAGATGGCGTGTGTAGGATGCGATTATTTGCAGTATTTACACTGCACTTATTGGTGATGACAACGCAATTTTGTGAGATTTTCAACTTATTAACCCCAGCTATGGCTTCGCGGTTGGTCCGGTAAAACTTTGGAACCAAGAGTGCCGGAAAATCAGTGTTGTACGTGCATAAGGTTTATTGAGTTTATTTTAACAAGCAAACATTCAGGGGATAACGATTTCTGGGACATTCAGTTTTTCGACACAAAATGGAGTGTACTTTTTGTGGCTCACATGTCGTCGACACTCAGATTAGTTAAACATGTACCACAGGGTGGACCAATTACGATTGTTTTACGGGGTATCTCGGTTACCGTAATAGTTGGCAAAATTGTGATATCGATCCCTTGGGTTATTTTTTTGAGACTCAGATTTTTTATATCGTTTTCCATTTTGTAACTACAGGCAAAAATGTACTACAACTTCTTTATTTATTAAAATAAAACAAAATGTTATAGGAGTATAACTTTTTTATACAGATTTTTATGCTTAATTTAAAAACAAAATTAAAATCTTTTTCAGCGACCTTGCCTTTCGAGATATGAAGTAAACTTATATTTTTTAAATGGAAACCTTAGTTGGCCATGACTTTGTATGAAAGAACATTTTTATAGCGTTTCAAAAATATATATGTAGTTTTATAATTTTTTTGCAAAAATGACCGAGAAATGTCTAATTTTGTGAAAATTTGATCATCAAAGTTTGCCATGATTTTGTAAACAAGTGACGTTTGGAATTAATAAACAGTTAAACGTCATTTCAAAGTAAACTCTGCAGCAGCCACAACTATTTTACCACTTACAATGTAAACTTTTAAAACATTAAAATTTTTGAAGTGTCCAAATTTAGCCATAAACAAATATATAAAACTTTATATTTTTTAAAAGCTAAAAAATGCTTTTATATAAAGTCATAGCTAACTAGAAATTCTTTTAAAAAATATATAAGTTTACCTGACATCTCGAAAGAAAAGGTCGCTACAAAAATGTTAATTTTCTTTTTAAATTAAGCATAAAAATCTTTAAAAAAAAGTTACACAACATTTTGTTCTATTTTAATAAATAAAAAAAGTTATAATGAATTTTCAAAAATGATGAAATTAAATTCTTTGCCTGTAGTACAAAAAAATTGATTTCACAGGCGTTCTTTTCTCAAAAAAATAGATACCGATTTCAGATTTTTGCTAACTATTACGGTAATCGAGATACCCCGTAAAACATTCGATTTAGTCCACCCTGTACAGATTTAATATTAAGCAAATTCTAAACGTAACCCGATATTTCCTATGAGTTTTTGTATACGGATTGTATACGGATCTTTCGTGTGAAGTGTATTTTTGAAGTTTGATAAACGGTGTACAATAATATCATTTGGAATTTTCCCCAAGATAGTACCCACCACATTAGGAAAAAATGTGTTTTTTTTTGTAATTACAGTGCGTTTAAGAAACAGCTATAAACCTAAAGGTTGCATAAAACATCATATTAAAAATACCTTTCTCTACTGGTGCATGTTGTTTTAAAACTAATCCAGATGAGTTAGAAAGATTTGTGAGGCTTTTATTTAACTGTTGCTGGATGTTTTTAAAAGCTCGCACTCTACTCCAACTTCCCGATACTATACTGCTATTGTCATTGTCAAATTCTTTAAGAGAATCTTCAGTCGATTTGCTCATCAGAGATTGTACTTCTTTGTCCGCTTCGGTGTCGCTGTGCACATCTTCATACAGCTTTCTTAAAGCTTCTAGCTGTTGAGGGATTTTAAATGTCAACTCTTTTGGAGCATCAAAGTTAAATATTTCGTTTGAAGTCTTAGTTTCATTTTCAGTCTTTAACGTGTTTAATATTAAAGAAGTCGATTTAAAGCTATGAAGTGTTGGTCGTGGTAGTCTGACAGATTGGAATATTGGTTCCTTAAGTCTAGTGTCGCCCGTAGGCGATGGTGAGAGATCGATTGTAATTTTGGTAGTGGTTGTTGTGTTACTGTCATGGTTTGTTGTAGTTTTTGAGCACACTCGACGCTGTAAATGTTCTTCATCGCGTCCAATCCTCACGACAAGCCCCTTATTTAATATTGGTTTCTTTTTATCTGTAAGTTGTACAGATGTCTTGATGACGAAGTATACAAAAAGGTGGATAATAGAAAACAAGCCTTGTTAATCTAATAATGCCAGAAAAAATAATGCAAGTAACACTACTTCGTTAATATTCATGCACCAGTAAAAAAAAGTATTTTTACAGATAGATTCTATAAACACTGAGGGATGCAACTAGTAGAATATCTTTACAATACATAGCATAAACTATTATATAATACAATAAATATCGTATATTAATATTGATGGTAATACGTTTCAACACACATTTTAGATAACAACATACTATATTTCAAGTATAAAAAATGTTAATAAATCATCACGATGAAGTTTACAATGTTATATTTTAGATGACAATGACCTAAGAAAATTTCTGCACATAAGTAACTGATTTCATAAAAATCAATTTTAGTGTTATTTACCCTATTTATAGAGTATTTAAATTTCGAGTTTAGACATGGGGATCTCGCTTATTATAAAAGCTAGATTATAGGTATAAATTTGGAAAAATTGCTTAATTTGGTGCTCACTAAAAATCCGAAAAGAAATTGGAAGTATCTCAAACGGCATCCAAGAAAATTAGGAACAACTGGATTATACGATTTTAAAAAATCGTCTATAATTCTTTCGGAGTATACAGGGTGGTCCACTTTTTAGTAGCAGGACTTTAACAGTCGATAAAAAAACTTATTTTAAAGCGAATATTCCATATCAACATGGGTCCAAAAGCGCTTCATTTTAAAGATACAGGGTGTTGAAATTTTAGAAAAAATAACGATAATTTTTAACCGTTTCCCAACCAGTAGATATAATTAAACCAAATTTGGTATACAGCATTACCTTACACCCTTACAGATTACCACAGTCGCTGAAAATTTCCCACAAGCAACCAGTGGCGGAGTTGTGGGAGTTCAGTTTCAATAAATTTTATAAAAAACTAGTACGGCCCTGTTCAAAATCAAACTCGAACCTATTTTTGGCTAGAACATTTTATTTTAAACAAAAAGTGTTTCATGAGTTTTGTTTGTATCTGCCACCGTTTGGCGCGAAATTTAATTTATTATACTATTTTCGCGAAAATTTTGTTTCCAAGATCGATCTCAAATATCGCGAAAAGCAGAAAATTGCAACTTGCAGAGTAAATGCTCATTAATCGTTAATTTAGCGGAACTTTTTCCCTCATTATTAGTATGTTTTGTTATTAATAACTGCAAAAATCGGTAATTACTTCTTTATTACGAATATTAGCTATATTTTTAGATCGAACTTTGGAGCAAATTTTACGCGAAAATAGTAAAATAAATCAAATTTCGCGTCAAACGGTGACAGATACGAAGAAAACTTGGGAGACACTTTTTGTTTAGAATAAAATGTTCTACCCAAAAACAAGTTTGAGTTTGATTTTGAACAGGGCCGTACTGGATTTTTATAAAATTTATTGAAACAGAACCCCCACAACTCCGCCACTGGTTGCTTGTAGGGCTTGACATTCTCACCGAATATGGTAACCTGTAAGGTGGTGCTGTATACCAAATTTAGTTTAAATATATCTACTGGTTGAGAAACGGTTAAACACTATCGTAATTTTTTTCGAAAATTATAACACCCTGTATCTTTAAAATGAAGCGTTTTTGGACCCATGTAGATATGGAATATTCGCTTTAAAATAAGTTTTTCTATCGACTGCCAGTCCTGCTAGAAAAAGTGGACCACCCTGTATATTTCAAATAGGTAAAAACATTGCCTGATCAACTTTTTAAGCCGAGTTGAGTGGTAATCAGTAATCACTAACTTTTTCTAGGTCGATTCGTTTTCCATTTCAGTATGATTGCGGTTATAAGAAAAAATAAAGTTTGCTGTCATAAAACAAAAACGAATTGATCTAGGAAAAATTATTGATTACAATCCGATTCGGTTTAAATGTTGCTAAGGAATTTTTTTCAAACATTAATTTGAAATATTTTATACTCAACAATTTTCAAAAATTTAATTCTAATTTTGTGGGATACCGTTTGAGGTATTTTCAATTTCTCTTCGGATTGACAATGAGCACCTAATTTAACAACTTTGTCAAATTTAAACCTATAGCTACTCTAGCTATTATAATAAGTGAGATCTCCATGTTTAAACTTGAATTTCAAACACCCTGAATACAACGTCCCAAAGAATGTTACCACCTCCATTAACTCGTTTATTTTTCAAAACAAACGCGATATGCGAGGTGGTAATAATCACCGGGACATTAGTATATTTAATGGATAATTGATCACGTGGTAAGCAACAAATGTAATTATTGCTGCAAAGGGGTTATATTGGGTGGAAATTGGGTTTTAAATGAAGTAATTAATTTTTAGTTTATTTTGAAAATTCGATTGACATATTTTTATACAGAAGACAGAAATTAATTTTCCAAATAATTCTGCACCAAGTTTTAATCAGGGGGTTTAAAAAGTGATTTATTTGAGGTATTATTTTAATGTTAATTTTTTTGCCCAAAATACCATTATATTAATTAAAACATCGCTTTTGAAACAGCATGTTCAAATATTTTGTTTTGTTTTTTGTAGTATATCACTGTTAATATTATTAAATGTGAATAAAGTGCAAAGGTAAATCATGATTTTAATTTATTTTACTTGTTAATAATTTAACTGTTATAATTTCGGCCAGTGGCTAAATTATAAACAATAAAAAAATAGATTTTCTCAAAAATATTATTCATAGTCGCAAATGACATTTAGTTTATAATTTAGCTTGTCAAGGCCGATAGTTATCGATTATTGAATAAAAGGGTTGCCATGCATGTCATATGAACGTTTTTTGTGTTTGTTTAGGACTTTAAATGATCATTATTTGAGTATAATGATGCATCCTGTAAAGACATTATGTATTTGTTAATATTGTGGATGCCAACAGTGGCGTAGCTAGAGTTTGTGCCGCCCGGGGCGGTCCCTGAATTTGCCGCCCCTATGAATAAGGGTCGCTAAACTTTTTCCAAAACCAAGCCGAGATCGGCAGAAAAATGTGGGGGGGGGGTAAAAAAATGCGCCGCAGGCGAATTCTTTTAAATTTTAGACGTTCAAACGTGTTTTAATGCAAAGCTAGATAATGTAGAATACTTAACCATCTTCCAAAATTACAGTTTTACAGTAGAACCTTTTCTGATTTTTATTTTCTTTAATCAGATCGCCCCCACTCCCGCGAAATTATTTTTAATAAGGGTGAAAAATCCCTGTTACAAAAGAGTTTAAAACTGCATGGAATTTAATGGCTTAAATAAATGAATTGTTTCATAATTTTATTGAATGGTTGGCACCCTATTATAAAGTTTATTAGGTACTTGGAATTTCTGTCGTAACAAGGGGGCGGGTTTTCAGTGAAGAAAGGTTAAGTAGCCCGTTTTAACCTCTAACTTCGATGAGAATTCCTTTTTTAAAAATTAATTTTTATGAATTTAATAGCGCCAGTGCCGGTACTGATTATTATATCTACTATCCTTTCATTACCCCGAGAATTTCATTTTCACCCCATTTGGGTAGACTAAAAATGCCGCCCCAAAAAAATGTGCCGCCCGGGGCGGACCGGCCCCCCGCCCCCCCTTGCTACGCTACTGGATGCTAAACACTTATTGATCAAACACTTTAGAATAAAATAAAATAACAATTTTTCAACACATACATAACGTTAAAGTTTCTTTTGGTTAATTTTTGGACAAGTATATTGATTTGTTTTACGTGGAGATATAACAAATGCAATAATCTTCCATACACTCAATGGTTAATTTATAAATTTAATACATGGCAACCCTAAACCACAGGATCACATTAATGAAATAATTTTAGTTACTTATATGCAAATATCAGTTAGGTCAGTAAAATCAGAAAATTGCAAAGATAATTAACTCAAGCACTACAATACAAAAGTATACATGCAGTTCTAAAGATTCTACGAATTTAAACAAAAGCAATAACTCACCTGCAGGTTCATCACGAGTTGACCAAATATGTTTACCATTTTCTTGTTCAATATTTTCAATAACAGTTGCTTCTCCATCACCCACAATATTAACTTTAGTCGAATAACCTTTGCTTTCTGATTTTTGTATGTCCTCTACTTGTTTTATTCGATCGGCGACTGACCATGCACTGTTTCTAATGTCTGTCTGAGAAGGGACAATCCTAATTCCATCAAAGTTGAGAGAATTTCTTTGATTTTCGATTGGGTTATCTGTTTTCTTGGTTGACTTTAAGGTTTTCAGTAATTTTTGAAATTCAGGTTGGCCAGGCTCAACTTGAGGTTGTGATATTTCGCTATATGAATCGTCATTTAGTGACAGGTGTTCATCGTTATTTTGTCTCTCAAATAAGATATTTTTTAGAGTAACTGTAGACCGCCACATGGGTGTTTCGTTTTTATGAACGGGTTTGAGTTTAACTCCCCAAATATCACTATCTAAACCGTTGCTGTTTACGTCTTTCAGAAAGTTTTCATCTGCTCCCAGTAAATATGGCCTTGGTTTTATGGGTTTATTTTTCAAAATACCTCTGGGTGCCTCATTGTCTAGATTGTCTTTCTGTTCATCTTCTAAGTATTGCTGATACTTTTGATAATGTTGGTTTGTGTTAACGGTCACTGTGTTATTGGCAAGAACGTCATTTTCTGTTGATGTAACATCTAGAACAGGATATATGTCTGTGTTGGAGTCAACAGGCGCATAATTCTCTGGTTCCGCCACGCCAAGCAAGTTTTTCTCGTATGTACTGTCACCAAAGTGTAATACAGGAACACCATTTTTATTCAAGTCATCTGTAATTTGATTATAAATTGTTCCAGAATTTCTTCGGCGTCTTCTAAAGTTATTTGTCGGTGGCGGCTTTTCATCTGTTTCCACTATGTTAACTCTGCCAGAATCAGCGGCAAAATGAACTTCTGTTTTGCAAAATTCGACTTTTTTTGGTTTTCTTCCTAGATATCCACTGTCATCTTCTAGTCCATCTTGCGAATATGTATCGTTTATAGCTAAACTAGTTCGTCGGTAGTTGTTGTCTGCATTTTTAATAACATATTTAGATTCATCTACTGCAATTGAATGTCTTTTAACTTCACCATCGTAATCGTATTTATTATACCAGGTGTTATCCAATTTATTGTCCGATGTGTGATGTTGGAGTGACTTTTTGTTATCAACAGATACATTTGGTGTTACGATTGGAATTGTAATTCTCGTCCCTTCTAGGTCTTTTTGTCCGTTTCTAGCATCAGAATTGGTTTCTGCTTGTGATTCAGTGTACGATGCACGACGGTTCCAAATGTTTGTTAATTCTTCATAAGCCTTTTTACTGGAAAATGGATTGCTGTTCCCGTTTTTGTCGTAAACCAAACTGGAGCTTTTCAAAACACCGTTCAGATGATCATATTTATTAGTTTTATTGCATTTATCGTCTTTATCATTTTCAGAGTGATAACCGTTCGTTTTGCTTGTTTGTACACCGTTTTTATTAATTGTAGGTGTAACAACGATTTCGGTAGATCTGCATATTCCACTGTCGGTCGATGATTCGACAAAACTTTTGTTTTTCAAAGATATTGAACTCGCTGATTCTTGCTGATTGTGTACTTGTTCAAAGCCATAAGATTTCCGGCGATTATACCAATCTTCATTACGGCTTCCGGAGTTTCCATTAGATTGTTTGGAAGTTCGTGATTCTAAACTACCGGTTCCTAACATCGGTTTTTTATTTAACATTGCCTCCATTCCAAACACGTAAGATCGCACGCGTGATTGGTTTAGTGAGCTGTCGCTAACAGGCATCTTGTTGAACTGAGTTGCACTATTTTCTTCTGTTACTATACCATCATCAGCGTCATCTTCTTTATTATTTAATTGTTTCGAAATTTCGTTTTTGTGAGATTTAATTTGATAAATGTCGTCTGTGGGAGAACTTGTACGTCTTAAACGATCCTTTACTTCCTTTAGAGATTCAACTGTTACAAAAGAATTTCGTTTTTGTTTTTTAACTGTTATTTGCTCATCTTTTTCTGGAAGTTCAATATTTTCGCAATTGCTGGATGTTTTATCCGAGTACGTGCTGCTGGAACTCGAGATTGATTGTAAAATTTGATCGAGAGCTTCAAGATCGACGTTGTTTCCTCTCAGTGCTGTGCTAAGTCTACGACCTGTTTCTAAATCTTCACGAAGCTTCCGTACACAGCCTGTGTTGTTAGGTAAATCGTTAGGTTTTAAAGTTGCGGGTTTAGTTTGTTTAGGAAATTGTAGCGAGCGGCGAATTTTCGATGTCCTTCTCCAGCTCTGCAGCTGTTCTAGGTCTTCTAAATCTTCGATACTTTTATTATTTTTATCTTTTTCCGAAGTAATTAGGTGTAGATCTTCGCTGCTCGTACTTTTCGTTCGTGTCAAAGTGGCGTGTCCATTGATGGGTTTCGTATTTTCGCAATCGGATGCGTTTGTGCTTTCGATTTCGACTATTTCGACACCGTCTCCGCTTTCTCGTTCTTGTATGGAAGGTTTGTTTAGGTATTTCCCAAACGTTTGTTTTACTGCACTATCGTGTATTTGGTGGCAAAGGCGGGAAACGCGGTGTAAGTTCGTTGCAGCTGTTACGTGAACGTCTCGCAGAGGGACGTTTTGGCGAGTAGTTGCCGACGGTTCTTCGCGGCCACGCGGTCGTGAAGGTGGACGTCTACCAACGCTCCTTCCCACGTTGGCCTTAGACTTTTGAGAACTCAAGTCTAGTTGGTTTAGTGAGAGCTGCAACAAACGAATGATGCTTACACAACACGAATTTATCATTTAATTATGAGCTAGGACAGTTAGTAGGTTTCGACTAAAAATAGGTAAACACATGATAATAATAGTAATATCAAAATCAAAAGTGTAAACGATGTATCTTTCATTCCAATAAATTTTGGCTAAAAACAGAATCTTTTTAAAAAATATTCTCACACTTGCAATAAAGTGCCAATAAACTAAAGTTTTTTTGTGATTTGGGTACTTAATGTTGCGATGCGATGACGAATGTGTGAAAAATATCATAAACAATAAACATGAGACGTAGCAGGGTACAAGTTTTTTGTGGCAAGCAATGCCCGATGTGTGGACTATCCTTCAGTTGTCAAGAAGATGTTAATTTTGTTCGTTTCGATCACAAACACTTAAAAGAGAAATGCTCGATTGCACAAAGCAACACCTGCTGTTAACATACATCCTAATCGTTAAACACTTAAACATATGCATTATCAGCGCCAATTCTTCTGGGATATTGTCTACCTTTAACTTTTGCTTTGTGCAATCAGTTCAGAAGAGTATCAAAGATACAAATTAAATGTGTAAGAATGGTAAAAGGCAAATTCGATTTCTTTTGTTCTGTGCCTTGGTCATATTAAACTTGCTGTCCTCTTCTTTAATTTTGTTTAATTTGAAATTACATTCCTATAGTTTCGCAAAAAGCTGCAAAAATTATATGTACGTAATTTAAACAACGAGCGATGACTCTATAATATGATAGATGAGATGCCCTAATTAAGATATTACTTATCAGAAGGCTCTTCTTTCGAGATATGGGTGTGTGACCAAGGCATTTTATGTTTCTCACTTTGTAAACGCTGAAAATTCCTTTCTGAGTGAGGTTAGCAAAACAAACTACTTGATAATAAAACACAATAATGTGCAAAATCAGCATGTAACTAAAGGTGCAAAATAATTAAAGTTGAAAGTATGCATAATAGATACAGGGCGGTTCACATAGAAGCGTCACTATTGGGATCTCGTAAACGGTAAGAGTTACAAAGACGTTTAAATTAGACCTATAGTTCCCCTTTCTGAGACCTATTCAGTGATGCTTTAATGTTTTAAAAAAGTGCAATGGCACGCTAGATATTAAACAAAAATCGAAATGCGTTTTTGTTTTAAATCGTTAATAACTCGGTTATATTGATGGTACAAAAATATTTTTTGGGGAAAAAATTGTAGATCTTTTGACGCACTGTAAAATGAAAACATTCATTTGTTTCAATATTCTTTAAATTCATAGATAAAATACAAACTTGTCTTTTTTTAAAATGGAAATCATAGTTGACTACGACCTCATGAAAAATCATCGTTTTTCTCTTTTCAAGAAAATTAGGTTTTTGTGCGATCGTACTAGAAACAGCTGTTTGACGGACGCGTTAGCAACCATAAAGTACTGCATTACCGGCCCTATCCTTAGCAACGGCCGTAAAAGTTACTTTTCAGGCCGTTACCCTTAGCAACGGCCGAAAAAGTAACTTTTACGGTCGTTGCTAAGGAGAGGGCCGGTAATGCAGTACACACGCCGTCATCTGTCAGTGACAGAATATCACGTAGTTTCTAACTTATAATTTTGAAAATTACTAAAAATTTATATTGTTTTTAATTCGATCGCACAAAAAATTTAATATGCACCTCAGCCAAAACGTACTTTTTGGCCTTGATACATAAATAACTATTAATGAATTTATTTTGATATTTAGGCTCAAAACAAATAAAATTTATCAAAAAGTCCCTATGAAGCTATACACGGTGATTGATTGGGACCGTGCATTAGGAATAAATGGAGAATAAAAATGAGTAATGATCTGAAATTTTGGTTATGACCGTAATGGCATATTGGCATAAACTCTGTCTAATAAAAGTATTTTTAAGATCGCGACACTTCCGGAAATACCGAAAGTTGACGTCTACGTTCTCATTTCAAATACAGTTATCTATTTTTTATTGAATTTTTGGATTTAACACGCTATTTTAGAGGGACTTTTGATAGCATTTCCTAACCTAAGCGCAGTGGTATTTTAGATTTTTTGACTTTATTAAAAAAAATTTGATTTCCATCGTGATGCTTAATATTATCTACCGCCGCCATTTTTGAAGCAAAAACGCCCAAATTGAGACTATGCATAAAAGAAACCGGTGTTCATACTGGAATTTTTGCAATCGATGCATTACTTGCAGGATGTTCCAAATTTAATTTTCTTTTAATGCAACTTTTGCATTAAAAAATGAAAAAAAAAATTAGGCATTGTAAAACGAGTTTTAGTGGTCTGAAGTTGTATTGAAAGAAGATTAAATTTTGGACACCCCGTAAGTAATGCATCGATTGCAAAAATTCCAGGATGAACTCCAAGGTTTCTTCTATGCATAGTGTTAATTTGAGCGTTTTCGCTTCAGAAATGGCGGCGGTAGATAATATTAAGCATCACGATGAAAATCAAAAAAATATTTAAAAAAAATTATTTTGGCATTAGTCTCGCAAATGCGATGTGCTGTAATAATTGAAGTGTTCAAACAACAGCAAAGATGAAATTTATTGTTTTTTTGCACGTCTTACAATTCTTAAATATACTTAAACGAGTATAGATATATATTTACTAACAGAAAAGGAAGTAATAGTTCTATTTAAATTGTTCAAAGCTAATTCTAGTGGTCTTGAGTAACTTTTATCAAAAAACACTATTTGTGTAATGCCAGTATTATTAAATAGTTAGAAATGAGCATGTTGTATTTTAAATAATTTATAGTAGAACACTTTCTGTACCTATATGTACTTAAAATTTTTCAAATTTAAGCATCCCAGACAGCTGGCAGAGGCTCCGCATGAGCTGGTATTAATAATTAATTTGCTGTATACATATACTGTTATATAATAATTCTAAGAATTGGTTGGTTTTGGTTTAAATAAGTCGTGTTATTTCTAATATAAATAAGCAAAAAATCGCTGATTTTATTATTTATGTAAAATCTTTTCCACAGAAAAATTAGGCCAGTTTCGTGACATCCGTCTGACGAAGAGAAATTAGTCTCGAAAATGGTCTAGTTTCTGTACAAAACAGATTCTTTATAGATAGACTGATGAGTGATTTTTAACTAAACATATGAGGGTCTTGTATTTTTACCACGTTTAACCTTCTTCCCCACGGTTAGATTTTTGTACGTTGCTCTATGACGAGAGGTACCCGGGTTCCCGGGTACCAATGACTAAGAAAGTGCGAATCTGTCATTTTATTATGCAGTAAACATAAGTTTTAGGTTAGTTTCTGTGAATTAAGTTCAACAAAGTGGTGAAATATGGCTGTGCCCCATAGGGACGTTTAAAAAAGTAAATTTCAAAGGTAAGTTTACAATTTCAAAAATAACTTAAAATTAATATTATGTATTATACAGGGCAAATTCGAGGCCCACCATGGGGATCTCGCTTATTATAATAGCTAGAGTATAGGTTTAAATTTGGCAAAGTTGCTAAATTTGATACTTATTGATAATCCAAAGAGAAATTGGGAATATCTCAAACGGTATCCGAGAAAATTAGGAAAACTGGAAAATGCGTTTTTTGAAAATCGTCTATAACTCCTTTGGAATTTGAAATATTTTAAATGTGTAAAAACATTGCCCAAGCAACTTTTCAAGCCGAATCGAATGGTGGTCACAAATTTTTGCTAGATCGATTCGTTTTTGTTTTATGACAACCAACTTTGTTTTTTCTTATGGGAGCAATTTTTGTTATTTACATAATCAATTAGCATTAATTTTTCTGAATCCATTGAGATATTACACATGGTATTTTACTTCTACATTCATTGTCAAATTTGAAAAAATACGTTTTAAACAATAACAACTATAAATCAGGTAGGTCGGTCATTGTAGTTTATGTTGTTTCCATGACTACCAATCAACAAACTAAAAGTCTGTTACTTGTCACATTAATAAATTCGTAAAAATTAACTTTAATAACGAAGAAAAATGCGATATGCTCCGAATTTTTTATACTGTTCTTTTAAGTTTTGTTATACTTTATCACATGCTTTATACAAATTTACTTGAGTTTCTGTTAAATATAGAAAAATAGTGTTTTTTCCAGATATGTTTGTTATAAAAATGTTTTTTTTAATTGTTATCTGAAACCTTTCTGCCATATTTTTCTCTAATTTTGGCAAAAGCCTCATATTTCCCTATGTTTCTGTCCAACGAACAAAAATATGTGTGCAAGGTTTGTCTTCTATCTGGATATGTTTCTGCATATCGTTGACAGTGTAGATAAAGTTCCTATTCAATGAATAAAAAATTAAAGTTCATTTTTACGAATTTATTAATGTGACAAGTAACAGACTTTTAGTTTGTTGATTGGTAGTCATGGAAACAACATAAACTACAATGACCGACCTACCTGATTTATAGTTGTTATTGTTTAAAACGTATTTTTTCAAATTTGACAATTAATGTAGAAGTAAAATACCATGTGTAATATCTCAATGGATTCAGAAAAATTAATGCTAATTGATTATGTAAATAGCAAAAATTGCGTCCATAAGAAAAAACAAAGTTGGTTGTCATAAAACAAAAACGAATCGATCTAGCAAAAATTTGTGACCACCATTCGATTCGGCTTGAAAAGTTGCTTGGGCAATGTCTTTACACATTTAAAATATTTCAAATTCCAAAGGAGTTATAGACAATTTTCAAAAATTGTAGTTTAAGGGTTTTTCCTAATTTTCTCGAATAACGTTTGAGATATTCCCAATTTCTCTTTGGATTATCAATGAGCATTAAATTTAGCAACTTTGCCAAATTTAAACCTATACTCTAGCTATTATAATAAGTGAGATCCCCATGGTGGGCCTCGAATTTGAATAACCCTGTATACAGGGTGTGTAAAAATTGGCGGAAGCGCTACACGTGGCGATGTTCTTCGTAAAATTCTAAATCAAAAATCTTGATACAAAAATGTTGTACCATTCTTCCTATGGCCTCAGGAACCATTTAAAGAAAAAAAAATTGGCAACATTGCATACATTGATTTGCGTTTGGACATTTTTTTATAAGCAATTTTTACTTAGTTATTTATAATGTTTATTCGAACTGAAAGCCTTCAGTTCGTAAACATAGCTGCAAACTTTTGGGTATCGTAAAACACAAACTAGAAATAATTACGAGAAAAACAGATATGACAGCTAATGACAATGTTGCCATATGTATTATTTTCATTCAAATCAGTGATTTACATATTTTCAACACCAATTTTTGAAAGGAAGAACACAATATCTAGGAAAAAATACTATTCGAAATTTATTTTGATTCCAAATTGCAGATTTTTCATTTGAAAGTATTAAATAATAACGCTTATTAAAGGACTAAATGTCAAAACTTTGAGGACCTCTTGCAGACACAGCAAGGATGGTACAACATTTTCGTATTAAGATTTTCGACTTAGAATTTTACGAAGAACATCGCCACGTGTAGCGCTTCCGCCAATTTTTACACACCCTGTATATATATATATAGTATTTTGACTGTACCTATTTAAGGAATTGTAATATGTAATATAAAATCGTTTACAAAACCAAAATTTTTAGAATGACTTATGAACAACAAGTTGCTTATATGGAAAAATTTATGGAGGACAGTGACAGAAGAACCTTTTGAAGGTGATGCATCAGAGGATGAATGGCTACCCCTGAATGCCACAGGTTCACAAGAGGACTCAGATGTTGAAGATGTTTACGCTGACAAACAAAATAAGATAGAAGTAGAAGAAAGCAGTGAAGAGGAAGATAGTGACCAAGAAGCGGAAGCACAAAGTGAAACAGAATTTTTGTGTAAAGACGGTACACAATGGAAGTCGACGCCCTCTAAAATGACAACTCAAACTCTTAAAACAAAATATTTTACGCCACAAACCAGGCCCTGTAACAACTACGAAAACTCTCTCTATCAAAGATACATTCAAACGGATATTTACTCCAGTAATGTGCAATATATTATAATTCGGGAGACCAATCGAAAAGCAAATCTTGTCTACCACAAATGGAACGTAGATAATCCTAATAAATCGCCGAAAACTTGGAAAGATTTGACAGAAGAAGAGTTTGATGGATATTTAGCTATATTGATAGCAACAGGAGTATATCACTCTAATACTGAGGACATTAAAGAACTTTGGAAAACAACAGTGTGGAACAAACCGATATGTGCAGAACATACTAAAACAATTATAAAATGTATTACTTGCAGTGATTTGTAATACAATGTTCCTTTTTAAAAGATTTTTTTAATTTTATAAATAAAAGTTAGGTATCTTGCAGTAATAGTGTTTTATCATACTATCAATAAATCTTCTGTGTTTCTTATTCAAAAGGAACTATTTATGCAAGTATGGTACCCGGGTACCTCGTCATAGACGATAGCAATAATTAATTTTAATATTTTTTTTCTACAAATTTATTTAAAAAATTTAATGTTTAATTGCGATAATATTTTATCTTAACTAGTTTGAAGATGTCACAAAGGCTCAGAATTATATCAAAAGCCAGATACTAAATATTTACGAATTAATATGAAAAAAGTACCCGGGTACCACGTCATGGGGAAGAAGGTTAAAACGAATACCTTAAGTAATTCAAACATTCATGTTGTATGTAAATTTACTTATTTAATAAAAATTCGTTTATATTTTTTTTTTCACTTCAAATTCAAGTGGTCAACAGTTTCAATATTAAGTTTTATTGTAAAGCGGTGACACTGTTTAGGGGTCAAATTTTAAGAAAAACAATAACATGATAGCAATAAATAACAATGATTTAATGATAAGAAATTGACATAAAAGGTAATGTAAGTCTGTTAGTTTTATTGTTCTAATAGGTTTTTCTAAAGCAGACACTTGTAACGTTATAAAATTAAAATATATAATTAGAAAGACCTGATGTTAGTTAACTGTGAACATGTAATTTTTTTGATAAGGTGACTGCGTATTGCTAATAAGGAACCATCATTTGCATTGCATAATGTTTTATATAAATTAACAATAAATAAATCGCGGCAACGTGTTAAGTACACATGTTGCGAGTTTAAATTAAAACGTTAATTTGAAATGTAAATGTAAGGAAAATATACAAAAGGAAATCGTTTCGGAACAGCTTGTTCATTGTGGTGTGATTTAACTGTCATGAAATGATTTGAATAAAAGAAACGTATGAGTGATCTCGTGTTACACAGATATTTGCTTTTAATTCTGACGTAATTGAATTTAATGTAATTGTTGTAAATGTTAATAGACTACATTTTTACTTGATGACCTTAAGAAAGTAAGTTATAAACCGTGTTTGTTTTTCCGCGTAAGAAATTAGTTTTCGCATGGTTTTCGCGTTCCATCAGAATACTTTTCAGCTGTGTTTTGTTTTATTAGGAGGGGTATTCGTTTCTGTCTGCAGTTACAAGCAATTAAAACACTTGAAAATCTCCAACTAATGTCATTTGACGAATAATTTGACGTAATTATTTTCTTAATAGAATGAATCGAGAACAAAATAACATTTTAATATTAGTTTTGTATTTTATAACAAATAAGTTAGTTAACTAGATGCTTTATATAAGATAATGTTTATTGTAGGGATATCATTAAAACAAAAAAAAAACAAAATCTGAATAAAATTAGTTAAATTTAGATAAATTTGGTAAATAAATCCGAAATATTTTTTTTGCTTAAGTACGATTATCACAAACTTTCATTTTAGCGAAAATGAAAAATGTGTGGTAAATTTTCCATAATGTAAAAATTTTAATTTTCGTCTGTAGCAGTAAAGAAAATCGCTAGTTCAAATCGGATAACACAGATGGATTTATCTTAAAAATATAGGTCTGGAGACCTACATATATCAGATTTTCGCTAATTGTTCTAGTTACCGAAATACCTTTAAAATTAAAATACATCGAATTTGGACTACCATAAACACATAAACGAAAATTTTGGCCGATAAGTGAGGCCAGTTTTTTAAAACATGTTTTAAATTATCATTTCATTTATTTAAGCTATTGGCCAAGGCAATAATGAATGCAATAATAAATGCAAAAATGAGTAAAATATGTGATAGATAACATCACCATTGTTTAAAATTAAACATTTGTTTTCATTAATTTGAGAAATAAAAAACTATTTAATTTTTTTTGTATTGACTGACATGATACTGAGTTTATCACTTATAAAATCTTTTTATTTGAATACTATAATTAAGGGTTTGAATTTGTACGTTTGAATATTTTTAAACGTAACTTTTTAAACAAATTTAAAATAAAAAAATGACTACAATTAAAAATTAAGATAAACAAACTAAACGGTTACTACAATTTATGAACACCAAGGTAAAATGTCATTATTTTATTTATCAAGAAAATAACTATAATTTACTTGGCGCCAAGGTTAGATTATAACAATATAAAATTAATTTGACACATCTAATTTAGTATTACATGGTATAGAATTAAGTTGTGCTTGTAACAAACACGCACTGATTTTGTTTATTTGCATCACTATAAAATCGTTTTACAGTCAATTATGCAAGGTTATATAAAAAAATCGTCATTTAATTTTAACGTACCAAACAATAATAGTTAAATAAGTAAAATGTTAAAACGTAAATCATATCTTCGGGTTCTTAATTTTTCAAAAATATTTTCACCGAAATCTTAAGCTTATAAAAAACTAAAATTTGAAATATATACAAAAATTATCACAGTAAAGATTATAATTTTTAACTTTCGTGAACTGATCCGTAGAACTTTTACCTAATGATATTACATTTTGTTATTTTTGTGACGAGGTGTGTTATGTGTAACGGCATTCTAATATTTAATGAACCATACACATTTCTTTATTTATAAAGACTAGACTAAAAATATAAATAGAGTAGAATGAACGGTGTATGTTTCAACGTGAAGAACATAGGGATTCCGGAAACCGTTAGTTATAGAAGGATGGGGTTAAATTAGCAAAGAAGAGTGTATTTACGTGCACAGTAAGAATCGCAACTGAAGTCGTGCAAATTCTGCCCAGTTCCTGAACACATTAAATATACTGAAAAACAAGTGAAGTGCAAGAGCATGTTTAACAACATCTAGGTTTTATTTTTGGGATACATTTCTGACAAATTCAGATATTTCATTTGCCTTTCCAATGCTACATTTAAAAAAAATAAATGCAAGTCAATATTAATTATATTTTTTCTTGCAACTTTATTAATAAGCGGAATATTGGACCCGATAAAGTGATTTAATCGAAACAGCGTGTTAACAGATAGCATAAAAAATTGATATAGCGTCCATAAAAAATAAAAAGTGAACTATGGGATCTCAAAAACTAAGCAGACTGGGTTAATTTTGATAATGTCAAGTGATTAAGGCTTTTTTCTTACCTAGGAATACAAAATTTCAGATATCTTGTATTGATAACACAAAATAAAGAAAAAAAGAAATTTACATTTTTCAGTATTTTTTTTGGATATTTTAGGAACTTGGCACAATTTTTAACATTTCAGTTGCGATTCCTACTTAGCACATAAAAACACTTCTTTAGTAATTTAATTATCCTTCTATCTCTAATGGTTTCTGAGATCCCCATGTTCTTCATTTTTAAACATGCGCCGTATAAATAGAGTGTAGGGTTTCTCAGGATCTCAGGATCCAGGTCCATTTTAAGCTATTTTATATTTCCCGGGAAATCCGGGATATCTTTGTAATACTATCATAACTTATCAGAATTTATAATAAATATCTTTATTAACAGTAAATTATGGAAAAACTTTATTTTTATTTCAAAATAATTTTTCTCTTTTGTAATAACAAACTATGTACAGGGTGGGCAAATTTCGTCGATGTTTTAATAGGGAATCTCGATAACTATAAGAGGTGTCAAAAAACGGACCGCGCATCCTCGATCTCTTTTTTCGAGAAAAAGTTAATGGTGAAAACTAAAATTGATTATCGCCTTTTGTTTTCGAGTTATCGTCGATAACTCGATTTTTCGACTTTTCGTTTTATGACCGCATCGCTTGTTTATGAAAATAAACAAAAATGATTTTGACGTTCTACAGGCACTTTTTTGTTAAGAATGCAGTGGCGTAGACAATTTATCAAAAAAAAATCCGAAATTCGAGTTGTGACATAAAGTTGTATTTTTTTAAATAGAACCCATAGTTGGCCATGACTTATTTAAATTCCTTATTTTTTTGTCATTCCAAATATATAAGGGTTGATGTATTTATTTTCAATAATACGCAAGTTACGAAGGTTTTTTAGTTTCTTTTTTTAACAAAATTATAGTAGGCTGTGAAAACAAAAACAAAACAAGGTGTAAAACCTTTTAAAACCCATTTGGTACAATTTACAAAGGTTTTGTAATTTGTTGTTGTGATAAACATTACAAATATTTGAACATGATAAACTACATTACTGCACATTCCGACTTTATCGTTGTTTCTTTGTTTTTATGTATTTATAATGTTTATCACAACAACAAATTACAAAACCTCCGTAACTTGTACCAATAGTACATCAACCCTTATATATTTGGAATGACAAAAAATTAAGAAATTTAAATAAGTTATAACCAACTATGGGTTCTATTTAAAAAAATATAACTTTATGTCACAACTCGAATTTCGGATTTATTTTTGAAAAATTGTCTACGCCACTACATTCTTAACAAAAAAGTGCCTGTAGAACGTCAAAATTATTTTTGTTTATTTTCATAAACAAGCGAGATATAGACATTAAACGAAAAGTCGAAAAATCGAGTTATCGCCGATAACTCGAAAACAAAAGACGATAACCAATTTTAGTTTTCACCATTAAATTTTTCTCGAAAAAAGAGATCGAGGATGCGCGGTCCGTTTTTTGATACCTCTTATGGTTACCGGGATTCCCTATGAAAACATCGAAATTTGCCCACCCTGTACACTTGTAGTATGGCTTAAGAAGCTTGGTCTCCATGACAAAGTTTATATCTTTAAAATACTTTTACAGTTTTATTTTTGTGTACCCTGGTAATGCGAAGGAAAATAACTTATAAATGAAATTTTATTGATAAAAACCATGTCTCTTGGCTGGCTAGATGCTCTCAAGACAATTTCACCCACATCAATAGAGACTGAGAGAGCATTTTATGCAGCAGGAAAGAAACCCTAATACCTATACAGGGTATCTCGGTTATTATCAGAGATAGAAAAAAACCAAGTATGTAGTCTCGATTCATAAACAAGCGAGATATAGACATTAAACGAAAAGTCGAAAAATCGAGTTATCGCCGATAACTCGAAAACAAAAGACGATAACCAATTTTAGTTTTCACCATTAAATTTTTCTCGAAAAAAGAGATCGAGGATGCGCGGTCCGTTTTTTGATACCTCTTATGGTTACCGGGATTCCCTATGAAAACATCGAAATTTGCCCACCCTGTACACTTGTAGTATGGCTTAAGAAGCTTGGTCTCCATGACAAAGTTTATATCTTTAAAATACTTTTACAGTTTTATTTTTGTGTACCCTGGTAATGCGAAGGAAAATAACTTATAAATGAAATTTTATTGATAAAAACCATGTCTCTTGGCTGGCTAGATGCTCTCAAGACAATTTCACCCACATCAATAGAGACTGAGAGAGCATTTTATGCAGCAGGAAAGAAACCCTAATACCTATACAGGGTATCTCGGTTATTATCAGAGATAGAAAAAAACCAAGTATGTAGTCTCGATTTCTTTGATTATCGCTATCTTATAAAGGCCAAAAAACCATTCAAAAAATATCGTTAAATTTTTTCTCTATCTCTTCGTTCAAGCGAGATATTTAACATTTTTGAAAATTCCCATAGATTTTTGGCTATATTTCGAAAATAAAAAAAATATCAAAAATCTGTTTACGGAAATGAATTTATCTCGAATGAAGAAATCGAGACTAAGTACTTAGTTTTTTTCTATCTTTGATAATAACCAAGATACCCTGTATGGGCATCGCAAATAGGCCACCCTGTACACCATATTCATATAAAACGGCCGGTTGTGAAGATAGCCACTCCTGCACTGCTCCTTTGACATCCTTAACATTGAAGAAACAAATGGATCAACCTCCCTAAAGCCCATACTTAGCGCCAAGTGACTTTTATCTGTTTCTGCATCGGTAAAAGTTCCTTGCTGGTCAATATTTCCTTAACGAAGAAGCTGTCAAAGAAGCAGTGCACGAGTGGCTGGCTATCTTTACAGACGGTACTTTTCTACGAAAAGGGTTGGTGTCCCTTCATGATGAATATCTCAATAATGGTGAAAATTATGTACTACAAAATTAATTTAAGGTGTGAAAAATCTGATAAAAATAGAACTTTTTGAAAATTGGTTTTAAGATCACGAGTCAACTTTAATCAAGAATAATATTTTTTGAGAAATAAATAACAATTTTTTTGTCAAGACATACTTTTTGAATGACACTGTAGAGTCCACTGGTTTATAGCGGTGATGCAATTCATTTAATTATTATAATTACTTTATTAATGACATGAAAATTGTTTCAAGTCTAGAATCGTTAGCAAATGCTATTACGTACCTGTAGATTTTCAAAATCCTGACTAACGTTATTGGTTTCAACGGGCGAAGACGTTTTATTGGTCCACCGGCTACTAGATACCGTGTGAGTTTTAATGACTTGAAGACGACCTCCAGGTACGTTGCTTTGATACACTTCTAGTTGCCTTCTCGCGTGCTGCTGTACGGCACCGTCCGCGTCCGACCGAGCACGGGAATCCACTACCTGTAACAAAGTTGACGAGTTTAGTGATAATTATTTAGCGAAGGTTACTCATCACTTGCAAAACTTGCATAAAATTTAGCCGCAAATAGGCAGATGAGTAGGCTTGTGGGTAGGCGGCGCTGTTGCCGCGCTTTGTATTTGGTTGTAAATTATTTTTATACGCTATATTTGGTACATAATAAATGATCGATTGATAACGGTACCACTCGATTTGCATATCAATAGCTGATAATAATGTTAATGCTAATGGCGGATGACTAATGTGAGAATCTGGAAGATGCCTTTTTGCTAACGTATCAAAAGTTTTTTGTGGACAAATTTATGGATATCATTTTTTTTAATGGTATATTTATACTAAATATTGTGTGTCTAAAGGATGCAGAGACTGATGGTACGCTCCTTTTTATATACTTTGCAAACATAAAGGTATAAAACATATTAGATGAGGCAACAAAATCGTACCTATGAAATATAATAAATATTATAAATGGGTTTTAATCATCCCACATTTAAAATAAGTAAAAAAGATATTAAAAGTAAAGAATCGTCTTTTCAGCGACATTTTAGTTAACTCTTGATAGCAGCACAACAATTTAATACATACGTACAGTCTTTTTGTAAAAGTTATTGCCTGTATGTTTATATAACTTCACATTTTAAAAAATGTTTCATCTATAAAATCTATACAGGGTTCTCGTTTTTCGAGGGCCACTATGGGGATCTCGTAAACGGTAAGAGTTACGACTTCGGTTAAATTGGAGCAAAGTTGTATATTCAGGTGGTTAATAATTTGCCGCAAACAGAACTTATCTAGCGTTTTTAGTTTTTGAGATATAGGAGAAAAAGTAAAAAAGTGGATTTTTGTTTTTTGCCCGTAACTTTTTCATTTGATGTCGAATTTAATTTCTGTAAAAACTTTTTCATGGTCACTTTTTGCAAGGAATCAAATTTCCCAATTATATTTTCCGTGCGACGTTTCGCTTTTTTTAAACCATCATCAGGTCAATTTTTTCTTATGGACGCTATATCTGATTTTAACGCCAATTTGAAGAGCATTTTTTTCTGAATTCGACAATGCATAACAGTTGGGACTTTTTTGAAACAATAATTGTTGTTAGAAATTGCAAAAACAAATATTTTATTTAAAACAAATCCTAATCGGCATGGTAAATAATTGTCTTTGTCCCTTTTTCCTAGGAAGAACGTAAGTAAACCGCATGAAAGTACTATTTAAGGGATTTAATTAAAAAAATAGGTATTAATAAATATTTTAGGAATGCATTAACATTGTTCACTTATTAGCAAATATTTTTAGAATATTTTCTTTGGTTAAGTAACAAATTTCTGTAAAATGTGTACTTAATCCCTTATTTGGCATACAATTATTTGTAACAAAAAATAAGCAGTTATGCCTTTTATCTGCGTTAATGACTTCTAATAAGCAAAAAGAGTAAACAGATTTCTGGACGTTTTTTGTAAACTATGAACACTTATATTATTTGATTACGAAAATTTTGTTACAAATAATTGTATGCCAAATAAGGATTAAATACACATTTTAGAGAAATTTATTACTTAACCAAAGAAAATATTCTAAAAATATTTGCTTATAAGTGAACAATGTTAATGCATTCCTAACATATTTATTAATACCTATTTTTTTAATTAAATCCCTTTAATAGTAATTTTATGCGGTTTACTTACGCGCTTTCAAAAAAAAGGGACAAACAATTATGTACCATGCCGATTAGGATTTGTTTTAAATAAAATATTTGTTTTTGCCATTTTTAACAACAATTGATTCAAAAAAGTCCCAAGTGTTATACATTGTCGAATTCAGAAAAAAATGCTCTTCAAATTGGCGTTAAAAGCAGATACAGCGTCCATGAGAAAAAATTGACCTGATGATGGTTTTAAAAAAAACGAAACGTCGCACGGAAAATATAATTGGGGATTCTGATTCCTTGCAAAAAGTGGCCATGAAAAAGTTTTGACAGAAATTAAATTCGACTTCAAATGAAAAAGTTACGGGCAAAAAACAAAAATCCACTTTTTTACTTTTTTCCCTATATCTCAAAAACTAAAAGAGCTAGATAAGTTCTGTTTGCGTCAAATTATTAGGCACCTGAATATACAACTTTGCCCCAATTTAACCGAAGTCGTAACTCTTACCGTTTACGAGATCGCCATAGTGGCCCTCGAAAAACGAGAACCCAGTATATACCATTGATATATAGTACACCATAATTTTGATTAAAATTTGCGAAAAAGCATAAAAAAAACTATGTTTTTTTTAGCAGGATTTGTATTTCTATTCCTGTTAGTCTTTTGGATTTTGTAGCGACGTCCCAAATAATTTAAAGTATCAAGTATCTGCTTAAATTGCTTGAATCTTACATACTTATTCAGATTTCAATGTAGTATGACGATTAACATCGTTGTTAAAGGTATTCAACTGCAGTATTATTAATAAATTCACAATGATTTAACTGATAAAAAATACAAATAAAAACTGCAGTTTTAAGTTTGAGACTTAAAAAAAATGTTGTAGGTTTGCTCATTCCACTTTGTTCAAAGTTTAAGAGCCTCCGCCTAACTCTTTTAAAAGTGCTAAAACATTTGCGTCCTTCTACATCCTTTAACTATATGATATGAGTAAACAATAAGTGCTTCCGTCATCACAAGTAAGAGTGTCTGTTATAGGTAAAGTGAAATATAGAAAAATGCACAGGGTGTCCTAGAAATCACTACCAACTCGATTATCTCGGTTGTTAGGAGACATAGCCCAACAAACCTTATACCGGGTGTAAATGAAGTGTGGTACACCCCCTTTTTATATGAATGAAATTTTAGGCAAAACCGGAAGTGGAACAAACGTGTGCATTGTGCTCAAAAAGCCCGTTTTTTTGCACATATCATATGTCTAAAATTTTATTCATCTAAAATCACGACCAATGAAAAAAAAGGGGGTGTACCACACTTCATTTTCACCCGGTATATTCGTAAAAGGCAGAAAAATGTGCATAAGGTGAAATAAATAATAATCATGCTATTAAACTTTTTCTCAAAACTCACCAAAATTGTTTTTAGTCAAATTGATATACATACATATTGTTTTTTTTGCTTTGAACCAAGTTAACTTTTTAACACTTATGGTATTTTTTTTGGGAAAAGTGTCAAGTATCGAAATGTCACAAAAACCACCTCTTCGCAAATAAATGAGAGTCATTTTTTTCATAATTTAAGTTTATGATAATATACGAATTCATTTGACTTTCAGATGAAAAAATTGACTTATTCGTGTTTAAAGTTTAGCCAAATGGACCGGGCATCAGAAACACCCTGTATATTAATTTAAAACTTTAACAAGTCAAAAACCATTATGACACTATTGTCAACTAAGGCATGAAAAAAGTTCGTTTTGACATTGTTAAGTTGTGAAATATTCACAAACAACTTTTATCCGAAACTTTTTTTTTGTAAAGTTATCATGTTACGTTACGTTAATTTTTGTATACACTGTATAAACTTTGTTAAAGTTAATTCTAAAAACAAACGAGATATTTAAGGTAGTATGGTAGTAATGATCTTCTGGACACACTGTATTTAGTATCGTAAAATTTTAGTAATGGTAAAAATCTTAGGTCAGGCTGTTAAACTTAAAAATTTTAACTTCAATCAAAATAAATAATTGTATCGCCCACACTAAAACTACAATGACACTAACAAGTTCTTAAAAACCGTGAAAATGACCAGTTAGTTTAGTTTAAAACTAAATGGAAGTGTTACAGTGACCTTTTAAAATAATGTATTATTTAAGAATTGCTTTTTGTTACGTTGTATGACGATATATTTCTGTGTGGTTGTATAAACAAAGATGCTAAGTATTATTTATATATATTTTTTTAGGGGGTTATTTTATTTAAAGGATATTCAAAACAATATTTATGTACCTACGCATGGAAACTGAGAATGAAATTCTTGCGAATTTTCACTAAACGGCTTACAAAAATACTTTTTTTTGTGAAAAAAATTCAGTTCATCTGAACTTCTGAACAATGGCAAGCAGAGGAGGCAATAGCCTCCATGCGACGATAAGGCGGCACCGCCAGGGCGCCACGCGTTTTTATTAAAATTCTTACTTTCGCCAAATAATCATATAGGAGGTAATTTTAGAATACTGCGAATGACATTGGCATAAATATTTCTTATATTGCAAAATATGTAGATACAAAAATAAAATATTCTAAGATGTTTTCAATAGTGCTGACTGCTGATGCTGATGTACCTGTTACTATGGTATGTCTACCTATCACATAAGGTACAGTCGTTTTAGACAATTTTTGTAAACTGACAGCATGCTTATCTTAAAAAAATGTACGCTTAACTATTTCTAGTTATAAAAATGTTACTTAAGTCAAAAATAACAAAATTTTAGATTACAAATACACACAAATACATGTTTTTTAAATGTAATTTTGGTAACACACAATTTCATTAAATTGAATTATACATAGTATATATGGTAGTAATATACGTCAGAATATAAGTTAGAAATATTCAAACCGCTAGAAAAAGAAAAGGTAATGAAAAAACAAGTATAAGTTAAAACAACTCCAAGAAATAATATATGTAAACAACGAAATGACAAAGGAGGAACTGGAAATTCAAAAGAAGCTAAAACAAATAGCGGAAGAAGAGAGACAGAAACGAAGAACAACGAAAATAGGATATCAAAAGATCACTATTGATGGAAAAGAATTGAGATGGGACAGGGAGCAGAATAAGTTGAAAGATAATAAAACAACAACAAATCATCAACCTCCAAAAATCAGGTGGTAAAGAATAACAGAAATATTAGTTTAACGATACAGGCAATGAAAAAGGACACGAGAAAGAAAATAAATTTAAAAAAAAAAGAAATAAGAAAAGATAACAAGAGGACATCGATCGAAAATGACACTTGACACAAGCAATGAAAAAGGACATTGCGAAAGGAAATAAAAAGAAAAGAAGAAAACCCAAAAGAACTCAACTCCAGAAAAACGCCAGAAAAAGAAAAGAAAAAAGATGCCTTACACCCGTGAGGGTTGATAGACCATGGATTAAGTAAGTATATGGTGGTAGTAAAGTTATTAAAAATTCGCTCTCTTTAAACATAGCCGCCTTACTTTAATTTTTGTATATACATTGCTTTAAAAATTCTTGTTTCCTGTTCTGACCAATAATTTTCACAGATAAAAAATCCATAACTGGTGCATTTTGGTTCGTAATTAGTCCAAATAAGGTATTAGGCGCCTTTACACACAGACGGTTTCCTGCTCGATTGAGCGGCGTGTATGCTTTCGCGCGAGAATGATTGTGTGTGTGTAAAAGGATTGCAAAGGCAAATGTAGGCGTGTCGGAAATCGTGTACGCGCAATTTTTTCGCGACTATTGCTGCACAACATTTCACAACGCGCGCTTTACTACACGCTAGTCGTCCAAAACGTGTAGTATACTGGCTTCATTGACATCCCCCTGTGGTCGAAAGGATTCATAACAAATTTTATTTATTTATATTAATCTAATCTATGTTTATCGAAAGTGAAAAGCTACGAATACAAAAATAGAAATTGGGGGGTGAAGCTTACAGTAAAATCATAAAATTTTGCAAGGCACGAGGGTTTCCCGACGCAAATTAAGATTTCGCTGTCAAAAGAGAGGGTCCTTTAAAAAGGAATTAAAAAAATTCCATAAAAGCCAACGAAGCGGATGTGGAACTGAAGAAATATACCGGGTGATTCTGTTTAACTGTCGCACCCCTATAAATTTTTAATTATCGAAAATAACCCCAAAAAAACTTATATTTTTGGAAACGGCGACAAATTCTCTATTAAGTGATGTGGATTTGTTATCTCTACGATGACGTATGTCAAATCCGCGATAGGCAACTGTTTTTTTAAAAATTACATAGTATAATTTTTGTTGTTGATTCGGATAGAGAATTAAATTCTGAATCCGACCATGTATTAAAAAAGTATGCATGCATGAGAAAATTTTCGAGAAAAATCAGTTCAAAGTTTATTCAAATTATAGCAAACAGTCTATTTAACATAACAAAATATGATCAAATCTTAAAAATTATACTATAACTATCAATGGACATGTATTAAAAATGAATTTTTAATAAAAATAAAAACAAATAATAAACGTCGACATTAACTTTAAAGGTCTATAACTCGATAACCATTGAGTATTGGACCATGGTTTATACAACATTTGTTCCTTAAATTGACTCAAAGAACATGCTCCTTAAGTTTGGCCGTTTGGTCATGCAACACCCTGTATATGATACTTAAAAACGAACCGCAATCACCACAAGTTTACGTTGATAGCTACCTGTACTACGACATACTAATTAGAGTAGATAGCTCTGCGTCATATATACAAAAGGTCGTCCATAATTAAGTAGTTTTATAACCACTCTTTGTGTTTTATACAACTAAGTTTCTTGGAAATTAACACCTTAAGATATATAAAATTAATTAATACGAACATACGATTTTAATTGTTTTGGAAAGGTATAAATACAGCTTTATAACCGGAAGGATGCGTTACCTCTTTTTTTATTGTGGTCGTGTATGCATGTATAAAAAATTTTAGTCATAAATGTATTGCTACTGTGAAAACCGAATATTTAGGTGTACGAGAGCAAATAATCACTTCATCTTTCATAATATTTTCATTCTTATTATGTGGATACTTTCACAGTTATACCTACTAAAAAATTGCGTACAAGGCATGAACCAAGATGATAAATGGATTTTACATCGTTGTTTTTTAAAAATATATTTTCAAAAACATATTTCAATAAGTTCTTATAACGGGTGTAATTGTAAACGAATCAGACTCAGTCACTTGTTTTTGTTTAGTTTTTAATTTGTACATTTAAGTTTAGATCTATGATATGTAAAAAAACCCGAGCATCTGTATTTTTGCCACTTATACATCATTTCCAATTTCGGCGGAAATTGCCGTAACTTTGTTATTAGGACACTTATTTTAATTCGATTGGCGAAGGACACGACGCACTTTCTGTGTTATTTTGTTCCTGAAGATATTTCTTCGCGCGGCAATGCATCTACAAGAGAAGCTCCTCTGCATTTTTAGCACATAGTGTCCTATTATTTCGATCACACTTATCGAAACCGTTTAAACGGCCGGGGGACCATTTGCTTGACCAACACGATCCTCTGACTTTACCCCATTAGATTATTACTTTGCAACACATGCAAGTGCTCGTATATGCGTAGAATAATAGAAACGAATTATCACAAACCGTAAGAGCCACTGAAGTTCGATTAAAAAAATTGACATTTTATACCAATTAAGATAATCTAAATGTCAATTAAAATTTACAACTAGCTTACAAAATTTTATTTAATTATTGCAGGCTCACTTAAAAAAAACTTTTAAACAAAAAATTATTTGAGGTCGTAAAGGATTTTCAAAATTATGTAGTTGTATTAAAAATTGCTTTCTCTTTCAAAAAAAGTGAAAATATATAGGGTGTTCGATTTATAATATCAAAGTTACTGCAATTTCCGGCAAATTAGAAATGATGTATTAGCGTGCAACAGTTAAGATAGATTTCACGCACATACTTTGTTATAATTAAAATCTAAAGAAACAATGGGGTGAGCATAATTCTTTTACACCAGGTATATACAGAAAAAAATTACTTTAATTGGGTTAACAACACTATGTTTATTTGGATATAAATCATTGATCAGAGTTTTAAATTTAGTGTAGAAAAATTAAATGGGTTATGCTACAAAAAGCATTTATTTATGCAATTTTGTCAAAGATTTATATTTTATTACAATAGATAAACACGCCCACAAAAAATAAAATACACACACATACATATACATATACATAATATTCTTATTAATTACGGGTTTAATTCGCTGCGTTTTAAATTTATTTTATGGTCAATACAATGGACAAGTTTTAGTAATTTAGATGTCATCATAATTACCACATGTTATAAAACATGTGCATAAAAGAATGCGGACCTTTCAATGAGTAGGCTGCTTTATTTATGACTAATTCTATTCATTAAGTATTACATTATGGTATTATTTTTGATATAAAAGAAGAAATTGTAAAACACTACAAACAGGTTTTTGTATTATACATTAGCAAATTAGTTCCCTATTTAACTACAAAAAACATCATTAAAAAGCTTGTGTAACCCCTTATTTTTTGGAAACGGAATTATGTGTACAGGGTGGTCCAAATACTAAAACTTGTAGAGTGATTTGGTAAATACTAACTACAACAGTTAGTTACAATCTAATTATAGTCTAGTTTTTGAGGTAAACTCATTAGTGTTGTCAGTAACTATACGGGTGATTCAGTTTGGCTGTAGCACCCCTATAACTTTTTATTTATTGAAAATAACCCCAATAAACCTCATATTTTTGAAAACGGCGACAAATTCTATAATAAGCGATGTGCATTTGTTATCTCTACGATGACGTACGTCAAATGCGCGTTAGGCAACTGTTTTTTTTTTTTTTAATTACATAGTTTATCTTTTTTTGTTTGATTCGGATAGAGAATTTAATTCTGAATCCGACCATGTATTAAAAAAGTGTGCATGCATTAGAAAATTTTCGAGAAAAATCAGTTCAAAGTTTATTTCTTCCACACTCTTCGTGAATTAAAATATTTTCTAACTTTTCTTGGTTAGTATAGAATTCCATTTTCACTTAACAATTAACAACTAACTATATTGACAACATAGGTTATAAACTTTAAACTGTCATTTACAAAGGTGATCGTGTTTTGTTATGTTTAATAGACTGGTTACTATAATTTGATAAATAAAGTTTGAACTGATTTTTCTCAATTTTTTTTTATGTATGTATACTTTTTTAATACATGGTCGAATTCAGAATGAAATTTTCTATCCAAATCAACAAAAAATTATACTATGTAATTTAATTTAAAAAAAACAGTTGCCTATCGCGGATTTGACATACGTCATCGTAGAGCTAACAAAGGCACATCACATAACCCAAACTAATGTACCTATCATAGTTGTTATAAAAAAATTACATATTTTGAAAACGACGTATCTCTTAAACCGTTAGAAATAACCGAGTTCTGTGTGTTGGAAAAACTTCGCTAATATTTTGTAACAATTTCGTCTCGTTATAGTAGTGACCTATTTATAAAAATATAAAAAGTACTCGTATGTGACATTTTTGCTGCACGCGCTTACCAAAATGTACGAGGTCGCGCTTTAAACTTATTTGACAAGAGTTATTAAATCTCGTGAAGAATAATTTTTCACACATTGCGATCCAGCCAATCGAAGAGAATAATTTAATGAATAAATCGTCGAAATACGAAAATAAATAAGCTAGTTATCAAGTTTTACGAATAAAAAAATGCATATTTTTCAAATTTCATAAAATTACGTTATTCTTTATTTTAGCAACACTGCACTACTTCGAGCATATGTAATTCGGATTCAGAGGATTATTCTGCTATAGGAACTATCAGTTTATGATGCATATTGTGAGGTTGCATAAAAAGCCAGACGTTTTGGTGACCAGTTTGGGCACATAAAACCCTTTACCCATTACCAGTTAAAGGGTTAACAGAGAATTTGTCGCCGTTTCCAAAAATATAAGGTTTGTTGGGGTTGTTTTCAATAATTAAAAAGTTATAGGGGTGCGACAGTCAAACTGAATCACCCGGTATATTCGTTCTTTTTTGTAAAAGGGTAAAACAACAACTGCTACTACAAATCTTATAGCATACACGAAATTATCTCGAAAAAGTAGCCCTACAGATCTTAATAAGATATTTAATAATACTTTTAGTTACCAAAATACACTACAAAACTTTTAATTTGGACCACCCTGTACATATTACGTGCAAATGTAATTTTATGCTACACATCAGGATGCTAGCAACGTCCTTACCATTGCTGTTGATCGTAATCCTTTTTAAAGCACTCTCTATATATCAACGTACATAGTTTTTTTTTTATAAACATCTGCATGTATAAATATGCAATATCCTAAATGTCATGTATGTCGCACCGTGACACGATGATACATTTCGAGTAAGCTAAGAATGTATCAAAGCAACTAAACCAACCGAACGTTTTTCATTTACTAAAGATAAAACACGGACGTGTTTAACGTGTTACTAATTCATTTTACATGTAAATATGGGCGGTCAGAATGTTTATTTGGCTACTTAATGAATGTATATACATTTTAAGTTGGAGAGCCATACAGCATGACAAAGTACAGAAAGCTTGTTAAGAAAATAAGGCGATGTAAAGTGTGCAAATGCTGGCGAGCGCGAAGGACACGACTACGCGTGGTCGTTATCTGCTTACATCAACTGCAGTCTTACACATTTCTGTAATTAACACAAGGCTGTGATGGTACGCTAGCCATTAACTGCATGTAGTTCAGTGTCAGGTTTGTAAAAAAAATTAAAAACACGCTTATGGGACCCTTCATTATATCATTTCGTACACTGTGAAGTGTGATTAAACATGACCATTATTAGAAGTAGAAAAAAGTTTATTAAAATTCCGTTGGTTACACTGACATACGCTATTGTTTTGTAACTTTTTTAACGTATACCATGTCGTTCATGCGCTGTATTTTATGTTAAAATATCTTCAGTATATTACCACCTCTTAATAAAAAAGATATACCCTTGAAAATTACGTTTTTCTACTCATATACCGGGTGTAAATGAAGTGTGGTACACCCCCTTTTTTCTTTAGTTTTGATTTTAGATTTTTGTCAAAAAACCGATTCCGCAATCTTCAAAGCCTATTAAAGTAACCTAAATGTCATTTAAAATTTACAAACACGTTTTTTGGACAATTGTTGACATAATAAAAATCAATGTATGCAGGTCACGGCACACTTAATAGAAAATTAAATTTTGTTTCAAAAAAATTTTGAAGTTATAAAAATTAACCAAAATAGTGCAGTTGTATCCAAAATCGCTTCCTCTTTACAAAAATGTAAAAATTTAAAATAACAAAGTTGGGGTCATTTCCGGCGAAACCGAAAGTGAAACAAATGTGTGCATGTGTTCAAAAAGCCTGGATTTTTGAACATATCATATGTCTAAAATGTCATTTTCTCACTGCCTACTTTACATGAAAGTTTCACTTTCGTCTCTTTTAATATTATTATTAATTTTCGCCACTGGTGGCGAAAATAAAGTCAATGTCAATGTCAAAATCAAATTGTAAAATTTACGATTTTTTTTTTAGCTTAAACGCCACAAGCGTAGTGTAAAAAAAAAAAACTTAAACTAATAATAAACTAAAATTGCGTTTATATTCTTGTAAAATAATTTAATTTTAATGTAGCATTTTATATAAAAGCCCAGAATGGTACAAAAATTATATTAAATATATTTCGTTTGCAGGTTATAATTGTATTTATGTCAATGTCAGTGTGGTAGTGTCGCTATGGAAATTAAATGATTAATTAAAACTTTATACATAATAATTGTCATTTGGTTGGTTTACTTTACATTAACGTTCGTTCTATGATATAATTTTAATGTCGTAGAAAAAATAATATTTACGACTCGAGATGACATGCGTTTTTTTTCGTTCGTGAGATTTTCTCACTCGCCGCTTTGCCGCTCACCTCACGAAAAAAACTGGACTTTCATCTCTTGTTGTAAAATATACAATTTTTTACATCTATCTGTACGTAGCGCAACCTTAAAAGTTCGGCTGCAAAAAGCTTGGTAAAAGTTAACGGAACCATCAAAAATCTGTCCAATAAAAGTTTTGTTATCACTGAAAAATTTAAATTGTAAACGATATAGACTTTTACGAACCCTTACACCAGGACCAGGGGTGTTTAAGCCCATGTTTCGGGGGCTATTTCTGCCTTTGCTGTCCTCCTAATTGTGGTCCACGAACGCAAAGTTTTAAAAGCATATTTTTAAGACTATATTTAATAGCGCAAAATAGAGTGTAGTAGCTCCTGCTTAGCTTCTCAGCGGCGCAGACAGATGGCGCTGCTACGTTTTCGCGTACTTTCTAATTCTAGTACTATTTTTGTGTCTAGACATTTCCAGAAACTCTCAAAATGTATAAATATTTCGCGTGCTCGTAGATTTTAGGTCTGCTTCCTGTTTGGAAGCACATTTCAAGAGCTCGCAATTAATTATTTGAAAATATTTGAGCGAAAGAAATTAGCAGAAAATTAAATTATAAAATCAAAACATCTTAGAAACAATTGATCATACATAAAATCTATCACATAACTCAAAATAACTTGCGTACCTGTAAATATTTCGTCATAAACATCTAAGTGCAATTTCGTAAAACAAAGACGTTTTAGGGGTGGAGAGTTTATACAAACACCCTGTATAGCTTTCAATTATTATGATTATTATAATGTTTTATTTGTTGGTTTAATGACACTTCAACTGCAGAGGTTATTAGTGTCAGTGGAGTGGAGGAGGAGTAGAAACAAGGATAGGGTGGGTAAGGGTAGAGGGTAGGTGGAAGCGCAGTCACAGCTTTTGGCTATAGTAGGTAGAGAAAACCACTCCTGCGATGACAGACGGCCTCGGGATTTGAACCCACGACCTCCCTATTACTCGCTAGGCTGCTTTGCCAGCCATCTACCGAGCTCGGTTACAATTATTTGATTGCAATTTCGAAACTTTGTCGAAATTAAAAATCCATGGTTTATATCTGAACCTCAACTGATTCTTAAAAGTATAGACATGGACGAGTCTAATTATTTTTCAGTATTCAGTTGTTGATTATAAAGTTGCCTACTAAAAAATTGTAACAATAACAAATAATTTTGAACAGATTTCACTTGCATGGATGATTTGTTTCGTTCGAATTATTTACGCTCTAAAAGTAAAATCGTAAATAACTGTTCACTGATATGTGAAATGCATCTAGACTTGTCACGAAAATATTTTAAATAAACAGAATAAAAATGATATAAAACAGAGAATAAATACCAATTCTTTACGCTCTAATTATTTCCTAAAAACACATTTAAATTTGACATCAATTTTTACTTTCAACCCAGTAAACAAAGGTCTAATTTAACTATTGTTTTAAAGATTAAATACATAGCCAATAACGATAGTTCAGACGAAACTTATTTTAAAAACAATTTTTAAATTTTATCTGTCGCTTCATAAAATGTAAAAGAGATTCTTCTTCCAAAAGGACCACAGTTGATCCAGTTATTGTTAACTAAATATAATTAAAGATACATAATAATTAAGTATGTTTACTTATATGTTGTACACACGTCGTTAATAAACCCGTCACCGATTAATTTTGTTTTACTTTTTATCGTTGATAATAAATTAATTGCATATAATTTTGAAATTTATTTTAATTCTTTAAATCTTGCATTAATTTAATTTAATGAATGTAATCCATATCAAATCGACGTAGTTCAATTAAATCTATACACACATAAATGTGGTCACCATGGGGTGACCCACAGATCACTACCAATAAGTACAGCATGTAATGAAACATGAGTAATAAAAAAAATGATTTGTAGATATACAAGTAATTACGCTCTCATAGGGCTAAGACAACTTAACAACTACGATATTACTTGGGTTTTAGAAAATCAGTGCTCTAACATTTTGTCGAATGGGAAGTTATTTGACAGATAATTTATACTACAGCGCAAACTGTGCGCCGCGACGTCCTGAACCGCTGTGAAAGGCCTGAAAAGGCGCCGCGAAATATTCCAATATTAGACATCTTTTGCAACCGTAACAAATCCAAATTACGAACCCGTTCCATAAATGATTTAAGTTATAGTAATGTAAGACTGGCGAACGGATTAATTCGTAAGTTTTTTCTATCTTTAGTTTCGGCAAAAGCCTTTATGGCATAGCGCTGTTAAAATTGATTCAAACTGCTTAGTTGTGGGGATGCAATGGTCAACTTCTTAATTTTTTATGGACGCCCATATTGGAGTTATTTGTCATGAGTTTGCAAACTTTAAGGCAAATATACTGATTATCAGATTTTATAAATATATGCAGATACACAGGTTGTTTGATTTGAAACGCATTATCGGAAGTAAGAAATATTTCGATTATTAATGAAGTTACAAAAACACTATCGCCTCAAATATATGGGTGGGTATATAGGTAACAACGCAAATCAAGCATTAAATGCGTTTTAGATCTATTGCCAAGAACAGTTCTCGTAATCAGTTTGTTCCTCAACATATTAGAACTATAAAACGCCATATTTTAGGTCTTTAAGAAACTTTTTTGCGACAATTTATAAAAAATAACGCAACGTAAACTGATGTAAATGTACTTTGTAGATTTCTCAAGTGCTTGGCATATTTGTCAATAAGACCAACTGACAACGTATTTATCATTGACGACTCAACCTAAAATGGCACGTGTTATTGCGTTACCAATTATTATTAGAGAAAGACATATCATACTATCGATCAGCGACCTGTGGGAAGATATATGATAGGCACTATCTACGGGTTCTTGAACCTTTTTGTGGTTTGAGTTACTACATAATACAATATCATAACAAAAAATCCGACTTATAACCGCAACTGCCATAGATACTGATTACATACAATTTGATGTGCAATAGAAAATATATTTTCATTTTTAACTTTTTGATAACCTAACTACATAAAATTTTTTGTTAACCCCAGAAAAATAAACCACAAGTCGAATAGTATGGGACTTACAACAAAGGTTTTACTAAAAACGTTTTTAACTAGTGTTTATCACATTAACGTTGGCATATTGGTCACAAACTATCAAATAACTATTTTTTATTTATTTATTTAAGAAATTCATTCATCTTTACACTGCAGCGAAAAATTTTTACGGAGTATGTTGACCTGTAATCTCCATGAATAGGTATTTAGGAGTGTACTTTCACTTTAACTTTAGATAAAATAAATTAAGAAAATTGTAACATAACGGTTTTAACACACAAGTTTAAAAATAAACCAAGTATTTGTTTATTATTCATTATTGTTCTCACGTTTTGCAGAATAAATTAATGCCGGTGAAAACAAATGAAGATCGGTTTCATTTGTATAACTGATAATGAAACTAATATTTGTTGAGATGATAAAATTATATGTACAATTTTACAAAAAAAAAAACGAACGCAGTTACTGTTTAAAAAATTAATTTTACACCAGACACCAGTTTTCACAAATAATGCATTATTTTAAAAGATTTGCCCAAATTATTACAAAGTTCTTTACTTTTGCTTATCTCTGTTATTGTACAGGGTGGGCAAATTTCGATGTTTTAATAGGAAATCTCGGTAGCTAATAGAGTTATGGAAAAACGGACCCCCGTTCCTTGACCTCTTTTTTCGAGAAAAAGTTAATTGGTGAAAACTAAAATTAGTTATCGTTTTGTTTTCGAGTTATCGGCGATAACTCGATTTTTCGACTTCTCGTTTAATGTCTATATCTCGCTTGTTTATGAAAATAAACAAAAATAATTTTTACGTTCTACAGGCACTTTTTTAATAAGAATGCAGTGGCGTAGACAACTTTTCAAAAAAAAAATCGAAATTTGAGTTGACATAAAGTTGTATTTTTTTAAATGGAACCCATAGTTGGCTGTGACAACACGAGAAAGAGGATTTTTCCCCATTCCAATAATATATATCATATAAGGTCTATTTATTAATTTTCCTTACATTATAGCAACAATTTGGTAATTTTCCATATTTTATTTTGTTTTTAGTAGTATACGCTTATGTCATTAAGAATATACCTGGTAAAACAAACTGTCATTCTGTAGTTTTAATGATAGTTTGAAAGAAATAATCACGTTTAATTGTTGATTGTTTATATTTTTGTACCTTAAAAACACAAAATGGCTTACGAATATTACAAAAAGTCTGATATGTTGGAATGTTCTATTCAAAGTAATAATAATTCTGAAGCTGCAAGTGAAACTTATTTTAATTAAATTAAAATATTCTTTTAGTTCATTCATATTATTATTACTGTTTCTAAATAAATTGTCTTTCATGTGTCCCCAAAATGAGATTTTGTTTTAATCTACCTAAAATAGATTTATTAGGCTGTCTTCTTTCTGGATAACGATTATAATATGGTTCACTTGCAGCTTCAGAATTATTATTACTTTGAATAGAATACAGGGTTCTCGTTTTTCGAGGGCCACTATGGGGATGATCTCGTAAACGGTAAGAGTTACGACTTCGGTTAAATTGGGGCAAAGTTGTATATTCAGGTGCTTAATAATTTGAAGCAAACAGAACTTATCTAGCTCTTTTAGTTTTTGAGATATAGGGAAAAAAGTAAAAAAGTGTATTTTTGTTTTTTGCCCGTAACTTTTTCATTTGATGTCGAATTTAATTTCTGTTAAAACTTTTTCATGGCCACTTTTTGCAAGGAATCAGAATCTCCAATTATATTTTCCGCGCGATGTTTCGTTTTTTTTTAACCATCATCAGGTCAATTTTTTCTTATGACGATATATCTGATTTTAACGCCAATTTGTAGAGCATTTTATTCTGAATTCGACAATGTATAACACTTGGGACTTTTTTGAAACAATTGTTGTTAAAAATGGCGAAAACAAATATTTTATTTAAAACAAATCCTAATCGGCATGGTAAATAATTGTCTTTGTCCCTTTTTCCTTGGAAGCACGTAAGTAAACCGTATGAAATTGCTATTAAAGGGATTTCATTAAAAAAATAGGTAATATTAAGTATTTAGGAATGCATTAACATTGTTCACTTATTAGCAAATATTTTTAGAATATTTTCTTTGGTTAAGTAATAAATTTCTCTAAAATGTGTTAATCCTTATTTGGCATACAATTATTTGTAACAACATGTTTGTAATCAAATAATATAAGTGTTCATAGTTTACAAAAAAACGTACAGAAATCTGTTTACGCTTTTTGCTTATTAGAAGTCATTAACGAAGATAAAAGGCATAACTGGTTATTTTTTGTTACAAATAATTGTTTGCCAAATAAGGATTAACACATTTTAAAGAAATTTATTACTTAACCAAAAGAAAATATTCTAAAAATATTTGCTACGTGAACAATGTTAATGCATTCCTAACATATTTATTAATACCTATTTTTTTAATTAAATCCCTTAAATAGTAATTTCATGTGGTTTACTTACGTGCTTCCAAGGAAAAAGGGACAAAGACAATTATTTACCATGCCGATTAGGATTTGTTTTAAATTAAATATTTGTTTTTGCCATTTTTAACAGCAATTGTTTTAAAAATGTGCCAAGTGTTATACATTGTCGAATTCAGGAAAAAATGCTTTACAATTCGGCGTTAAAATCAGATATAGCGTACATAAGGAAAAATTGACCTGATGATGGTTTTTAAAAAACGAAACGTCGCACGGAAAATATAATTGGGCATTCTGATTCCTTGCAAAAAGTGGCCATTAAAAAGTTTTAACAGCAATGAAATTCGACATCAAATGAAAAAGTTACGGGCAAAAAACAAAAATACACTTTTTTACTTTTTTCCCTATATCTCAAAAACTAAAAGAGCTAGATAAGTTCTGTTTACTTCAAATTATTAAGCACCTGAATATACAACTTTGCCCTAATTTAACCGAAGTCGTAACTCTTACCGTTTACGAGATCCCCATAGTGGCCCTCGAAAAACGAGAACCCTGTATACTAACATAATATCATGTTTTTCGTAATATTCGTAAGTCATTTCGTGTTTTTAAGATACAAAATTAAAAACAGTCAACAATTAAACGTGATTGTTTCTGTCAAATTATCATTAAAACAACAAAATGACAGTTTGTTTTACCAGGTATATTGTTAATGACATAAGCCTATTAGAAAAAAAATAAAATACGAAAAATTACCTAATTTTTGCTATAATGTAAGAAAAATGAATAAATCGACCCCACATGATATTATATTATTGGAATGGGGAAAAATCCTCTTTCTCGTGATGCCACAGCCAACTATGGGTTCTATTTTTAAAAAATACAACTTTAATGTAACAACTCAAATTTCGATATTTTTTTTTGAAAAATTGGCCACGCCACTGCATTCTTATCAAAAAAGTGCCTGTAGAAACTCAAAATTATTTTTGTTTATTATCATAAACAAGTGAGATGTAGTCATAAAACGAAAAATCGACTTATCGGTGATAACTCGAAAACAAAAGACGATAACCGATTTTACTTTTCACCATTAACTTTTTCTCGAAAAAAGAGATCGAGGAAGCGAGGCCCGTTTTTCGATACCTCTTATAGTTACCCAGATTCCCTATGAAAACATCGAAATTTGCCCACCCTGTACAAACTTCATTTGTTTAGCTAATTACAACCAGTAACGTTTATTAAAGTCACGTATCGCTCATAAAACACAATTTATTTAATGCCGTGCTGAATTGTACAATAACAAGAAAGTGTATTTAAAAGAAAATTTCTCTGTTAGTGTGCGGCCACTTTCATGCGCCTTTTTACTTTCTGCAACAGTTAAAAGCTACTGTATGAGTAATCGGTTTTGGTTTCATTCGTCGTAGCGTGACCGAAATTTTTTGTTACATGTCACTAAAAAATTTGATAAATGTTTTTGATTTAATTTGTGGTTACAGGAAACACATCACAATAATGACTTAATACGATTAATGGCCGATGGAGATATGTATACTGAAGTGTAATGTATTATTATCCAACGAATTATGTCATTATGTAAGTATTTATTATCGTTAAAGGGTTGCGCATTCCGCTACTACAACAGGATCAAGTCATTGTAGTAGAAATTTCTGCGGTAATGGTACATAATTAGATCGTTACAAACGCAAACGTGACACAAGTCTTATTCCAAACCTTCAGGTTGTTACCATTTTTCTGTGGTAAGTACTTACGATTTAAATAGAATAGTGGGTGGCATAAATGTGTATTGTATATTGAATAGACGCACTGTTAACAGCGGTAGCACAAAGCACAAGTTGATAATATAAATATAACACTAAATAAAGTTCAAACTACGAGGGGAGTCCGATATTAAAGGTACAGGTGGCTGTGAAACAAACACCGCAAGCGAAACATTGCCGTCATATGCATGTCTAGACAGGTTGAAGTGTGGTAGTAGAGTCTGGAGCGTTGTTGTGTGTAAGACTCAATTTAGTAGCTTACGGGAAGCAAACAAACATGGCGGGTGTAATCCCAAAGTATTCCAAGTGTGAAGTGCGTGCGGTTATCCGATTTTTGCAGGCCGAAGGAGTTGACCAGAGCGAAATTCATCGCAGATTAGAGGACGTTTATGGGCCGAAGGTCTTAAGCCGAAAAAGTAAGCCTTATTTGGTGAAAAAACTTTAAAGATGGACGAACGGATCTCATTGATGATCCAGATCATCGATGAGATCCGTTACTCCATCTTTAAATTTTTTGCACCAAACGCTGACTTTTTCGGTTTAAGACCTTCGGGCCATAAACGTCCTCTAATCTGCGATGAATTTCGCTCTGGTCAACTCCTTCGGCCTGCAAAAATCGGATAACCGCACAAACTTCACACTTGGAATAATCTGTGATTACACACGCCACACCATGTTTGTTTGCTTCCTGTAAGCTACTAAATCGAGTCTTAACACACAACAACGCTCCACACTCTGCTACCACACCTCAACCTGTCTAGACATGCATATGACGGCAATGTTTCGCTTGCGGTGTTTGTTTCACAGCCACCTGTACCTTTAATATCGGACTCCCCTCGTAGTTACACCACTATAACAAAAACAGTATTAGCAACACAAAAAGATACATTCAAAGCTGTTAGTACACCAAGTTTATGTCAAAATAGGGTTAAAGAATTTTAAAAGACGAAAAAAAATCTAAAAGCAAATAACAAATAAAAAGTGAAATTTAAAAAAAAAGATGTACAGTACATTTTATAAAAACTGTTTATTTTAATAAATAAACTTTCAGTTAATTTGTGGTATAAACAAGTTGTTAAGTTGTTATACCCCTTATGCTTTTACAAATTATTTAATCATTAAAGATTTTCCTTAAAAATGATTTAATGCATTTAATGTTTTCTGTTGGTAAACCGCTTTTAGACACCAACACTGATAACAGCGAATGTTGTAGCACTAACTTATTATCGTTACAAAGTATCACAACTTGTTCGCAATTATGAATTACTGCTACGGTATCAATCTGACGTGCATTTTCGCTGTGCTTAAATCATGACTTGCGAGCGAGCGCTGGCTAGTTCTTATTTTTCAAAATAATTATAGCTCGGGGTTGGTGGAACCTGAGTTTACATTAAATACTTACCAGTTTTATTAATCACCGGTATTCATCAGTGTCCAGTAAATATTATCAGTAAAATAATTATCTGTTTTAATCGATTAATACTCGCTCAGATTTCTAGAAAATTAATTATTGCTATGTTAGCAACATTAACATCGCATAAACTAGAATTTATGTTGTTATACAGTGTGTTATATCGAACAGGTAACTAGGTTTAGCAGTTTTGAAATTGTTTTCCTGAATTTTTACTTAAAAGTTACATTATGGATGTCCAGGGCACACCAATATACCGGGGAACGAAAAGGCAGATCGCCTAGCCAAAATTAGCAGCGAGACACCTTTCTTCGTACTAGAACCTGCAGTTGGCACATCCTATGGAACAGCCAAGCGGCGTCTATATATGCCATTTTAACACAAGGGCATAATGCTCATTGGAAAAAGTAGCAGCAAGACTATCCTGTCAAAGGTGTTTAAAGAAAAGACAGAAGAAATGCTCAGGATGAGTAGAGCAGACATCAGAGCAGCCACAGGACTCGTCACAGGACTTTAAGTAACCAAATATCTCACCAGGTCTGAGAGGCCCAATTTATGCATCCTATGATTAATAATGTGTATCAAGTTGTGCCTAGTTTTAATTGTTGTGTAATGTGTTTCTATGTTATGTTCTATAAGCTATAAATACTGTTTCAATTATCTTTTTATCTTCGAGGATCATTGTTGGAGTCTAAAAGCGGTTTAGCTACAGAAAACAGTAAATGCATTAAATCATTTTTAAGGAAAATCTTTAATGATTAAACAATTTGTAAAAGCATATGGGGTATACCAACTTGCTTTTTCCACAAATTAAATGAAAGTTTATTTGTTAAAACTGTACATCATTTTCTAAATATTTTCTACTTTTTATTTATACTTTGCTTTTAAATATGTTTTTCGTCTTTAAAATTGTTTAAGCCTATTTTGACATAAACTTGGTTTGTAAGTAATTTTTTTTCGCAATCTGAATGCATGATAATTACTTAAAGCAGTGGTCTCAAACTGGCGGCCCGCGGGCCGCATCCGGCCTCCAAAGCAATTTTACGCGGCCCGCGAATACATGTTGGGAGAACTTCCTACGTGCGTACAATCAGTAAATTTAGTTGTAGTAAGAAATAACGAAGTTTATAATTATTTACATACAAACATATGTCTATTTTCTGTATGTGTCGAAGAAAAATTTTGTAAATAAAGAAGGACAATAGCTTGTATATTCACTCTCATTTTGTTAAAAAAAAAAAAACCGCCCGTCAGCTACGTTTAGATCGTGCACTCGGCCCGCATTCAATTTGAGTTTGAGACCACTGACTTAAAGCAATATTTGGGGGAAAAATGGATGTGGTAACAGCTACTAACCAAGATAATAAATCGTTTTTGAGTAAGAGTCCATACTGACTGGATCACTATCAACATTTTAATTTGGTTTTCCACACCAAATTACACACTGTGGCTACTAATTTTATTTACAGGGTGTCTATTAAAGGTGTTTCGTAATTTCAGAATCAAAATTAAACAGAAAAGTCTTATAACGTGCTGTGTTAATAAACATCGGGGCCTAGACGTTTATCAGACTTCTGTTTATTTTTCAAAGCTAAATATACGCCGTAAGTGACATATAACCTTTTACAGACATTTTGTATACACAGTAGGTGCTTTCTTCGTCATGTTCATACTCATAGATTTAAACATTTCATCGAAAAAATTATAATCGAACTATCGAAACCATACTAGTGCCATCTAAAAACAGTTAAATAACAACTTATTAAACACGCCGAAATTCTAAATATATTTTATGTTGCTGTATGCAAATTTTTTCTACATTGTAATGTAATTTATAAGATTTCTGAAAACAAACGAAATTATTAAGGTGGTCATGATGTTTGGGTTTCTTTGAATAGGATGTTTTAATTAAAGTCAAAATTTACTACAAAATATTGTAAAAACAAAATGCTTATTTGCCCATGTGGACCAAATTCTAATGTTTTACGGGGGTATCTCGGTTACCGTAATATTAAAGTTAGCGATAATCTGATATCGGTCTCATTGACTGTTTTTTCTGAGAAAAGAACGCCTGTTTAATCAGATTTTTTATACCGCTTTCCATTTTGGCACTGTAGACAAAAAATTCATCGTTTTTTTAAAATTCATTATAACTTCTTTATTTATTAAAATAGAACTACATGTTATCAAGGTTTCTTATACAGATTTTAATGCTTAATTTAAAAACAATGTTCTTTTTTTTAACGACATTGATTTTCGAGATAGGTAAGTAGTAACGTTAAATTTTTTAAATAAAAATCCTAGTTGGTCATGACTTTAAATGAAAGAGCATTTTTAAGGCTTTTCAAAAATATATAGTTTTATATATTTGTTGCAAAAAATAACCGAGAAATGGCTAATTTTGTGAAAAATTGAACATCAAAGTTAGCCATGATTTCGTAAACAAATGATGTTTGCAATTAATAAACAACTAAACGTCATTTCTAAGTAAATTCTGCAGCAACCGCTATGTTTTTACCACTTAGAATGTAAACTTTTTGAAGTGTTCAAATTTAGGCATGTTCACAATACCACAATTTGCAGTTATAAAATAGAAAAGAATACTCGGATTTGCTTAAAACTTTAAAAATGTACTTGGAAATGACGTTTAGTTGTTTATAAATGGCAAACATCACGAAATCAGGACAAACTTTGATAATCAAATTTTCACATAATTAGACATTTCTCGGTTATTTTTTGCAACAAATATATAAAACTATGTGTTTTTGAAAGGCTAAGAAAATGCTCTTTCATATAAAGTTATGGCTAACTAGGGTTGCAATTTAAAAAAATTTAAATTTACTTCTTATCTCGAAAGTCAAGGTGGTAAAAAAGAAAATATTTTATTTTTAAATTAAGCATAAAAATTTGTATAAAAAACCTTTATAGTACATATTTGGTTCTATTTTTATAAATGAAAAAGTTTGAATAAATTTTTAAAAACTATGAAATTGCATTTTTCGTCTGTAGTGCCAAAATGGAAAGCGTTATAAAAAATCTGATTACACAGGTGGTCTTTTCTTAAAAAATAGCCCAAGGTACCGATATCAGATTTTCGCTAACCATTACGGTAACCGAGAACCCCGCAAAACATTTGAATTTGGTCCATCTTGTACTTAGAGAATATAAAGGGGAAAAAACTATGCCTGTAACTTATAAACCATTTTTGAAAACCTTAAACTACACTCTTGAAAATAAAAATTGTTTGCTTTATAAAAATGGTGTCTTTGTTATTTAGAAAAAACAAAAAAGGGTAAAACTAATAATGAATGACAATTAAAAGTTTACTTAAATACATAATGTTATGCGGTGCGGAGTAAGGAATTATGCAGAAATGTCTCTACACATATATATTGTATCTCTTAATATCAAGCTTAATTATTAAAAATTTCAAAATAATGGTAATTTTTTGTCTAAATAACAAATTGTATCTTGGCAAAAGGCGGAAATTAAAAAAAATCTTCTATTTCATTTAGAATTAGGTGAGGTAATAAATTCTGAAAGTGTCGTAAGTTGTGTTTGAAAAGACCCACTTGCTGTGTAAGTGAAATATTAACACACACAGATTAGATTAGTCTAAATACTATTAAACTTCTGTTAGAACAAATGTTAGTGTGAAAGTTACAAATTGTTGGTATTACGAAACACTTTCCAAATTTGGGTACACTCTGACTGACTTGTGTTGAAATACTTTATTACAAGTAGATTTTAGGTATGTAATGCTCATGCCGTCCGTACGTGGGTGTATAGTATTCGATTACGGTTTGAAATTTTTCACGCTGTTACAAAAATATAGTAAAGTCAGGAATAGTTAATAACCGTAGCCATATTTATACTTAAACAACTCGAGGCGTGTTTGTGCAATCAAAGCTTTTGATAAATTAGTTTTAAGTATCCGTACTTCCATGCAAGGAAATTGATATGAAAATCTTTTCGCTGCGGGTTATACGTAAATATATGTTTCACACAAGTTATCGATTATAAATTATATATTATTTATACGTTTCTCTAAGACTTTAACTAATATTAGCTCATAAATTTAGTATTTATGAAAATTATAGTAAATGAAGTTTATAACACTATAGCAGTGTTCGCTAAAATATTTGCCTAGCTAAACAATTTGTAATTTATGTTTTAATATTGCTTTAAAAAAACAATTCTTTAAGACTGCGCAACTTTTCTGCCTTCTCCTTTTTCTTCACTTATTGCTCCTTTATAGGCAGTTTTGCCTGAATTTCAACAAAAAATGTTGTACAAGTTGTCGCTTTATACTTTGTTAGTCTTTCTGCACTTTTTTTACTAGTCTATATTGTACCTTAGTCCCTAAAGATGTTTGTTCTTATGATATGATGCATAAATTTGAACAAATGCACAAAAGTCTGCACATTACTTTGTTCATAATATCCCTAATAAGTAGTGTTTCTTCTACAAAATTTATTTCATTGAGAAAAAGTCAAACAATTTTCTACAATTCTCACCTTTGTGTATAAGAAATTTAGTTTGAGGAAACTGCTAATGACGTTTACTTATTTTGTACAAAAATTTTCAAAGAAAACCTTTAAAGTCTGTTTTATACTATACTATTTTTTCATTTAAAAAAATCGTATACGATTTTCTAGTACGGTGTCAATCAGAAATTAAAAATCTTGAACGAAAAATTCGTACGAAATTATTACCTCCCTAAATGCGTCCAATTTTAGCATGGGCGCATGCGTATTCTACTGTAACTATATCTGACCGCATGTAATTTGTGGGTTAGGTTAATTGAAACAATCAAACGATGTTAAATACTACTTACTACCTACTATTTATTTTGTAAGAATAAATATGTAGAATGGAACAAGCGTTAAATATACGTTAAATTTGAAAATGATTCGCTTTCTGTTCTGTGATCAAATTGAACATTTGACATGGTTACTCAAGGTGCCAACAAAATATGATAAAAGTTACTAAAAAGTAACCAAAATATATTGGAGTTTTCGTACCAAAAAATAGTACAATGTAAATGGTTCATATTTTCCATGGTAAATTCTTGAACGAAATTTTTGTATTAAAAATCGTATACGATTTTCTTAAACGAAAAAATAATACCCATAGTATAAAACAGTCTTAAGAATTTAGTGCTAAACCAGAACTAAATACATTTTGAGTTTAGCCAGGGGTGGAGCACGGAGCAGTGGAGCAATGGGTTTTTGCCCGGAGCAAATAATTTTGATTGCTCCACTGCTCCAGTTTATTATGTAAAATTTTTTTAAAAACGACTTTTTTTTTTTTTTTCAACCTTTGAAGATCAATAATTTGTTCTTTCAAACGTGTATTTAACTTCACTTGTTTGTCCCAAAAAAATTAACCTTTATTTTTAAAAACAATTTTTTGTTTAAAAAACTTGTTTTAAAAATGTTAACAATATTTGGAGCATGGAGCGGAGCTGGAGCAGGCATTTTGATGCCGGAGCGGAGCTGGAGCGAAGCAATTAAAAAATTGAACTGCTCCAAACCCATGGTTTAGACAAAAAAATTAGTGGGCAGCTCTTAATTGCTCTGTAAAAAGTCAAGCATAGATCAACTTACAATAAAATAGCCAACGATTCCTTTAAAAACGAGTAGACTGGCTGTAACGACGCCATAGGGATTGTGTTTTTAAAAAACTTTTTTGTATTAAAAATTAGGTTTAGTGATTTTTTTACTATTTTGTTAACTTGTTTTTGAATACTTAAATACATGTTAATATTTTTCTATATGTACATGATTTTTAAGTTTTTGTATAATTTGCATATAAATAAATAATTAATAATAATTTGAACAGGTTTTTGTTGTGAATATTATCAACATTATCAATCAAATATGTTTGTGTTAAAATAATAACAGTTGTTTACAACTTGTCTAATCGATCGAATCTCTTTGATGAAACAAATAATAAATAAATTTTTTTAGGTAGTTCCCAAATTCTTAAACTGATGTAACAGGAGCCTTGTAGGAAGTCAGCGTTTTTGTTATATCCACCTACAACTGAAATACTTTAAGATCTACTTTACAATCTTCAATCTAAGATTTATGGTTCTAGCTAAAAAAATCTACGAAAATCATTATTCATCGCCATCATTTATCGGTTTTTGAACTTATTAATCAGCACAATACTCCAGTTTAATGAATGTCGGTTTTGAAAGAAGAACAATGACCGTGTTCAAAAGCAAAATTCAAGAGGTCATGGAATTCAAAAAAATAAACCTTTAAAACATGTTTTTGTTTCAGGAACTAATAAACTAACGTAATAGCTACTTGCCCACTAACTGTTTAATTTTATTCGTCTGAATATTGATTAAAATGATCGATTATAATATACAATGACATTCAGTTCTCATCGACAACTTTTACCGTGTCTTTATACCAATTGATTAGTAGCAGATCATCAGGTAACAACCGGCAGTCAAAAAATAAAGTACGCACTAGGCGTTAAAAAATGAACGTCGGTTAACTTGATGTGTAACACTTCACTTATTGCAACCATTAACTTGCTGTTATTTTCGAGGAAAGGAAATAAGTTATGTATTTTCAATTTCGCAAACTAATTTCCTGTAACCGATTTTTATCTTTTTAAGAATTTGCTAATAATATTAATAACAACTAATATGAAACAGAAAACTAATTTTTATTTGAGTTGCAATTTGTTGATTAATTAAAAATATATAAATGAAACGTTTCCATATTTCTCAATTGCTGTAGTAGTTTGTAATAAATCTTTCATTAATTTGCAATCAATTGTTTAGCAAAGAGGTAGACTAAGTATTAAAAAATAATGCGCAGTTTTCGTTGGTTTTACATACATTTAAATATGAATAGATTTTGTAAAAAAAATATTTTGAATTTTCCCAACGATTATTATACAATAGTAATTGTTATTAATAGTAATTGCTTGATGGCCAGAATTATAAACGCGAAAAGATTAATAGGTCATCACTTAGAAATAAAATGTGAAGGAATAATCGGTATAGTGCAGAAAACAACTAAACCAAGAACATCGTTAAAGGTGCACCGGTCGAACCTCTGTATCTAGGACTCTAGAGAAACTATTGCAAATACAAATAAGTAGAAGTGCTTGGAAATAGAAATAACAGATACGGCAAAAAGTGACCACGATATAAGAAATCGAATAGGCCAAGGAACAGCAGACATACAACTACAAGTTCATAGCATAGCCTATTATGGAATAGTTAAATAACGAAAACAACAAATATCAAAAAATTACAAAGCATTAGTTTAAAGTGTTACTACATATATGGGGTTGAACTTTGGGAATAAAGTTAATCGAAGAAATGAAAACTCAGAGCAATAGTGATAAGATTACTGGTGCTTATGCTGCTGATATACAAGAATGAACCACGTACAAAACATAGATATATGGAAAGAAATGGGTAAAGACCCATAGGATATGAAATTTAGTGTAGCAATAAAAAAGGAGAATAAGTCGGCCAAGAAGAATTGAAAGAATGAAGTACAAAAAGCAATGTCTGCAAGAAACCAGAATGATAATGACTGGAGAGACAGAATGAATACACTGAAAACTATTTAGGATGTGAAACACTGCGACAGCCGTATACCTACCAACTCGCCTATCCGTAGATACACAGGGTTTCGTAAAAAACGCAAAAAAATCGGGAGATAATTCCTTATCGACAATTAAGGGGGGTCTTTTATATAAAATGTTTTCCTTAGACGTCTTCTTTCGGATTGCACTCCCCTAAAGGGGAGCGGTAAATAAGGTTTTTATTTTATTTCTCAAATTTGGATGAATGTAGGAGAATGATATTTGGTAGATGTTTTATAATTATTGAAAGGTTTCCCATAGTAATATTTTAGGGGGTGTAACTCAGAAAGGAAAAATTTATATGAAAGGCCCCCTTTAATTTTCGACAAGGAATCACCAATATTTAAGAACACCCTGTATAAACATTTGCAATCCTGTTCCTAGATACAAATGCATACAGATAGACCCGTGATTTTAATATAGTATAAGCATAAGACACATTACAATTAATTTTATGGAATGTTATTATCTTCAAATCGGAAATGTTCTTTAACAATGATTTAATTGTAGCAAAAATTGTCGCATAAGTTTTGAGAACGTTTGTCTAGTTTCATTTGGGCAAGTTATTCATAACATAAATTTGAAAAATATATCTTTGCAAATACTCTTGATCCTGGAGATCAGGATGCTATTTAACCGGTTGAAATTGCAAGTCCTTTTTTGGATACTTGTCCCGGCTGTGCATTCCGGGACAAACAACAACGAGACACCCAGACACCGAGACACCCACCGTTTAAACTTCGTACTTTATCACAGATCTCCACTTCACTTACATTTATTTTGTAGTCGTGGGAATTTTTTCTTTGTGTTTGTTTTCGTTGTATTTATTTTCATTGCTTCCCCGAACCTTTGTTCTTGCAATTGAAGTGACAGCGAGAGCGATTCTTGTCCTTGCAAATATTCTTAAGAAAACAAAACGATTCATAAATAACCAATGAACTATTCAGTAGCACACACGTCTGAAGTGGAATATCTATTTATAATTTTAAATTATTGAATGCGCAATAAAAACTGCAGGAACAAATTAAATAAGTCACAAATATTCAACAATTAAGAGAATTTTGCTTATCATAAGAGCAGGGACGGTTTTGCCATAAGGCGACTCTAGGTAATTGCCTAGGGGCGCCAAGATACAGCGTTTTAATTTAATGCTGACAAAATAATGATTTTTGTCGAAAAATAATAAAACAGATTTACACAAGTTATAAACTAGAGCGATAGTCATTTGTTTAGTCAAATACATGTTGTTAAAAAGTAATATATAATTTTTATACGTACTTTTCTCAAAAATGTCCTTATGTACGTTTATTTTTTTAATGCACTATCGGCTTTAGAATTTTATTCTTCATCAGAATCAACACATGAAAATATACTGTGTAATTTCAAAAATAAAAAGTTGACCATCGGCAGTCTGACATATTTTATTGTAGAAAAAACATTTGAACGTCATTTAATAGAAAATATCCTGCGATTTACAAAAATATAAGGTTTATATGTGTGTCCTCTTAAAATAACAAAGTTATAGAGATGCTACAGTCAAACTGAATCACCCGGTATACCATTTAACATCTCAGGATCAAATTACAAAATTTAAAAATGAAACCTCATATAGGATAATGAATAATTTAGGTGTTCCTCAAGGTAGTGTCCTTGGGCCTTTGTTGTACATGAATGATATTGAAGCAAATGTCGGAAACAGCGTCATAAATTTATTTGCAGATAATACTCTGATATTTATTTGTGGCAATAATGTTGACAGTATGGTAAGCAAATTAAACACTGACCTACGTAGAGTCGCAGCGTTGTTAAAGATAAACAAACTGAAAATAAATGTCGACAAAACAAACTGCTTAGTGACAAACAATAAGAATGTGCGAAATCAGCAACTTATAGAATTGGATGGTGCACTAATAATAGAGTTAATGAAATTAAATATTTAGGTATAATAATAGACGATAAGCTTGATTTTAAAACTAATACTAATTATATAGTTACGAAAGTTTCTAAATAAATAGGTTTTTTTGGTAGATAAAGCAGTAAACTTCCAGTCCTTACTAAAATTTTAATATAAAAAAGTATCACAGCACCCCATTTCGAATACTGCTCTAGTATTTTATTTCTAGCAAACACTAATGATTTGGACCGGCTTCAAAAATTGCAAAATTGGGCTATGAGAATTATTTTACATTGTTCCAGATATACCAAAATTACTCTAATGCTAGATACTTTTCATTTTCAAGATTATAAATAACCTGCTTCCAAATTCTTTGTTAAAATATGTAACCCAAAACTCTGATATTAATAATTATCCGAAACTTTAAAGACTTTAAATTGTCATTCAGGACACGAAATTGCACTCAAAATTCTCTATTTTATAAAGAACTTAAATTTTATACCGATCTAACAAGTGAATTTAAAAATGAAACTAATATTGTAAGGTTTAGACGCAAGCTCAGTAGTTTTATTAAGGAAAAGTTTTAATGTTTTATACATTTACATACAAGTTTTAAAATACATATAAACAAAACTAGCAAATCGCTAAATAAATTACATTATTATTATTATTAAATTAAATAATAGTTATTTATGTATCAAGGCCAAAAAGTGTAACTTTTTCGGCCGCGTCTGGTTTGCCGAGACGTAGTCGAGGCCAGCAAACAGGCAAGGCCAAAAAAGTACGTTTTGGCCGAGGTGCATATTACATTTTTTGTGCGATCGAATTAAAAACAATTTAAATTTTTAGTAATTTTCAAAATTATAGGTTAGAAACTACGTGACATTCTGTCACTGACAGATGACGGCGTATGTACTGCATTACCGGCCCTCTCCTTAGCAACGGCCGTAAAAGTTACTTTTTCAGCCGTTGCTAAGGGTAACGGCCTGAAAAGTAACTTTTACGGCCGTTGCTAAGGATAGGGCCGGTAATGCAGTACTTTATGGTTGCTAACGCATCCGTCAAACAGCTGTTTCTAGTACGATCGCACAAAAAAATGTTTTTGTTTGGCGCAATTATTGGAAAGATGGAACTCACACAAGGATACTGCATTTTCATAAAAAAAAGTTCTTTGTACAAAAACATCAACCCTTACGGTTTACGGTTAATAATTTCTGTAATACACTAATATATATTATTAATAATTAACGAAAGGTTTTGTTTACGATAAATTGAAATAAATAGTATCATGCTCATTCTACAAATCAAATTCTACAAGTCAAATGTACCTATTTATTGTTAGCGAAATAAAATGCCTTATTGAAAATTAAATTGATACAAGTCTCTCTGTCTCGTTTCTTATTTTACTTTAATTACTTGTCTACATTTTTATTGTAATACAACACAATTTAAGAACAAACGTAATAAAAAACTAAGACAAAATGTTAGTGACACAAAATAAGAGCACATAGGTATTTACACCTTAAAATTAATATCTTATACGACAATTCACTGTAATTATTTATTTCATGTTGTTTAATATGTCTCAAGCCGAATTAGTATTAAGAAAGACGCAAAAAGTCTTAACATTGTATTACATTATTACATCCATTATGAAATTCATTAATTAATTGTAGATAAATCATTACAGTTTGATGTTTGATTTACGAGCGAAACGTTGGTTATAAATTTAGCTAATGCAGTTTAGTGACTTTTGTATGGATAAGTACGACGACCTCTCATATTTCATCTTAATTGTGACAAAATATTGCTATTACTTGAGCTTGTTTGGGTACTTTAGGAAAGCTAGTTAGAAAATGAAACGTTATTAATTATTTTCCCACGGGATGTAAACATAATTAGTGACATAAAAAAGTATTAATATCATGAAGCCTTCACGATTTCCTTCAAAACTGGTAATTGGTATCTTAACATAATAAACGCAAGACAAAAAAATCGTTTTAATTTATCGTATTTTGCTACCCCAGCCAACATAACTTAACGCTATTAGCCGCATTTTTAAATATTTTTTAAAGTCCGCAAAGAATGTTGTCCAACGGAAATGTTAATAAATATGTGCTACTTTTGATTTATACCTAATTAGAGGTATAATATAGGTGGCTGTTATATTTAGAATTAATTGCTATCATAATGACACAATTTAAGTTACTGGGGAACTACGAGTATTTAGGCAAAAATAAAAGAAGTAGGTACTACTTCAACCAATACGGTGTTTAAGTTTCTATTTTAAAATTTTGGTTATTTTACTTATGGAAGAAATGCCAAAATAGTACTACAAGATATTTTATACTATAATTTCTATTTGGGACTATTGTTTTTGTACTAAGCAAATTAATATTGAAAAGTGTGCCTTGATGTTAAGGACACCTACTATTACATGCAGGGACTCCTAGAGGTAAGAGGGGACCCGGGGAAGCTAAAATTTGGGGGTCCTTGCGAATGAAAAAAATCTGTTTTTTATGAGAGCAAAAAAAACCGTTGCCACATTTTTGCGGGCCGCGCTGCCAGACGATATAATTTTACATTTTATTCACATGTCAATTTTTTAAATTATTTTATTTACTTTATCTACATTGTACGTAATATGATGGATATTTTTTTAATATAAATTATTGAACCAATAATTGTAAAAAAGACGTTAATTTTATAATATTGTTCTAAATCCCAATCTGTTTTATTGTGTCGTGATGTTTTTAAAGTTAAAAGTGGGTAAGGGGGTCTTTCTTTGAAGCAAACGACAAAAACTATTGCAATATATTCAACTAAAGTAGTAAAATTTGCCATTCATTCCTCTAAAATATGTACTTCTAGGATCTTGTAATAATATAACCCTACTTTTTAATTTCAGCTGTTTATTTGTAGTTTTTGATGTTATAAAACTTATTTTGATGTTCATTTGCAGTTTGCGTTTTAAAATGCATATTCAACAAAAAAAAAGGGGGACCCTCAGATTGGGGGCCCGGGGATGCATCCCCTCAAGACCCCGCCTCTAGTAGGCCCTGATCACATGTTTAACTTTTTGTGTATAATAGATTAATTTATTATAAACCTTCTTATAAGAAAATGTAACTTATTGGTTTTCACAAAAATATGTTTTGAAAAGTAATAAAATGGAAAATGAAATAAAAAATATCGCTAAGAAAAAGAACAATATTAAACTAATTCATAATTTATTAAGAGCCAATGATTAATTAATGTATTTTTCTCAACCTCATGACCTCATGTCACAGTAGAGACAATAATTTCTTATTTCTCAGGGTATACCGGGTGTAAATGAGTTCTGGTACGGCCCCCTTTTTTAATTTTAATTTTAGGTAAATGCAATATGGTATGTGATGTGTAAACAACCGGTTTATTTAAATTTAAACATAATATGTACACTATATTGTTTCACTTTCGGTGTTACCGGAAATTATTCTAGTTTTGTTATTTCATATGGAACACCCTGCATATTTTTAAATTTTCAGAAAGAGAAAGCAATTTTGGGTATAATTGAACAATTCTGGTTAATTTTTATAACCTCAAATAATTTTTGGACGAAAATTTATTTTTTTATTGTGTGCCATGACGTGTACTTATAAATTAAATTTTACTACCTCAACCAAAAAACGTTTTTGTGAATTTTGATTGACATTTACGTTACTAATCGGCTTTGAATGTTATAGAATCGTTTTTTTGACAAAGTCAATTTTTTTAAACGATTTGGTATGAGTACATGCGATTATTTAAAAATAGAGTATTTTTGACGAATTTAACAATACCAATAACTTATACTTGTGTTGGACGGCTACTTCAAAGACTTAAAATATTATAAAAACTTATTAAGACATCATTTTAAATTTTAATCGAGGTATAGTGTGGTTAATTGCAACTAGTAGTTAAATTTAAAAAAAATTAAATAACTATAGTACTTGAACATAAAAAACGACATTTTGTTTTATTGCAGTTAGGCACAGTGTACTGCGATTAACAGGATCTCTTAAAAAAGTATTCAATTAGTAACATTTTTGTTAGTTGAATTAGTTACGACAAAAATGCAGGAATAAACAATTTGGCCTATTTTCGGTTAATCAGTTGATTATTGCCTTTCAAAAACAATTTTTTACTTTATGTTATAAACACACTTATTTTGATTCAGTTTTAATTTTAATTATTTTTTTCGCGATATCGGCCAAATTCACAAAATACAAGTCGAAACTTAAAATGTAAGTGCACATGAAGCGTTATTCTTGGCGTACCATCTGTTTCAATGTTCACACAATGAAGTTTTTGTTTTAACAAAGTCATGTTTATATCAATTTTTTTTTGTTTGTGTATCGATAAACAGCAATATCATGGCCAGATTATTGGCAAAAGTGAAAAATAAAAAGAATCGATTAAACAACAAACTAGCTGTTATCACATATTATTTTCCGATTAATTACTACTTTATTAAATTACAACTATACTTATGTATTTAGTTTACTGCCTTAAAAAAATATTTTTTTAATTCACATTTTTTACATGTTCTAAAAAAACTTGTTACCGCGTATTTCCTGTAACGTTGGTATTACTACATCCCACGGCACATAAGTCGACAAAAAAGTGTGCTGAGAAATTGATATTTAGGAAATACTTTGTCAACTTAAAGTAATTTTAGAGTGTTATCACCATAAGTAATCAAATACAAGGTTTAGATCGTAGTAGGCGAATGAATGTACACCTCCACAGCACTTTCGAATGAACGCTACTAATAAAAATTCATGAAATAGATCGGAAATAAAGGTTGTAAACAGATTATGTTAAAGTGTGCAGCTATTTAAAATAATTCCAGTGAACCTACTGTAATAGATGTTAATTACATGCGTGCATCGTGTTTGATTTATGCATCTGCATTACAGACGTGCATCTAACTTATCGACTTTCACTCTCTTCACTAGCTGAACCTACCCACAGGCAGTTTTATCTAGATCCATGTTTATTTAGTCGGAGTTTCTTCAACGACACGCTTCTGCTTGCGCCTACATGATAAAGAAATAATAATACGTTTAAAAGTCCATTTGCGGTGGCGTATGTCTAAAGGGCACCTGTCATTAGCCACCATAAAAAAAAAAACTATTGCTAACATATGTTCTTCGCACAAATAAATCATGCTGAATGTTGCATATAATAATCATGTTGCAGCCTCGTGGAATAAAACTCGCAAATTGTTTACGTTAACAACATATGGCTGCATATAAATCACAAGCATATTTTAATTGGTAATTAATTATTACAATCGTTACAACAAAATGCGTGCAAGATTAATCTTATTAAAAATTATCGTACAAATTAGTCTAACATTAAATGATTAACATAACCTTTGCTTATACTGACTCAAAATATAACTTATTTCATGTTCAAAAATAATTGTTAAGAGAAAACTAATATACATATGTTCATATTGCCGAATATAATGTGTATAGTAGCTAAAGCAATTTACTAAATCAAGTAGCAAAACTTCTCAACATTTTGGTCTAGTAAGTGTCTACACAATATAGGTTTACACCTATTTTAGTAAAATTGTTTAGTAATTGACAAACAACGGAATACCGTAAAACGGGATTAGAAAGCAAAATTTTCGCTTTAATTGCTTTTAGTCAGAGATTTGTAAAAGTTACTATATCGCCTCTAGAAAATTATGTTTGCGAAATGCTAGGGTTGGCACATCTATATCATTTTTTTTAAATTACGTCATCTTCGATGGGGAAGGAATTTTGTTGTAGTTGGCCGTTTTTCGCGTTTTACGCCTGTCATGTTTGTATTGGCGCACCTGCAGATCGAATCCCAAAGCCGAGGTAAGTTCATTTTTTGTTTTTCCTTATTTTCACCTCTCGAGTATTGTTGATATTACTTTTAATTTGGGTTCTCGATGAATTTTTATTTAAAAAAAAAATGAGCTGATGGGGTGAGAATGTGATACCAATGTTTCATGTTTTTATGTTGTTTTTTAGCAGATATTCGTCGTTTTGAGAGATGGTAAGAAAGTACATCAATAAGTTAGTGATAAAGTTTACAAAAATTGGACCGAAAACCAATTAAATGCGGTAATCGAAGAAATCAACAAAAAAAGGGTCCCTTCAATAGACCACCGAAAAGTAGGTAGGTACTAATCTTGCTCCATAGGAGTAAATTCAAGTAAAATATGCGAAAACATTTTCTCCTAAACAAGTGACTGCTGTAGACGATGGAAAATATCAGATCAGTGTTTTGTGTATATTTGGGAAAATTTTGCAAGTGGCCAACTGTTGAGGATGGGTTGCGGTACCGAAAAGAACGCACAATGAAAAAAATTTCCTCTCCAAAACGAATTGGGGAAAAATATTTCCTTATTGACATGAAAAGATACATACACTTCATAATGTACATTCTAACATTTACTTACGTACGTCTATTTTTTGAAATATCTATCTTACTTATACATTAAATGTTAATGCAGGACAATTTTGCCTTTGAAATTAATTTGCTTTTGAATCTTCATTTAGTTTGCCATCCTCTGCAATTATTGTGTCTAGATATTTGCGACTTGCTACCTATTTTATCCGTTCTCGTTCATATGTAATTGAAACCTTTAATGGTTCTTATAGCTATAAGCATTGCTTTTGTTGAATTGATAATCAAATTGTATCTTGTGTTTGTCCATATATCTAAATTATACTATATTTTTCATTTTTAGTCACAAAGTTCGGTAGACTTTCTTGTCTTGCCTTCGCACTTTTTAACTATATAATCTATTACTGACATTAAAGCAGTTTAAAAACCCATCTTCAAGTGAACAATTAAGATAACAAATTCTGTCGCTATGGTTTTCCATTACAACATTTTGAAAGTAAAGTGCAAGTGTTAATATTTATTCTTGCTTATAGAAATGTTTATTGCACTAGTTTACGATTTGAAGTTTAGCAAGTGTCGTTTGTGTTTGCAACACAACGATAAAGTTATCAAGAATAAGTGCAGAGCAAGAAATAGTTATTCTATATTAGATTTTATCAAACCCGTCTTAAGGAATTCGAATTTATGACAATCGTGTCAACATGAATATCGTGATTTTCTTCCTTCTTTTCTTATTTCTCACAACTATGAACTCTAACCCAATATACATACAATAATTGTCTAGCAACAAATATAAGACTACCATATGCGTTGAAGAAGGTTATTCGGTTAAGGAGTTTGCGTTAAGAATGAAATTGGTTTTATTTATAACAAAAAATAAAGTTTTTAAATACATGTAGGCAGGCGATGAAAAGAATCAATTAAAAATTCATACAGGGTAGGCCAAAAGTATGGACACGCTGCTGTAAGATGTAAAAACAAGATTTAAAAAAAATATATGTGTAGAGCAAATATTTAGCTACATTTTGACGTTCTTCAGCTTTTTTGCGGCAAACCGCGTGCTACTGATACGCGATTGTCAAATTGTTTAAAATGACGACCTATATTTTTTCACTGTAATTGATAGATATTTTTTTCTCTTTTCAACCATATAAAGTTTTTTAAGTGTAACATTTTTGTTTTTTTTGCGAAAAATGAGTGAAAATTATTTATTATTTTTAACAACTTCGTATTTAACTAAACAAAACACGATCGCCGAAGCAATTGACAGTCTATAACTTGTCTAATTGTATTTTATAAATAAAAAAATCATTAATTTGTAACCATTAAATTGAAACGCTTTGAATACACACAGAAGCAATTCGACAGTAGGTCCATATTCAATGCAATGGTCACAAACACAATTGGACAATTTATAAACTGTCAATTACTACAGCGATCGTGTTTTGTTTAGTCATATACAACGATTTTGCGGAAATAATAAATTTTTCTCTACAATTTTCTTATGTAACTCTAAGAAAACTTAATATGGTAGAGAAGAGAAAAAGATTCTTTATCAACTACAGTGAAAAAAAAAGTTCGTCATTTAAAAAAAATATAATGATCGACTGTCAGTTGCACACGGTTGGCCGAAAAAAAAGTTGAAGCACGTCAAAATGTAACTAACAATTTGACATACACTTTTCATATAAGACATTTTTTCATAAAACTTGTATTTACGCCCTTACAGGAGCGTTTCCATACCCTGTATATTAAAATAGTATACACAACACGGTAGGTATACAGTATAATCATAAGTATCAGCAAATTTTAATTAAAATAGTCCATGCAGCACTGTCATTTAAAAAGTATGGACATTTCATTATTGTGAAAATTTATAAAATCATTTAAATCTAGTATAAGAAAGAATTTGTGTGCGTTAATGTCACTTTAAAACACTTTTGTAAGGAATAAAATTTCTTAAGAAATTGATAATAATGAAACTTTCCCTTTTATCTGTTGCATCAAAGAATTCACGAATAAGATTTTGTGCATTGAAAGCGATACGTAAAATACAAGAGGTTTTTTCGTTACCTTGTGTAGTGTAGAGACTGCAATCGTACGTACCTGAAAACAAAAAAAAAAGTTAGATATTGCTAAATATGTTTGTATTTTCGTAAAAAAAATTTGGATTTCCATAAAATATTAATCATGTGACAATAATACGTGTCGCTTCCTATAAAGAACTAGATTTAGTTAACAGGGTCATCCTCTAGATTCTAGGGTGCGCCACTTTACTTGTCTTCGTAAAGTAAAGTTTTTAAGGAACAGATTTAAAATATTTATTTGTAACTTTGGAATTACCGATTTGCAATACTGCAATAAGTTATAACAAGCGTTACAAATTGGGTTACCCAATTTCTGACATTTCGAAGCCTTCGGAAATCGGGGGCGAAAAACAGTATTTCTCGGAAAATCTCAAAAATTACCGAGTTCATAGTTTTATTTAATTTTCGTAGAAAACCGCTAATAAAAAATAAAAAAGTCATAGTTTGATTTAAAGGAGCTAAAATTAGCTGGTCATGTGATAGCTAATGCTGGTGTCGTGCGTGCATGTGAGTTTTCCCTGGGATTTTTTCCGGCAGTGCTAGAAATGTAACTGTTGGGTCGCGATAAATAGGAAAAAATTCCAAGAGATACATTGCGAATAGTACGTTTATTTCTTATTGTGAGTAGTACTTATGGGTTCAAGAAGCAATTTTTCCGATTCCCGGGTTTTCCCATTTTTTCCGGGCTGGGGAACGCAAAAGCGTAAAAAATTCCCGAGAACGGGCGAATTTAAAACAAAATTTCGTTTTCAGGTCAAAATGATAATAACAGCTACATTATATTATTAGTAGTAATATAACAAGTGCATTGAAAATTATCGATAATTTTTGGTAAATATGCCCGAATGCTAGTTGAGCTGAAAAAAACACGAGTGCACAAAGTGCACGAGTGATTCAACCGATATTATTAATTATGTAAGCTGTCAGCCGTCTATTTTTAAAACGATCAGTTCGCAGATTTGTTAATTAAGCTCTAACAGTGACGCTTTTTCAAGATAATTACACAGTTAATATTTAGTAACTGTTCAAGACTGTTTTTAATTATTAAAATGGATTGATAAATGCCGTAATATAGCAGCTGTGTAAAGAAACAGATATTAGCATAATACTAACATCACATTAGCTATTTAAGTGTTGACAGTACCACACCTTCGTAGTACCAAATACGGCGAATTCCCTTAATGTTTTTTAACCAATATAAATCTAAGCATATCTTAGTGTGAACGAAAGTATCTATTATTTCCCATTTGTATGAAAAGGTGGTGCGTATGACCAAACGGTAGAAGAATATTTACGTCCACATAGGACAGTATCGCAAGCACACTGAGGCTTAAAGAAGTAATTATCTATTCATCAGGGAAATTTCAATATCAGGAAGATATATTGGTGGGTGTGCAGTCCAATAAATTATTATAAGCCTCGGTTTTCAAGGTGCATTTTTTCGGCTCGTCTCGCTAATTTAGCGAAAACGCCTGTTAGATTGTTTTACTGTACGAGTATACGTCTGTTAGTTCGATGTGCTTTGTGAAAAACAAATTTTAATTGATTATGTAACTTTTATGTTATTATAAATAGTTGCCTATGTCTGGGATTGCAATATATACAGGGTGGACCAAACTTGAATATTTTACGGGATATCTAGGTTATTATAATAGAAACAATCTGATAGCGGTCTCTTGGGTTATTTTTTTGAGATTAACTCGCCTGTGTTATCAGATTTTTTCCATTTTGGCATTTGTAAAAATAGAACTAAATGTTACATAGGTTTTTATAAACATTTTTGTACTAATTTAAAAATTATTAAATTTTTTAACGAGCTTAACTTTGGAAACTTGTAGTTTTTAAATTAAAGTTTTAGTAGGTCATGAGTCATGACTCATGACTATATAAAAGCATTTTTTAGCTTTCCAAAAAAATACTCTATAGTTTTATAAATTTGTTGCAAAAAGTAACTGAGATTGGCTAATTTTGTGAATTTTGTTTTATTACAGTTTGCCATGATTTCGTAAACAAGTAATATTTGCAATTAAAAAACCACGAAACGTCAGTTTCAAGTAAAATCTGCAGCAGCATTCAAGTGCTTATCACTTAATATGTAAACTCCCAACCTATTAAACTTTTCGAAGGGTTCAAATTTAGCCATGTCTACAACACTACAATAAACACTAATAAAATACAAACGCATACATTAATCACGATCATATTAACGTCAAAGTGACAGTTTTAACAAAACAACAAAATAACAAAACAACTGTTTTTTTTTGTGTATAAGATCATATGATTCAAAAATTGGACAAAATGAGTTTTTCTTAAATTTTTGTGGTAAAATATCATTTTAGATGTTAAGTGTCATATATCATTGAAATCAGAAGACAAAATGCTATTTGACTATGAGATAATTTTTTTTTCGTCGTATTTAAAAAATGAAGTTGATGATGTTTCTGAAGAGACGAAACGTTGTTGGAAATTTTATGTTATCTCAAAATATAAAGCGTAAGAAGTTGCTATGGAGAAGTGCTTCCAGATTGTCGATATCTTAAAAAATGTAGGAAATAGGGCAAAAAAACGAAAATAAATTTTTTCAGTTGTTCTTGAATAACTTTTGAACTAAGACAGCTATGAAAATTTTCTTTGCAAATATTTAATAAGCATTTAATTTCGCAACTTTGCTCTAATTTAATCGACCTCGTAGCTCTTAAGATACGCGAGATCGCCATGCATTTATTCGATTTTGGGACACCCTGTATGGGCGTTCTCTCTCAGAAAAATAACCAAGACACCGATATCAGTTTTTGGCCAACTGCGGTAACGGAGCTACCCGTAAAACATTCTAATTTGGTCCACTTTGTACAAATAAGATTTGTTTGTAAAATTTAAATAATATCAAACTTAAAAAAAACAAGATTTTCAAAAAGTTTCTAATTTTATCAAAAATTTGTCCGTATAACTAACAACGAGATCAAACGTTTTTTTAACATTTAATTTTAGCTTAGGTTACTAAACGATTTTTACAGTTTATTCCTAAAGTGGTTTGTCGTTTTTTGGAAAAAAATTAGAGGGCAAATCATTTACATATAATTTAGTGTGAAGTTTTTTATTTGTAGACAATCTACAGTTTATACTTTAAACTTTTAAACTTTCCGCATGTTTTGACCAAATAAAAATTCATTACTAAATACTATTTAGTAATGAATTTTTTAAATACATTGCATAATCATTTTCCGTAATTTGATTAAACACTGGACATACTAAAGAATAAAACCGTGCCATTTTAAAATTAAATTCTTAATGTAACACGAAAATATTGAGATTAACAATAGTATTTTGTTCTTGTTCTTATTAATTAACAAAACCAGACTAAAAATAGTGTAATTCAAGCAAAATTGAAATTGAAATAAATATAATTTTATGATATTTACAGTTCAATAATTATGAAAATGGTGTAAGTTCATTTGTGGCCCAAAAAAAAACTAAACAACTGGTTTAGTGAATTCTTAAAAAAATCATGGGCTTTATGAATTTACAAATATTTAAATTCATAGAAAGGTGGGCAAACTTAGTAGACTTTATTAGTAATTTTAAATCGACTAAAATGCAAACCATTAAATATTACGACACAAAGAACAATAGACTTACACCATTCTCTTACTAAACGGTCCATTAAATAGTTAATCTCAAAATTACGTTTAGTAAAATGCTGTTGTTATAATTTTTACTTAATTTTTTCTTTTTTAAAAATATGAAGGAGAATTTTGCTTTAAAGTAAATTTTGCACACGATGTTGCGTAGATTTAAAATGTTCCAGGAAGTTTTTTTTTTACGTAAACACATGAACGAAAAAAGTTATTTGATGGTCATCTCGCTAGTAAAATTATTTAAATGGTTTTATAGGTTTGCTGCTTGCATATGTTTAAGTTTGATTATTTAGTGTAACTTAAATAAAACTGCACGAATACTTCGGCAATCTTTCATCAGAATTTTGAGTTTTTTGACGCTTTTCTTCTTCTTCTCCTCAAACTCTCTTTGCCTTTTCAAGCGTCGGAGTTGACGCCTTAAAAAAACTTAAAAAAAAAGTGTTTTAGCAATTTTAAACTAATCCCACTCATGTGCTTTTGTTTAAAAAAGTGGTATACACCTTGTTTTACCAAAGCAATATATTAAATGTTAATGTTTACAAACACAATAAAATTATGATGCTCACAAATTATGTTAATAAAAAACTACATACATATTCTGCATATTTATATGCCGCACAGTTACTGGTAATCTTGATTTGCATGTAAATTAACGGCAAGTTATGTTGTATTCATACTCAAGAAAAACAAAAGGCGATAATTTATGACAATGCTTATGAATAAAAAATAAAACTCAAGTGTACAGCCTTATTTATTACGCTTTTTTACAGTTTTTAAACCAAATTTGACCGAGTTTCTGTACGTTAATTTTTAGTGAATCAGTAGAGCCAACTAACATCTGTGAGACTCGCTATCGTGACTAATATCTGCTACAATTTGCAAATTTTCTCACAAATTTATCTTATAATAAATTATGATACCGTAACAACGGGACATGCTGTTTTTATAGGTTTAATGAGAGCACGCCGTTGTAGATATCCTCTAAAGTTATAAAAAAAACTACACATTTAATAAAAATGGAAATTTAAAAATAATAAAGCTTATAAACCGCTTTTTATCTACAAAAATGTGAATCATAACTTTTTAATTATTGGAACTTATTTATTAAGTAGAGGTTTAGATCTTAAACCACAATTTTTGTAAAAAAAATTGTTGCAAGTTTTTTTGTTGAATGAGGTTATTTTGATAACATGCAAGAAGTTGTATTTAGTTTTTTTTTTGTTTATTCATTTAAATTATGTTACCATCTAGTCTTAGATTAATAAGTAACTTATTTCTATTCCTAATATACTTAAAAAGTAGTATTTAGTACTACTAAAAATTGGATTTAGTGTGTGAATTTTTAGTTTATATCTTTCAATAATTTATAATACCTACTCTTTTTTTTAACCCTTTCACCACTGAATATGTTTTTTTTTGTAAATTTTATTGCAAAGCAAATGTATCAACAGATACAGTCATAAATATGATAAAAATGCAAATATTTTTTTTTTTACATATATTAGGACCTTTGAAATGTCCTGGGATAATATGTCCCAGTAGTAATTTATCGTGGGATTATGTGTCTCATAGTAGTTTGTCGTGGGATTATTTGTCCCGATAGTATGAAATAATTGCAATCTTTTTACAACAAACCTTTATTGAAAACGAAAGTAGCAATAAAAATAGCAAAAAACAAAGCTCATACTGAAAATGAATAAAAATATTTTTACAGATATAACACGGTTTGGATATATAGTCCCGTTTATAAATACTATTGGGACATATATTCCCATAAATATTTTATATAAATTATATTTAGTTACTTCAGTATAATTACGATATTTTTACTTAGGTACCTTATATTCCTCGTACGTCCAATTAATCAAAAACTAACTATATCACCTTTATTTTTACTTTTATACACAAAAAACTCCAAAAAATAACGGATAAATACGCAAACTTACCACACAGTTCAAATTTTTGATGGCCGTTAATTTCTATGTATTACGTGTTGCCTATATAAGCAAAATAGTACGCATAAACCATGCATAAACCTTAAAAACACTGCAACATGCATTTGTAATGTAATTTTGGGACGTATTATAACTCTAAGTAATTTATAAAATCTCCTGGGACATATTGTCCCGACAGTGGCGAAAGGGTTAATACTATCAACAAAACCATTACCATGTAGAAACAAATTTTTGCTTGTGATGAAGCGTCGCAAAGTTGTGGAATTGCACAGGAAATTAAACTGGAGAAAAATACTATAAGTAGAAACGTGATTTTTCGATTAAAGACGTAAATTTAAATAGAACATTAGTCACTTAAACTGACAAAATATTTGTATAAGATGCTCAGCTTTAAAAAAAATTGATAAAACAGTAGGCGGTGTTTTGACAGTCAAAACTGTTCAGTGTCCCAATTCTTTTATCAAAATATTTCATCTGAATTTCTAAAGTGTACCGATGATACACATTGTCCATCTGAGACAGTTAACAATGCACCGATACATAAAATGAATAACAAAAGAATGAAGTGTTCTGATAAAAGGATATTGTAATATCCGTATATTTGACCTGAATAAACCAAAACGTATTTATAAAGGACAAGAATCATTATCTTTTGTACAAAAACCGTCAAAAAATTAGTTTTTTTAATTTGGCATTTAGCTGTATGTGCTTGTAGTATACAGGGTGGTTCAGTTTGACTATCGCGCTCCTATAACTTTGTTATTTTAAGAGGAAAGCTCTATAAACCTTATGGTTTTGTAAAGCGTGGAATCGAATCACGTTCAAATGTTTTTTCTGCGATGAAATATGTCAAACTGGCGATAGTCATTTTTTTTTAAAAATTACATGATATACTATTTTCATTGAGTCTGATTGAGAAGTAAATTCTAAATCCGATAATACTCACAAAATAATGATTTTTCGTCGAAAAATTATAAAACACTATAAAACAGGTTAAAAACTTCCAATTACTACAGCGATCGTGTTTTGTTTAGTCAATTACAATAAAATAATAAATAACTTTTAAACTATTTTTTCTCAAAAATTTTATTATGTATACTTATTTTTTAATGCATTATTGGATTTAGAATTTTGAATTCAATAATTACATAAATTGTGTAGGTCAAAAAATAAATACTGGTTTAAAGAATTCTTTAAAAAAATATTTGCTTAATAAATAAAATATATTAAAAATCACAGAAACGTGGCTAAACTTAGTATCAGTATTCAATATTCAAATTACCCTCTTGTAGGCCCCATGTGAAGAAACTTTGATAGAGCAAAAATAGTGATCGTTTCCTTCAAACAGTAAATAATAGTTTTTAAAATTGAAAAAGTTAGTTTTTATGTTCTTTTAACCGGAAAATTTCGTACATAATTATTTATTGAATCACCAAAATATGTGTGTAATTGTTTTCCATATCATACAAGGTTCATTAAAAACTCTTATTATTTGATAACAAGAAATTTTTAATGTAAACGATTTTTTTAAATATTTTACAGTAGTCAAATGTTTAAAACAAAACACGTTTTGTAAAACAACTGTTACTTTAAACACAATTACTTTTTAAACTCTATAAAAATCGCTTAGTATATTAAAGTAAATATGTATGAAGCGGATTAATAAAAAACAACAGTTTTTTTTTTAACAAATAAGCGTCCAACTACCAGTTGCATGTTATAAAATACAACTTGGTTACACCTTTTGTATATATTTATCAATTAAAATTGTCGGTATATACAATTATGGTCACGTAGTACCTACATAAATACACATTACTGTATAAATATGAATATAAAATACACAAGCGGTAGATATTAAAGTGAGGTATAACTTACACCAACACTTGTCTATAAATTACATTATACTTATTTATATTTTATATTCAGATATGTATCGCGCTGTTTCTTAATCTATTGAATGATGTATTTGTAAATTCTATTGAAATAATGATTTATTGTTTTTATTTTAAATTTATCGTTAATAAGCCAGGAATAAATCGAGACGATGCACATAAAAGGAGCCTGTTTTGCAAGACAACTTTCAGTTCGATAACGTTGCATCTTTCAGCTACAAGAAATTTTTCGATAAAAACCCCATACGTAAACCATAATATGATCGTGTAAGCACTGAAAGCGCCATGTCGTAATTAATTCGTGTCCCAGTTTAGTTTTATAGACATGCCGAGGTGAAAGTTCAAGGTGAAAGAAAGAAAATTTCTTTGAGTTGTACACACCTTATTATATAACAGTCGGAGGTTTGTATTGTATTTATAATAACAATACAATACGGCTTGAATATATTTGTATAAACAATGGGTCTGAGAAACTATAGTACGTACAATATTATTTAGAATCTGTCGGACGTGTTGTTAGATATGGGTGTTAGAAAGACACCGATAAGGCGGGTACTTTTATATAATACGTATACATCATTTTATAATCTGAACGTGGGTACGCAGTTATACTACGTGTACTATAGTATAGGAGAAAATTATCTAATGAACTGCTACTACTACTAATAGTACCTACTAATACTGCAAAACTTTTAGGAAAACATGTCTTCGTATTAGCCGATTATTATATCTAATAAAAAAAAATTTTTTATCAAAAACTTTTTGTACCGTAATAAATGAAAATTGTAATTAATTGCAAATGCAATTTATTATACAAAAAAAGTTGTCCAAAAATTCGTACATTGCTATAAATAAGAACGAAACATTTAAGAATGTTAAAAAGCGCTTCTTTTGTCAATAAAAAATATAATAATACAAAGACTGCTTTTTTCATACAAACATGTACGTATATCAGGTCATAAGTTGATAAAACTTAACAAACCAACAAATTATATTGTTTTTATTATAAAAAAAAATTACGATGCTCAATAATTTATTTCTTGTATATAAGTTGTTTCCGGGTTGGAACCGCGTCGAAGGTTTCTTCATAACCGACGTTTCGTCCTTTTTTATCGGGAACATTCTCAGGGTTGCTATTTAACCAATAACCCTGAAGATGGCCCGATAAAGGAGGACGAAACGTCGGTTACGAAGAAACCCTCGACGCGGTTCCAACCCGGAAACAACCTATATACATTGAACATGGGCTGCGAAAGCCTACAACATAGATTAATTTATTTCTTGTTAAATGTTTGAATTACCCAAGTAATTTATCCGCATAAAATTCCCTCACCTTAATTGTAAAATGAATCTGTTTTTAAAGTAATCTATGCTAATTTCGTGACTCTCGCCTCTTGGTCACTGCATTTCTTATTTATTCTTAATAATGATAAATAAATAATTCATTGAAGAAACAAAAGTTTAGAAAACAATAAATTTGCTTCAAGAAATGATTGTTCTCACAAAAATGATTGGTACCTAATTATGTAAATAATCTTTTTTTTTGTTAATCGATTTATGTGTAATAAAAGACATAAACATTAGCGTTTATGTACATCATCTTAGCAAATGTTGATAACTCAACTTTATTTATTCGATCTTTTTTTCAGTATAATCTAAATTTAGATTTATATTTTTAAATACGGCGTATTTATTAAATCAATTATTTAATTATAAGAAGATCAAGAGAAATATGTTTTTTTTGAATTAAAAATAAATCATTTTAGCTGTTTTATGTGGTGTCTGTTGCTGTGCAGGGTGGTCCAAAGTCGATGGGATTGCAAGGGTATCTGGCTTAATATTCAAGATAGAAAAACGATTAATTTACCAAAAATGTGCGGTTTTTTGAGACAAACTCAGAACAGTTTAAAAAAATATTCTATCATTTCTGGTTTTTGAGTTATTGGAAAAAAAGTGTTTTTTGTGCGATCGTACTAGAAACAGCTGTTTGACGGACGCGTTAGCAGCCATAAAGTACTGCATTACCGGCGTTACCCTTAGCAACGGCCGAAAAAGTAACTTTTTCGCCCGCTACAGCGTACGAAAAAGTAAATTTGCATTAAAGCTAACAACATACGCCGTCATCTGTCAGTGACAGAATGTCACGTAGTTTCTAACCTATATTTTTGAAAAATACTAAAAATTTAAATTGTTTTTAATTCGATCGCACAAAAAATGTAACATGCACCTTGACCAAAACGTAATTTTTCGTCCTTGCCTGTTTGCTGGCTTCGACTACGTCTCAGCCAGCAAACCAGACGCGGCCGAAAAAGTTACACTTTTTGGCGTTGATACATAAAATACCTATTTTGTCATATCTTTAATGAATGTGTCATATCTCCGTTATTGTTGTAAATATCTAAAAGGTGTGTGAAAATTATTTTTAGATAATTTTTATGTGAAATTCGATGACACCAAAACACAATTTTTACGCTCGCCGTTGAAAAGTTATGACACAAACTAACCTTTTTTTAAATGGAAGCTATAGTTGGCTATGGCCCATTTATATTCCTTATTTTTTTCGCATTCCAAATTTTATAAGGGTTGATGTAGTTATTTTTAATAATACGCAAGTTATGAAGGATTTTTAGTTTTTTTTAAAGATAAACAGACTGTGAAAATTAATTTGGTACAAGTTAAGAAGCTTTTTTAATTTGTTGTTGAGATAAACATTATAAATATTTGCACTTAAAATAAACAACAATTTGCTACATAACTGCTGATTCCGACTATATTTGAGTTTGTCTCAAAAAGCTGCACATTTTTGGTAATTTAACGGTTTCTATATCTTGAATATTAAGCGATATACCCATGTAATACCATCGAATTTGGACCATCCTGTATATGTTATGTGTTTAAGATTAAATCGAAAGTATTTAATTTAGTAGTGAAATTATTTGTACTTACGTGTTGCCAATAAAAAAATATATACTTGTTTACAATTGTAATGAAAATTAAATAAAAATCTTTTAAAACTATTCATGTAAGTGAATTTTTCACAGCTATGGTTTTAAGATACTTGTGGGAAACCTATTATTTTCAGCTTTTCCGGAAAAACGGTTTGATTTTTCGAAAACTTTCACTAGACCAACCTTTTAGCCCATAAAGTTTGCTATCCGGAGTGGGCCATCGTTTTTTTGTACAACCTTTCGTTTAAACGTTACAGCGGTACCAAAGTCTAAGAAACAATTAAAGTTTTAAATTTTTTTACATTTTTTGTACAAACTGCTTTGTTGTTTAAAATTGATATTTTCGGCGAGTCTTTTAAATGCAGAAGTGTAAAAAAATGAAGCAAGCGTTGATAACTGCTTAGCATTTGATTTTACGAAGAAAATTTACTAGCATTTGTTTTAGAAAAAGATCCTTTATCACCACTTAAATTATTTGCACCGATAACGTGGACACTCTGATGACCGATATTATCAAATATGAATCAAATTTAATTGCTTTGATGAAGCTGCCCTAAATTTTGTTTAGATGTATTTTCTTTCTAGTAACAATTGATGGAGTAAATAAAATAAAATGTTGTATAAATATCTGTGAACATTTTTTCTCTGCTTAAACTGTGTGCTGATAATAGCAAGAGCTACCGACGCTACGAATCAAAAGTGCAAAGAACCGTTGAGGTAATAGATATTGCAATGTCATGGCCGATTTAAGATAACACATTCTTCTATTATATTTTTGAACGACTTCTATGGAACAATAACAGTGAACTTCGCACAGATGTTAAGGTCTGGTACATATTCAACACTGCAGAACAGCATATGTACTATTGTCGGATCAAATTGCTAGTTTCCTCTATTTATGGAAATATGAATATGTAGCAGGCACTAAGACATGTTCGAACATCGGATATTTTTTCCGCCACAGGTGCAGCATCTGTACAAACCGAACACAATAAAACAACAAATAGATAAGGGCACTTAATTACTTGCGCATGGACATTCTTTCCGAGTCATTGTCTTTTTGCTCAATGTCAATGTCACTCCGACGTCATTAATAAATTATTTCGCTCGTTGCAGAATAACTGAACAACAGTCACGATTTTCCTTAAAGGAACGATAATTGTATTCGTCCAGCTTGGATTTGCTGTTTTTTCATGGTAAATAAATTTACCATTGAAAGCAGTTTAGCATAAATGAGACTATATAACGATATAATACAGGACCGTGCAATCTTTAAAACCAAAGGGCCAAAGTTTTATGAAATCATAACGGGCCGCACCACTTTCTAGTGTATATGGAGATTCTTTTGTGAAGGGTCCGGAGAAACTTGAAAACTGATTTTTCTTCGCGCATAATTTTCAATTTGAGGAACGCAGTGACATACAAAGAATTCCCTAAAAGATTCGGTTTTAAATATCTTAGTCAGAAGCGTAGTTAATTCGAAGCAATTTCCTCGTTTTTATTTCTAAATTAGTTTTTAATACAAAATAGAGATTCTCAGTTGTTGTAGTTCCTTTCATCCTTCATCCTTACCAAATCTGATAATTCTTCAGTAACATTTAACTTTATATCTATCTACTCCATGAAACAAAAATTACAAGTTAAGCAGTATTAGACTCCAACATCCTTAAAAAAATGTGGTTAAACAAAAAATCATAATTTTTTAAATTAAACTTCGAGAGAATTAAAACAAACTGCACTTAATTAAAAAAAATAAACTTCATAACGAACTACAATGTTTAAAATTGGCGAGGCCATTATTCAGAACAATTTTCATAATTAAACTTTTTAAAGTAATTCAGTGCCAAATTTAAATTTAAAAAAAAAATCTATTAGTTATTATGATAGACCCCAACTACATTCTATAGTTTGGATTCATGTTAAAACCTAAACATTTTGGGGTGGTCCCTATTTATCCTTTTTTGAAATGTTAATGAGCCAATTTTGTTGTACCTATAAAAAAACCTGTAAAATTTCAGATCATTTAAGCAAAGTTTAACGGTCGTTAAAATGGTTTGAAATTTAGCATTGTTAAGAATGTATATGCATTAAGCCTGCGGTTCAATAAAGGACACAAAAAGTACAAACTGTAATAACATATTCATTGTTTTACTAAATTACATATTTGAATATGTTGCCATCATATAGCATTTTCACTGAGAAATTAAGTTGATTTTTAATTTCCTTCCTACTGTGAGGCATTCTAAATTGTCTTCTTGAACAACTGGGGTTGAGATTGTAAATCAACCTAATGGTTTAGTGGTATAACGTTATATGCTGTTAACCTATTGTAATAATTAAAGAAAAACAGTAATCATGTAATTACGATCAACTTTTTTGTGTCCTTTATTAAACTGCAGGTTTAAGTCCGCGTTCACAATGAACGTAGTAGATAGTAGATAGTAGTTAGTAGATAGTAATTAGTATTTAGTAGTTAGTGCGTATTGCGTAATACGTAAAAAATACGTAATGAAATGTTAACTTGGATACGGATAATAACCGACTTGTTTGTAGCTTAGCACATAACCTCAATTGAAATGCGGAAGGTTGTTTATCAAATTTAACTGTCAGTGCCAGGGAAAATAATTAATTTGAAACATTAAAAACATAGATAGTTTACTTTGTTTAACAAATATTAAAGTTCTTGCAGTAAATTATTGACGCAGAGGTGATGTGCTGCGCTACAAACAAGCCGGGAATGACCCGTATCCAAGTAAACATTTCATTACGTACTTTTTACGTATTAGGCACTAACCTAACTACTAAATACTAATTACTATCTACTAACTACTATCTACTACGTTCATTGTGAACGCGGACTAACGCATATACGTAGTACCTAATACCTACTAACTTATTAGTTATTATTTAAAAAAAAACAACTAAATGCACGCGTTCGTAAGATACTATTTGGGGCTTTGTCGATAACTTATTTCAAAAATGTACAATTATAATGTCTGACGCACACACATACACGCGCGCGCGTTCGTATGGACGTCATTGTGAAAATAGTCTGACGTCTTCAGGCAACCTCAGAACGTGTAAATTCGTCAAAATACCAAATTCTAAAATTTTTGCGATAACAATTATTTTTTCGCACTACGTATGGCGAAATGCTACTTACTGCTTTTTTCCCTCTAATAATATTTAAATGATATTCGAAAGTAGTAATTATCAATTTAAAATCGTTTGTTAAATTTTATTCCTTCATGTCCAATGGATTTTAAGATCTTGATTAAAAGCATAGTTCCAGGTAACCGTTAAAAACTTTCAAGTTTAAGCTTGGAAAGGTTAGCTACCTCATTCGCATTGTGTACATTGCCAAAACTGACCACTGTTAATTAATAACATTTTTAGCAACACCAATACGTGAATTTCAAAATAAATAATTATTTCTTAACTGTTTGAATGATTTACGTAATTGGTTACAGTGATTATTAATGAAAAAACTGGTTGTACATTTATTTTTAAAATTCATTAAAATCCCAAATACATTCTAACATTTATAAGCATGGTACACAAGTGATTTATACATTATTAAAATTTCAACAAGTTATTTTTTTTTCATTGAAAAATGAAAAAGAACAACGCACTGTATTGTTGGCCCTAGCGCCAAAATTGTGAAGAATGAAAGCATCTAAAGGTGAACCTTTCTATATTTAACAGCAGCCAATGCAATTACAACGATGTCGCTTGATGATAGCGAGAAGAATAAAATATTGCACATTCCTGAAGGAGTTTTGCCGATAAAATTACAAATACGTTGTTAATAAATTACGATTTGTAGGAAGTCGATTTATTTTTGATCTCAACGCGGGTCAGTTTCGCTAAAAGCAACGACCTCTCTAAAATCGTGCATTGTCTCAAGTTTTCTTGTTCATTTTGTATCGGCCCGATTATGGATTTATGGTGGGCAGATACTTTTGAGTTTTCGAGTACATAAATTTGAGGGTTTATTATTTTTTTTGGTAGACATTTACGCGTGTACGTTGTTTTTTGTTATCTGGAAACAATGCATGCTGTACGAATATATTATTTTGTTTACAATTGAACGTGAGTGAATAACGTTCTTCTGTTTTAACTGGAAGGAGGAGCTATAAATTTAAAGAGGAACTCAGTAGGTACGTTACTCAGTAAAAAAAATGGAGTGAAAAAAAATCACCAGTCGTTATCAGACAATCTGTAAATAATTACTGTAATTTTTAGATGACCAAAAATAATAAGTGATTAATTACTAAAATTATCATAATCCATTAAGGCTTACTTTTCAAAACCCACTTTAAATATTTATTTTAAATATAAAATTAAAGTTTTTATTATATTATTTTATGCCAATTCAATGCTGGCGCCAGCAATTTAACAATAAACAAGTAATATTTTAGCATATCACATTCTTATTTATTAATAATTTTTGCATTCTCGTATAATATGATAACAATTTTTTCACAACTTGTTTTTGCGATTAACATACATTCCGTTAAAGACAAGGTCTACCAATGTACAAATACTAAACAAAAATTATTTTCGCTACTTGAAATTGCGATTCTCAATAAATACTTTTTGATCCAATTTTCTCGAAATATTACTAATTTTTTGGCTCTTTATTTTTATATTTATCAAACGTATAACTAAAACGGATGGCACTAATGTAGAACTAATAAAATATGGAAGTAACGAACTGAAAGAAAAAGTATATCTACTAATTAGAAAAATATGGAAAGAAGAGGAAATGCCAAAGGAATGGGAGAGTGACAAAAAGTAACATTACATAAAAAAGTATGTAAAAATTACTTAATGTAGTCTATAAAATCTTATCGTCAATAATACAAAGGTTAGCCAAGAAAACAAGAAATATAACTGGACAATACCAAGATGGATTTACGCAAGGAAAATTAACCATTGATGCTGCTCATACTATAAAGCAAATAATGGAAAAAACATATGAGCATAAAATAGATCTGGAAATGCTCTTCATAGACTTCGAACAGGCATTTGTCTATAAAAAAAAAAAAAACTCATGTCGGCACTGAACGAATGAGGTTTATCAGAGAAACTACGAAAAATAATTGTAATGATCATAAAAAGGACTGCCATTTGTATCAGAACTCAGAAAGCAGCTACAGAAGAGATGGTAGTTAACAAAGGATTAAAACAAGGAGACTCCCTATCAACCACTCTATTTAATCTGGCACTGGAGTATGTACTAAGAAAAGTGAATAAAGGTAACCTTCGAACAGGTGGTGGACAAATCATTACATATGCGGATGAACTAGTGATTATAAGTAAAACAAAGAAATTAATCGATAGATCAAGGAGAAAAAATTGGATTGAAACTAAATCAGGCAAAAACAAAATCCATGAAATTTGGAAGTAAACAAGTAATAGGAAGAGACAAAATCGGAAATCTAGAATTTGAGGAAGTGGAAACATTTAAATATTTGGGAGTTATGATATTCAGAATGGGAGAAAAAAAATATGAAATAGAAGAAAAATTACAAACGGCAACAAAGCTTTTTATGCTAATAAAAAAATACTAAAAAGTAAAATGCTCACAAAGAGATCTAAAATAAACATTTTCCGACGACCACTATGTAAAGCGAGTAATTTCGCACGGCTTGCTGCTACTGAAAATGACAAATTGCGCATGACACCGGAAATTGTGTGCAAAGTTCACTTTGCGTGTGTAAAGTGACGATTTCCGCTACATTACACACGCTAAACGCGCTGTCAAGTTAACGTGAAGCAAATCTAACCTCACAAGTGTCAAGTGTCACCAACGTCAAAAAAATGTTATTTTCACAACTTTTTTGCAGAATTAATGATTATGTCTAAGTGGTCGTCGGAAAAGCATAGTGTACAACACGTGCTGAATTGAATATTTCACACTCGTATGACTGAGCCACTCGCCTGACGGCTCGTGGCTCAACTGTCATACTCGTGTGAAATATTCAACTTTCAGCACTAGTTGTACAATATACTATTACAATACAACAATTCGACCTATATTACTATAAGGGTGTGTATAAATTGGCGGAAGCGTTCCACATGACGGTGTTCTTCGTAAAATTCTAAGTCGAAAATCTTGATACAAAAATGTTGAACCATGCTTTCTATGACCTCAGGAACCATTTAAAGAAAAAAAAAATTAGCAACGTTGCATACATTGATTTGCGTTTGGTCATTTTTTTTATCAGCAATTTTTACTTAGGTATTTACAATTTTTGGTTGAACTGAAAGCCTTCAGTTCGTAAACATAGCTGCAAACTTTTGGGTATCGTAAAACACAAACTAGAAATAATTACGAGAAAAACAGAGATGACAGCTAATGACAATGTTGCCATATGTATTATTTTCATTCAAATCACTGATTTACATATTTTCAACACCAATTTTTGAAAGGAAGAACACAATATCTAGGAAAAAATACTATTTGAAATTTATTTTTATTCCAAATTGCAGCTTTTTCATTTGCAAGTATTAAATATTAACGCTTATTAAAGGACTAAATGTCAAAACTTTGAGGACCTCTTGCAGACACAGCAAGCATGGTACAACATTTTCGTATTAAGATTTTCGACTTGGAATTTTACGAAGAACATCGCCACGTGTAGCGCTTCCGCCAATTTTTACACACCCTGTATACGCCGCTAAAATAATGACCATGGAAAAACAGGAAGAGAATGATTTGAGAATATTTAAAAGGAAAACATGAGGGCAATACTTGAACCAGTCAGAGTAACGGATACGGAATGCAGAATTAGAACAAATTCAGAAATTACGCAAAAACGGAAGGAAGAGACAACAAAAATTGACAACACAGGGCGAGATGGTTGGGACATGTCTTTAGAGCAGATGAGGGCACCAAAATCAATTCAGTGTTAAAATGGGATCCCGGAGGAAAGAGGAGACGTGGCAGACCTAGGTCAAAATGGATGCAGGAAGTGATAGACGATCTAAGCAGGGCAGGGGTTAGAAATTGGAAAGAAAAAGCAAAACATAGGACAAAATGGAGAAAAGTTGTTGTTAGTATATGCTAATAGACTGGGACTGATCCTCCCAAAATAAAGGATCTAGAAATATTTGGTAAATATATCATTTATTACCGGTAAAATTAGACAAAATTATGTGTGATTGATACACTGTATATCAGCGATTCTTAACCGGGTGGCAGCGGCCCCCTGGGGGGGGGGGCGCAAAACATTTATAAAACGTTTTTACTTTTTAAAATATTGAATTCTTAAAAAAAATATTTTTTGCTCCTTACTTTAGTCAAACCATCTTCTTAAATAAATCGTAATATTTTTAATAATACAAACTAGGGGACCGCGAAAATATTTTAGGGTATTTAGGGGGTCGCGACTACTAAAAGGTTAAGAACCACTGCTGTATGTGATACATTATCCTGTAATAATTATTAAGTACAAAAAACCATTTTTAAAGGTAAAACTTTCAAATTCTTTTCAAATAAATCTAATTTTGTTTAGGCTGTAAGTATTTTAAATAAAGCTCTAAACAGGGTCTCTAAAACCACTCCAATTATCTTGTTTACTTTAAAAAATAACTTCACCAAACTTTACATCTTGGAAAATGCGGACAAATTTGCATAAATTGACATAAAATATATGCCAAACTTTGACTTGCACAAAGTATCATTAATATTTTTTAATGACACTAGTACATTTTTAAGTTCAAATAAGCAAAAACTTTTCGTATTTGTTCAGTCGTGTAAACAATCCAATACTTTTTATGAAAAAGTCAAAATATATTTAATACTAGTAGGTCTAAAGAGACATTATGTGCCTAAATTAAGTAGTTTATAATGATCAACTATTAAATCGAAAATATTCATAACTCTCACCTATGAGCTATACTAGGTATACATCATAATTTTAAATATATTTTTGTGCAATTTTAGCCAACCATTTATATATTTATAATATAAAGTTTGTCCGTTTTATTTTGAAAATCAATGAGATATTCGAGATGGTAAAGATCTTTGCGACACCATTTTCGTTGTTTCATTTTGGAAATAATTTTTCCAACATATCAAAATAACGAATGGTGTTAATAGTATGTTAAAATACTTTACATTATATTTATAACGCTATTTTTAGTAGTTCAAATGTTCATAACTTAATTTTTGTTAGATAAAATTTTTATATTTCGAAGTAAAGAAAGACTTGTTACTTCTTCTAATTATGCCTTGAGATTTAGTCATTTCATGTGAAACAACACTAATTATTGTTTATTAAGTAGTTACTGATGTAATTTGGGAACTAGGAAATACAACTGATGTACACGATGTGACGCAAGAAAGTAATCGAAACGCATTTAAAGTAAATTACAGTTTAAGGAATTGTGTTACAATAACTGTAACCTACTTCTGTTATAAGTAGCAACAGCAATCGATATGGTGTTGAGAGATTTAATAGCAGAAAGCATAACTAGTCGACAACTAGTGCCTAGTCACGGTGTCAGATAATCTCCGTACTTTTCTGGTGTAAATTGCAGTGATTGCATGAGATTCATTTTATTGTATTTACAGTTGTGTTGTCCCTGAGCTATATGCGGTAGAATGGATTGTTTGCGTCTTTTTTACAGTTTACAAGTGCAGCACTTATTGCCCAAATAACATACCTACACAGACGGAGTTCAATTATTATGCAATCGATGCACTGTTAATGTATCAAACGGAAAATTTATTCCAAGCAGTTTCTTCATTTCCCATGCAACGTGCGATATTACTAACACTTAATAACTATACTTGTAGTTTTATTGTTCACATAATATACTATACAGGGTGCCCATTTTTCTAACCTGTTGTATGGGTAACTCCGTTAATATTAGAGATACAGAAACGTTTAAATTAGCAAATTTGTGCAGAATTTAAAGGGAAATCTGATGCCATTTTCAAATTTGACCTACGTCATCAACTTTTTGAAATATTTTGAAAAAACTGAAAAAGGTCGATTTTTTCAAACTTGCATAATTCCGTAACCATATTAGATAGAACGAAAATAAAAATTGGCTTTTATAGATGTTTTTACGTAGATTTTAAATATGTTAACGGAATTTTCATAGCACTCTCGATTTCCGAGTTATAGCACAAACTTGCATTTTTTTAAATGGAAGTCATAGTTGACTGTGGTCTTATTAAAAAGGTTATTTTTTTCTCGTTTCAATGATATAAGGGTTGTTATGCTTTACTCTTGTAGTTTTTCTTTAAATAAGCAAAAATCATTTTACATGTTCACTGCCTACTAATAGATGGGAGTTATCCCGTGTTGATGTTCTTTTTTTTCGATGTGACATTTAAGAGTTGTCACTTATTGTGTAGCAGTTATAAGCCAGTTAAAAATTTTAAAAACAATACCTCAGAGTTTGTCAAATAAGATTTATTGATTGTTAAACGTGTTGATCAAAATGTTTTCCAATGAAGAAAAACACGACATGCTTTTCTGTTACTACGCTTGTAACAGAAATAGCAGCAATGCAAGTGACATGTATTTGCAAAGATTTATGGAAAGGAGGCAACCAAGAAAGAATTTATTTTCTTTGTTAGAAACCAATTTAAAAAAATACGGGTCATTTACAAAACCCAAAGGTTTTAAAATTAAATTTAAGCAAGATGATGAAGAGAGAGTCCTGGCATACGTAAATTATAAACCAACATCATCTACCCGGGAGCTGTCCCTTGAATGTGGTGTGTCAACTGAAAAGGCCCGACTGATTTTAAAACATAATCAATTTAAGCCATTTAAACATCATATTGGCAATACATTGTATCCTAATGATTTAGAAAGAAGATTAAATTACGTCCGATGGTTTTTAGAAGAAACAAATACTAACCCAAATTTTACTCATACAATTTTATTTACTGATGAAGCCAAATTCACAAATAATGGGATATTCAACAGACACAATTATATTTACTGGTGTCAAAATAATCCTCGCCGTACTATTGAAAAACGAGATCAGAATATGTTTTCGATAAATGTTTGGTGTGGGATCCTTAGTACAAAAATAATTGGTCCATACTTTTACAATGAAAATTTAAACGGTGATCGGTATTTGTCATTTTTGCAAATTGAACTGGACAACATGTTTAGATGAAGTTCCGTTAAATTTAGTGCAAAATTTGAATTATTTTCAACATCACGGTGCTCCTGCGCACAATTCAAGAACTGTGTCTGATTATCTGTTCAATCGTTTTCCTAGATGGATTGGCAATACTGGCCCTGTGAGATGGCCGGCAAGATCACCGGATTTAACACCACTTGATTTTTTTTTGTGGGGTACGCTTAAAGATAAGGTGTATACCAAAAAGCCTAATAATATTGAAGATTTGAAAAATAATATTTTCTTCATTGGAAAACATTTTGATCAACACGTTTAACAATCAATAAATCTTATTTGACAAACTCTGAGGTATTGTTTTTAAAATTTTTAACTGGCTTATAACTGCTACACAATAAGTGACAACTCTTAAATGTCACATCGAAAAAAAAGAACATCAACACGGGATAACTCCCATCTATTAGTAGGCAGTGAACATGTAAAATGATTTTTGCTTATTTAAAGAAAAACTATAAGAGTAAAGCATAACAACCCTTATATCATTGAAACGAGAAAAAAATAACCTTTTTAAAAAGACCACAGCCAACTATGACTTCCATTTAAAAAAATGCAAGTTTGTGCTATAACTCGGAAATCGAGAGTGATATGAAAATTTCGTTAACATATTTAAAATCTACGTAAAAACATCTATAAAAGCCAATTTTTATTTTCGTTCTATCTAATATGGTTACGGAATTATGCAAGTTTGAAAAAATCGACCTTTTTCAGTTTTTTCAAAATATTTCAAAAAGTTGATGACGTAGGTCAAATTTGAAAATGGCATCAGATTTCCTTTTAAATTCTGCACAAATTTGCTAATTTAAACGTTCCTGTATCTCCAATATTAACGGAGTTACCCATACAACAGGTTAGAAAAATGGGCACCCTGTATACAGCGGATAGTAGATCTTATTTGCAACGTATAATAAATAAAGGCTGTTTTTATTACTAACCACAAAAAAAAACTAGATGGGTGGTGGTCTAATCTTATTTATTTATAAAAATTTCACAAACATTTTTTTTCATTTTAGAATGTTGATTATATTCAGTGTGAGAAAAAAAATACCAAAAACAACGAAAGTACATTTTCTGAAACTTAAAACAGCTCGGTGTATTCAAATTTTTTATTAACAGTATAAATACCAAGAGTTAGCTTTGACATAATTATAAAGTTGATAGTCTTCTCTTTCAAAAATATATTTGCAGTTACTTGTCTTTTTTTAATAGATGAATGACAAACGTTTCAAAGTTTTATTTCTTCGATAAAGCAAATGGATTTTTTTGTTTTTGAGCTGAATATTTTTAGTTCATTAGACTTAGACTTAGACTGAGGCAAGACATAAGTATACATAACTTTTAGTTTTAATAATTAAAAAGATATCGTTAAGGATAGGTAAAGTTTACATCCTGTGTATCATATTTTTCTTAAGTTTTGGTGTAATTCAACCTTTTTACCTTTCATTTGCAAAAAAAGTGTTAAATTACCACCGGAATTAGAACAAGGTTAATAACCATACTGAGTAGTTAAGTAACACAATATTCAGGATTTATACAAATTTAAACAAAATTTTAACGAAAGACAATGTAATAGATAGATCTTGTTTTGAGTATAAGAAGAATAGAGATTTTGTGATTGGCTGGATTTTAATTGTTTTCAAAAAGAAATCGACTTGAAATTTGATTCGATAATTTGGATATTAATTTATATGAATAAATTATGAAGAATCGGCAGAGTTTAAAACAAAAGAGGGCCTAAAACAAGGACACGTGCTCAGTCCATTATTATTCTCAGTCGTTATAAATAGTGTAACTAAAAAAGTAAAACAAAATATGCCACCGTTTCATCTAGGTAGCTGGAAAATGACAAAATAAACACAAATGAGCTATGGTTCGCAGACGACATGGTATTAGTCGCGGAAACAGAAAAGAATCTGCAACGTAATCTAGAAATTCTAAACCAGGAATTGAAATAAATCAATATGAAAATAAATACCTAAAAAACTAAAACTATGATCGTTTCAACAGAGAACAAAGGGCATAACATCACTTTAAATGGGCTTAGGTTGGAACAGGTAGAAAGCTCTAAATATTTGGGAGTGATCGTAGAGAAAAATGGAGGGATGAACAAGTAAATAAGCAAAAGGACAGAAAATGTGGGAAGAATATTTAACAGTATAACAACAACATTTTTCGGAAATAGAGAAGTCCCAAAACGAACAAAAGTGGAAGTAGTAGAAAAGGTAGTAACTCCAGCACTTTATACGAAAGTGAAACGAGGACACAAAAAATAGTAGCGATGTGATTGCAGCAGAAATGGGATTTCTAAGAAAAATCCAAGGAAAAACAAAAAATTAGAATCAGAAATGAAACCTATAGAGAACAACTAAAGATAAAATCAGTTGAAACAAAAAGGCAAGAAAGACAGCTGGGATGGTTGAAACACGTTTATAGAATGAAAAAAGAAAGGTTAACCAGAAAAGCCTATGTAGCAAGATCGCAGAGAAAAACAAAAGAGGTAGACCGAGAAAAACTTGGCAGGACGAATTTAAAAAAGCAGCAACGGATAGAAACATCAAATGGAAAGATATACAAAAGCTAGCACAAGACAGAAAAACATTTAAAAAAGTCAGCACAACAAAACTCAACAGTCCTACACCTAAAAGGACTCATGACTAAATAAATAAATATAAATTAATATTATGTTTCACAAAAATTTGTTAATTCTTTGCGTATTCGTAGACTCGGTAAAAATATTTTCCACAATATTAATTGTTTAGTTGAAATAATTTAAGTAAATGTTTTCCTGCACATTCAGTAAAAAATATATCTCATTTCAGGGTGAATCTCAAGACTACATTTTCATTTTAAGTTAAATATACCTATAGTAAAATAATCAGCCCTTAAACGTCTCGTTTTGTTTCTATTACACTAAAAAAATGCTTCATTAAATAGTTTCACCTAAAAAATGAATCATTTCGAAGTTATTTACTTTAAAATACTATTTTCAAAATAAAAAACTCGTTTAGCTTATTACAGATTACTCTTTGGCGAGTTAATCAAATGCTACAAGTTGAGAAGAGGATCAATATTAAAATAATCGCCTAGATAAAAAAAAACGAATTTGAATAGCGTTTCCTTCCTCATGTTGTAGGTATTACCGCTTTCTACTCTTAGTTTTGCAATTATTGTTTTATTACAAAGTCATTGTTTCTTAGATAATTAACAATTTACTATTTCTTACATTAAGTTGAAAGTTACATACGTTAATATACCCGAAACTATCAAAGCGCAACTAGAACTTCGAAGTTTCATTGTTATACATGTACAAAACACGTGAGTTAAAATTTCGTGCCACGTGTTTAATGTACGTACTACGCACGTAACAAATATAACCTATAGACCCATACTATAACAATATACAAGACTATTAACTATGAAACACAATTGTCTGTGTGGAAACACGTGTGGAGCAAATAATTACATTTCCTGTCGTAAAACCGATGGTATAAATCATTCAGAGACGTACCACGTATTCAGGAATGGATAAGGTATTGTTCGTTGGGATTAGCATGTGCTTGATATAATTGCAATTTAAAATATAATATGATCGGTTAGTAAATTTGCAATGTTTAAACGTGAATAAAAGTGTTTGGTTTTTATCTATGACGAGACGTTTGTAAGTTTGGAAATGAATTCTCTTTTTGTGTTATTATATGCTCAGTAGCATTTTATATACGATAAAAAAAAATTAAACAGTATTTACCATGACTGGGCTTTTAAAATAACTAAACAGGGTGGACCAAGTTCTAAAATCTCGCTTACAGTAATACTATCGGTCTCTCGGTCTATTTTTTTTTGAGACTTTAATAGTCGATACAAAAACTCATTTTAAAGAGAATATTCCATATCAACATCGGTCCACAAACGCTTCATTTTAAACATACCGATAATTTTTAATCGTTTCCCAACCAGAAGATATATTCTAACCAAATTTGGTATAGGTACAGCACCACTTGACAGGTTACCACATTCAGTGAGAATTTCAAACCACACAAGTCACCAGTGGTGGAGTTGTGGGGGTTAAGTTTCTAGTACGGCCCTGTTTAAAATCGAACTTGAGCTATTTTTTAGGTAGAGCATTTTATTTTAAACAAAAAGTGTTTCTTGACTTTTCTTTGCATCTGCCACCGTTTGGCGCGGAATTTGATTTATTTTACCATTCCAACGAAAAATTAGCTCATAAATTCGATCTAAAAATATCGCTAATGTTCGAAATAAAAAAGTAATTGCCGATTTTTTCAGTTTTTATAACAAAACATAGGTACTAATGATGAGAGAAAAGTTCCGCTAAATTAACGATTAATGATCCACATTTTAAGCACTTACTCTGCAACTTGCAATTTTCTGCTTTTCTCGATATTTTTGGATCGAATTTATAAGCTAATTTTTCGCGGAATAGAAAAATATATTAAATTCCCCGCCAAACGGTGGCCGATACGAAGAAAACCCAAGAAAGACTTTTTGTTTAAAATAATATGTTCTGCCCAAAAACAAGTTCAAGTTTGATTTTAAACAGGGCCGTACTCGTTTTTTATAAAATTTATTGAAATTGAACCCATACAACTCCGCCACTGGTTGCTTGTGGGGCTTGAAATTCTCACCGAATGTGGTAACCTGTAAGGTGGTGCTGTATACCAAATTTGGTTTAAATATATCTACTGGTTGGGAAACGGTTAAAAATTATCGATATTTTTTCGAGAATTTCAACACCTTGTATCTTTAAAATGAAGCGTTTATGGACCCAGGTTGATATGGAATATTCGCTTTAAAATGAGTTTTTGTATCGACTGTTAAAGTCTTGCTACAAAAAAGTGGACCTGTATACGAAAAATGAAATTTCATCATTTTTGAAAATTCATTACAACTTCTTAGTTTATTAAAATAGAACTAAATGTCATCTAGGTTTTTTATACAGATTTTTATGCTTAATTTAAAAACAAAATCAATTTTTTTTTAGCGACCTTGACTTTTTAGATATGAGGTAAACTTGTGTATTTTTTTAAATAGAAACCCTAGTTGACCATGACAAAGTGAATTTTATTAGCTTTTCAAAATGTATAGTTTTAATATTTGTTGCAAAAAATAACCGAGATATAGCTAATTTTTTAAAAAGTTCCTCATCACAGTTTGCGATGATTTCGTAAACAAGTGATGTCTGCTGTTAAAAGACAACTAAACGTCTATTCCAAGTTATAAGTAATGCAAAATGCAAAACTCTAAAATTATTAAATATAAAATCTTTCACCTTTTTTGTGTTACATGAGTAACAAACAAACAAGCAAATTATTTGGGACATGAAACACAAATACCTGTAACTTATTTAAACTAATTTAGGTGAAATGATACCTAAGCAAATTTTCTGTTTCTAATTGATCTATTGTTCTCTAACTTGCAATTTATAATTGTTACTAATTAAGTTTCAAAATACAGTCATTGTGCTGCGTTTCCAGCTATTTAACAATTTATTAACAATACAGTAAGCACACTCCCTTCGGTTTTATAGTTTATTTCCACATTTTTAAGTAAACTTTTTGCAACTTAAAGCTTTTACACAAGCCAAAGTAGCTACTACTAGCAAAACAAATATTACACTACTATTGATACTAATTTTGTTGTGGTAGTAATTATTTACTGTAGCAGAGAAAAATAAATTTCGAGATAAAATTTTGTTTAACTGAGGTGTAAATAAATTGTAAATTCATAAATCACAACTTAAATATTTTAAATTTTTGTTAACCATATACGCGCATTTGATACAAATATTACATCTCGTGGCGTGATTGAGGTGTAAATATTTTATTACTTTAATAAAATAATAAAGTAAGAAATACCGTTCTCAATTTCTTGCTTTCTTCGAATATGTTCACCTTAAGGCTGTATACATCATGGTCGATTAATGGAGTTTTTTTTTAAGACTAATATTAAATAATCATCCATTGTGATAATACAATTTATAAATGTGATTCATTATGTTCAAAAATTGATCCATTAGTTATATTTAATTAATGTTTTTATTTTTTAAAACTGTCAAAACATTTCTTGATCGTATTTTTTAATATTTGAGAATTCTGTAATATTCATTTGCTACAGTAAATTTAAAATTGTTTTGCATATTAAACCCACTTCCAGATATTTGCAAACTGAAACCGGTAAATACACTTTACATTTTTGTAGAGCACATAAAATAATAAAACATGACCAACTACTTAGGAATCTTAATGTTTTATATCTAAAATTTTCACATACTTGTTTGAAACATGACTACCTGATGCAATTTTAATTAAATAAATGGATTCTATACGCATATTAGATTAAAAATATTGTTTAATAAATGTTTTATAAATAAATAACCAATTTATATGAAACTTATAATACAGAGTGTCCCAGATTCCAGATAACATTTCCAGCATGGGCATTTCGCTTATTATAAGAGATACAGGTTTGCTTAAATTTTCTTATGGGCCGAGAAGTTGGCTATGGAGTAGTTAAATGAGCTTTTTTTCTCTTTTTCATGAGATATTACTTGCCATATCTGTTTTTATAAATAAGTCACAAAATCAAGAAAAATCGCATTTTACCAATCACTTATCAAACTATCTATGACAATAAAAACAAAAAACAAAAAATAACAAATGACAGAAACCATTGTGTGCGGTGTCATTTGTTAGAATTGTATAGTATTGTTGTGCGATCGATAGTCTTTGTAGTAATTGTTATAATTGCGGCTACATCTTAAAATAACGAAAAATTTGACATGTTGAGATGTAACATATATTCTTTGCCGAAAAAACTATGAAAGCTAAGCGAATTTACTTAGAGCTGTATACCGAGATAAGACAACGAAGTGCGCGTAATTACATAAATTTGGAAATAAATTTAAAAGAATATGGTTTCTTCGAGAAACCAACAAAAATCCAAAACAAATCAATGAAGAATTATTATTATCTGTTTTTACACAGTATCTATGGCAAAGAATGTAGCATCTCAACATGTCAAATTTGCCATTAATTGTAAATGTGCCCATAATTATATTATGATAACGAATTTGCTACAAATATATCGAATTATACAACAATACTATAAAATTCTAATGAATAATACGGCTGACAAATGGTAACTGTCATTTGATATTTAATTAGTTATTTTTTGTTTCTCTTTTTAGAGATAGCGTGTGATTGGAAAAATACGATTTTTCTTGATTTTGTGACTTATTTATAGAAATAGTTATAGCAAGTAATATCTCATTAAAAAAAGAAAAAGCACATTTGACTCTTCCATAGCCAACTTCGCAACTCATAAATAAGGGTAATATATCAAAAATAGTAAGTGATAAAAAATCTAAAATAACACTTACATTCTACATTAAAAAGTACCTCAAAAAAGTACGAATAAAATTGATCTAATAAATAATACAAAAAAGTTATGAGAGCAAAAAGAAAATCAACATTTTCACATTTTTTTGCTATAACATCTGAAGTACGAATTTAGAACTTTTAATAAGTGATTGTAGCTCCTCTCATACTTGGAAATAATTCATGTAATTTGAGCAAACCTGTATCTTTTATTACAAGCGAGTTTCCCTTGCTGGTAATGTTATCTAGGACACCCTGTATATCCTAATCAGAGTTTTAATTAACATATTAATCTATTTAGTATAAGTTTAACACAAACACGACATATTTATTTCGTTTTTTTTTTTTCCAGTTTTTAAACTGAAATATCGTTTTCTTTTTTTGCTACTATAATGAAAGTTCTGTTTTCATTATACCAATAAATTAAAATAAGAGCAATACGATTTTGGGTACCACAATTGTGTGGTTGCTGTTACAATAAAATTATTGGGTTTACCAACGAAGTTTAGTTAATACAACTTTGCAGTCTTTAGGAAATAACTTTTTTGTTGTTTTCTTTTAATGCCAGCTTTAATGTTATTCTTATTTTAATTTTTACAAATTAATTTATAATTTGAACTTCCTAAATGTCATTTTAGCCCAAAAATTATATATTCATCGAATAATTTTACATTTCTATCCATTTGTGGATATCTATTCACTTCCTACTTTTTCTTTCCGATGACAATAATGACGTCTGTGGCGCATAATTCTGCTGCAATAGCCAAAAATATGTAAACAGTGTCTTTATACTGCCATAAATATAATGGAAGATAATTGCCTATGGCGTGCTACTGTACAAATATTAAATAACTGGGAAATTTAAGGAATGTTGATACGTTTTTTAGAGCAGTAAAAACTCCTGTTATTGAAGTTTATTTGACCGCTAAGTGTATTAATTTACTCGAAAAATGTAATCTGAGTGTTCGTTACATACTTTTAAATACTAACACGTGTTTACACAGATAGGATCGACACCTTATACTTATTATAATTAAGATTTATACAGTTATCTTACATAGTAAACAAATTAAGGAATAATTAAATAGACTTAGCGGCTAATTTATATGCACTTATTATATTAATCTTTGGTCGCTTATAGATGCATAATTATAATTACAGTAATTAGTAAGGAAATACGCACCAGTAAGCAGATTTTATCTAAGGGCCTTTGTTGGTGGTATATATATTTTTTTTTAAGGGAAACTGCAGTTGGCCGTGACTTTATTAAATAGTTTTTTTTTCTGCTTTTAATATTATAAAGACATACCTATACGTAAATCTTCAGAAACAATACAGTTGTGAAGTAACAATTGAAAACTGTTGTCAACAAACTGATAATATAAATGTTTATTTTTTCGACGTTTGTTTCATTTTAGTTTCTTAATTTTCGTTATTTGACGTTTTTATTTGTGTTTATATCTTGTATAGGTTTTATTTTCTTTGATTATTATTATGGTCTCTTCGAACCGCGAAAAACTTGATATGTTGACGTACCATTTAAGATGTAACAAAATTGTTCAAGAGCTTCTGATGAAATTTTAATCTTTACACTCATCGTAATCAACCATCCAATATCCAGTCCAAGATTAAGATGTAATTTGCGAAAATTTGGTTTATCTATGGGGCACCAAAGATACACTGTAGCTGAAGCCACGAAAATAAACTTGTTAGAATGTGTCAACTTCAACATAACAATTTTCTCCAGAAATTTGTGTTTCCTCGAGAAAAGTTGTAACGCACATAAAAAACATAAATTTGATCTATACAAATTACTTGTTGGACGAAAGTTGTATGATGGAAATTGACAAGAATTTTTAGTTGCTAGTACTCGTACGCAAATGTCTTATGTAAATAAAAGCAAAATCTTTTACATCATTTTTGTTGAAAGTAACTGTATTAACCTCTGTATACCACCATACATTAAATCAAAGAGTTGGCAGCATTTAACGCATATTTGACAACGCCAAAGTAAAAGTGCACTAATGACTAGTGCATTGTACTGATCGTACTTGACTACACTTTTTAACACTATCAAACAAAAAAGCCTTAATGTCAATCTGACAGAATTTGTCGTTTAAATTTGTTGTCAGTTTAACAGAACAGTCCGATTCACTATGTACGTTGCTACGAAAATTGTTTGGTTAGCAATATCTTTAAGTCGTAATTTTTAACAAGGATTCTAGCAAGAATGTGTGTAATTCGTATTCTGTAAAAACGTGGTAACAAGAATTGCTAAAGTTTTGTTTAGCAATTCTTGTTAAATAAAATCGTTAACAACTGTCAACTTTGAAAGAATTCCGTAACCTCGAAATTTTTTTCTTTTGTCATTCTGTAAAAGTCATTGCTGTCATTTTGAAAAATGGATAAAGAACAAAAAAAAAAACGTGGAAACGGACAAATCAAGCGTAAATGATAATTACATTGCTAATAATACCATAATGATAACGGGAAAATTTCGTGCTCTTAAAACTAAGGAATTAGATGAAAAGTGGGATATCCTAGCGAATAACCTGAGTAACATTAAAAATGGGTCCCGTAAAGACAAAGAGCAGTGGAAAAAGGTAGTATAATAAAATACATTTCATGTATTTCAACGTCCCATTTTTTGCTATTTAAAAAACGTTTATTTCGTTTTTTACTGAATGAAAATCCAAAATTCGCAAAAAAGCAAAGCAAAACAAACTAAAATTTTATTCAAACCTGGGTTGGAGGATATCACAACACTGACTTAAACGACTTAAAAAAAAAAGATTAATGAAACTCATAGCTTGTGATGATTTACCAGCCGAAATCGATTCTATAACTAACAGCAGAGCTGACTACCGGTGAAGTAATTAATATAAGGAAAACTAAATTTTTCTAAAAATCTATAAGGATTAAATTTAAACATTACACAAATTAAAACCAAACAATCTTTATCTTACTCCTGTTTAGTGTGTCAACCTGTCAACTTTATTTACAGGATATTCAACGTATTTTGGTAGAAAATGGATCGAAAATATATTAGATACTTTGTTAAGTAATTCTTCTAATTGATAGCTGGCTCATTGGATATTTTAAATTTTGCCCTATGATTGTTTGGTAGGAACCATGGTCATAAAAACAGACAAACTAACACCTAAAATATATATGTACATAATTTCATAAATGCAATAACAAAAAATTTGAGATGATTTACATGCAGATGATCTGGAATAGAAGTTATCCGTTCAGGTTCTTCCATATCAAGATGTAACTCATTTGTTAAATTTAGAACTAAACAATTCGGCATTCTTTAATTATATTTTAACAAAACTAGCGTTGAAATTTCGAAAAGGTTGCTGGCGTCTCTTAATTGCCTAAACTCTAATCTGAGACGTTCAATATAATTTAATTTAAATATTTTGGGTAATTAAAATGTAAATTATTGTTAGTTTACCGAGCTACAGCATTTTGATATTCGTTTATGAAGTTTATATGAAAATCGAAACCTATCGGACCATTTCGTTATTACTTGCTAATCTTAGCAACCACAAAATCGTACACTTTAAGTTAAAGATAATTATAAACAATTATTGCTTATTTGACATATTTAGGATTGTTACAAAAACAGCTCCTGAATGCAAAATTTTAGAGATCTTGCTAAGTAACCATATACTTTGCCAAGCAAGCAAGAATCTTAACAAGCAATCTTGACAAGATACTTCGTGAATATGAAAGTAGAAATTTGTTGTTGTTTAGCAAGAAATGTTTCCTTAACAAGTACGGTTCTTGCTTATTTCCTAGCAATGTACATAGTACATAGTGAATCGGGCTGATGTCAATGACAAATCTTTTAAGATAACATTTAGGTTCTCTATGTACATAGAACAACAAGTGTTTGTGGATTATACTTTATATCACAGGTGGGCACTTTTTTTGCGGAGGGCCGAATAAAAATTAGTTTAAGATGACGCGGGGGGGAGAGTAGTTAAAAATCTTTTGCCGAACCTTCTGAAAAAAATTAAAAGTATCTTCTGGTTCCTCAAATCAATGAAAATTTAAAAAAAAATCATGCAGCAGGCCGGATTGGATACTGTCGCGGGCCGCATCCGGCCCGCATGCCGGCATTCGCTCAAGCTTGCTTTGTACCAGTGTTTTTCAAAAATTTTTCCTAAGGACCCCTTTCAAAAATAAAAGCTTATAGAGGACCTCAATGAACTGTTTTGTAGACAAAATTTTTATTTTCTATTTTTATAAATTATAATCTTTACTAATATTATGAAAAAGCTCGGGGACCCTTTCAGACTGATTCAGGGACCCCCAGGGGTCCGCGGATCACACTTTGAGAAACACTGCCTTATACAGTTCGATTACTTCATGCAGTGTTTTTAAGATTACTGTTTCGAAAACTATATCGTACAATGGTACAAAATTAATTAATACTAAAACTAAACTACAAAAATAATTTCAGATCTAAATGTTAAAAAACAGACCAAAAATTAAAAAAATTGTTTTTTTATTTACTTGCACATTAATTTTATGTTATTGTTGGGCTTTTAAAACTTTTTTACAATTTAATTTTCTTTAATAAACATTCAAAACTAACAACAATTATGGATGTTAAGTTTTTATTGATATATGTTTATTAAAAAATTGTGAATTATTTGCTTAACAAAATTTTTTCCCTTTATATTTTACTAACGATTACCACCATGTAGAAATGCAGACTGCAGTGAATTACTCTATATAAAATTAACTATCAGTATTCAGGTCAATTTTGAAACGTTTAAAGACTTATAGCTCAGAATTAGTCTAATCATCTTAAGACCTCGTATGCTTACCGATAAGACATTTGGTTTTGACTCTTAAGTTCTGTAAATTATGCACCAAAATTTAATAAATTTAAAACACCGCACTTGTTACAACTTAAAAGAGATATTAAGTCACTATACCTTAACACAGACACAAAACCACTGCAAATTAAGAGCGTTAGGTCAAGTAATATACATGATGAAAGATGCAGGCAGCACTGGATTATAAATCTCCGCTGCTAAACCGTCGCTAAGATGGTCTGCGATAGAATAATACAAAGACGGAACAGAAATAAATCACTGAAATAGTTTAGTAGACTTACTGAACCGTGCTACACTTTTGAATCATTACCAGTCTCACCTAACTGTAATAAATGCAAAGTGAAATGACAAAGCTAATGTTTTGTATTTAGTTACCGCTCTAAAAAAAATGTGACACGATAAGTTAGAGAGGAATAGATTGATGGACTTTGCAAAACCGCAATAACTTTCACTCCTTCGCAAGTACTAAAACTAATTGCGAACAATAATTACACAAATGTTACTGAAAGTAATTTCAAATTTAATATGTAACTTTTTGTGGTACAGTAAAGGTCAATTTTTATTTTATTTTTGTGTGCGTGAAAGTTAGTTATAAGTGTTATGTTAGAATGTCTCTTATACTTGGAAGTACCAGTACTTTAAGTGCATTTTAAGGACGTAGAAAAACTGTAAATTAGTCACGGTACATATTATTTCTTAACAATTAAATGCAATTTTCACTTCGTGCGAGCAGTCGCACGATTAGTTCATATAAGGAATAGACACGGAAGCTGAAACTTGATACATTTTCTTGTTATTTTCACAAGAATTTGCCATTAGAAACGGTTCTAGTGGTATGTACAGTTAAATATGTGCGGATTCTGAAAGTTTGCGCATATTAATCCGAATTGAACAAGTCGAGGAGGCTTAGAGTGAATCTCATTAGGTTTATTGGAGTAAATTTAACAACAGTTCACAGATAATCTAGTGTGACGCTTATCAACAGTTATTTTTATTACATTTTAAATGAATAACATGGAACAAACACTGACGCACCATTTACTAAAATATGTAGCTCTTCAAAATAACCAATTTAGGAGTATTTCAGCTTCAATAAAACAAACTAACGTTAAAATATTCATCACGTGATATGTACAACGTCAGTGTTTGGGTTTGTCTATCAAAAAACGACTTGTTAATAAATTTGTAGTTGCTAACTAGGACAAACTACTCGTACAATACATGCTTATAGGAAAGAATGAGAATGATACACATCCAATTACTAAAGAGGACCATAGGGACCAAAATCTTTGACCAATCGCTCTTAGATAATTAGAGACCAACCACCAACAAATGTACAGCCCGTTAAAAATAAAAAATCTATCTTAGTTGTCGCGTTTTCTTCGTATATTATTTTATAATAATCTCAATTATTTAAGAGTTCCATTTCTAACAAATCTGAGTACAAACGATTAATATATACAGGGTGAGTTACGACGGACGCCACGGAGTTTTATGGCGAAACGGTATATATTTTCAAACTTCTGTCGCGATTAGATTATGTAAGTCAATAAGGGCTACATTTAAAAAAATACTTTCAAACATACAGGGTGCTCCAAAAAAGAGTGGCATATCAAAGTTATACTTTTTCTTATGGAACACCCTGTATATTTTTGCATTTTTGGATTCCTCTTTAAATTTACTTCAAAAAATGTATAAGATTATATGGGTCTAGAGTTAAACGTTTTCGTGAAAATTGCATTTTCATGAAAATGCAGTATGTAGGTACTTTCAAAAATGTTCAACATTTAGAAACTTTAAAAAGTCTGAATAAATTCGCTTGGAAATTAGATTCACAATAGATTAATCAACACTTTGTACTACCTACATTTTTAAAATATTATACAGGGCGTTTTTTACGCTTGGTCAAACTCGTGAAACTTTAAACATCGATAACTCAATTTTCTTAAATACAACACCCTATATTTTTTTACACAGACTTATACAAAATTTAATTATCTTTCGAAAACTTTAAGACTGTTTTTCACCTAAAATTAATATTTTCCGAGATATCGCGATTTTATTGTTAATTATTAGGGCAAAGCGATATTTTCAAACCTTATTTTACCGCTCTCCTTTACGGGGGTGTAACTCCGAAAGGAGACGTCTAAGGAAAAAATTTTATATAAAAGACCCACCTTAATTTTTGATAAGGAATTGCCTCCCAAATGTTTTTGCATTTTTTACGAAACACCCTGTATATTAATGGATTATCGAAGTATTTACCAACTTATCCACAAGCAGTGTAAGTAAATATTACGTACTTATAAAGTATAGGGTGTTTCAATTTGCATCTCGAAAATCGATCGAAGATTAAAAAATTTTGAACAAGCTTTCTCTAATTAATATAATGTGGCATATGTATTTAAAATGAAAAAACCATAAAATTAAAAAAATACGTACCTTCATAAAAATTGTGACCACGCCACTGGTATATGGATAAATAAATTTCATACTCACGGTACGAGGAAATAATGCAAATACAATATATTTTTTGCTAAGCGGATTAACAACTCAAACAATAAGTTTTAATACAATAACAACAATTTATGTAACTCTTTTTGTTGGCCTGCTTTTCACTTTACCACAAAGACTATGGTTTCACAATTCTTGAACAAACAAAAGAAAAACTGAGCTGGATGTTTTTGTTTTTCGTAGTGAAATTAACGGGAAAATATCAATACATTCGGTACTAAGCAAACATGGATTATTGTTTTTTGGTTCAATCATGTACGAAGTAGAAATGAGTAAGTGGTTGAATCGCAAAAATGTTGAAGTTTTTTTTTTGTGCGGTCAACAATTGAAATTACTACAATAGTTTTAATCTAAATCTAATTTCAAGTCGTATAGCATCTTTTTTGCATATTTATTATTTTTGTCGCTCAGTTTAAAATATAGTGTTCGTAAAGTTACTGTATGAACCACAAAATTTTCGTAGTGAATAGATATTATTTAACGAAACACATTAAAGTAAAATTCAAGGTTTAGAAGATCTGACGAAGTTTTAAATTTTCACTTAAAATGATAAAATTAGATTATAATACAAACATTTTGTACGATAACAATTAACAACAAGTTATCCCAACAATGTTGTTAACATAATCGGATAAAAAGTATTATATTAAAAACAAAACAATGGGAATTAAAAGTTTTTAAAACATTAATAAAAATATAAAACAAACAGTTATGTTATAAATAATATATGATATGTATACGTAGATTCCACGTTTTGCCGAATTTGTTCACCTATAAAGTTAATGACCGAATACATAATTTTTCTTTAAATGAATTGAAAACGTTTTTCATATTATGGTACAATAAAGTTATTAGTTAAATTTAATTTATTCCAGTTTACGTCTATTGAACTTAATTTACCGCTAATTTATTCATAAAATAATATTCGCAAATTAATATATTAATTACTTGTTAGATCTGAGTTAGTCATTTTATGAATTTATATTTTCTTAGACTGTTTCTGTGACAATTTCCCTGAGTCATTTTGGCAATGGTTTTATGTGAAAGATAAAAACCTTAACCGACTATAAACCGTTTGCAGGTAATTAAAATAGTAGACAGATTTACAATTTAAAAAATTATATATTGAAGATTGCAAAATTTGTTAATATATGATAAAAAAAAAATTAGGTTGTACATAAGAATTTAAATAAAGAACATAACCAAATATTAAACATGTCTTAGTATTAGTTAATGTGAGATGTGACAGAGGATATGAGGAGATAACGAAGATTACAATGAAACAATTAAGAGAATCAAGAGCAAAATTTATGATAAGAAAAGCCGCAGGTAAATTATGGTAATAAACCGGGAATGATTAAATACATGGAAGAATTAGGGAAAGAAGCACTAAGGGCTCTATTGAACGAAGTAATAAAATCAAGGAAAGTACCAAGAGATTGGAACATTGGAATAATCTTACCATTATATAAGAAAGGGGACAAAAGGGATTGTTCTAATTTAAGAGGAATAACATTAATGAGTGTACCAGGGAAAATACTGGCAAGGGTAATGAAAGGCGAACATAGAAAGCACTCTAGAAGAATCCCAATATGGTTTCAGAAGAGGAAGGAGTACACAAGACCCAGTCTTTATAATAAGACAAACCATCAAAAAGAGCTCCACAAAAAACAAGGAAATAAATTTATGTTTTATAGACTTGGAACAAGCATTCGATAAAATCAAAAGGAAAGACGTATGGATGGGCCAAAGAAGGAAGTAAATAGTAATAGAAACAATTGACATAATAAAAGCGATGTGCGAAAAACCGGCAAAATTTACCGTTTTTCTTAGAATATTTAATACTGAAGAATCGGTAGAGTTTGAAACAAGGGTGCGTGCTCAGTTCATCATTATTCGCAGTTGTTATCGATGGCGTAATTAAAGAAGTAAAACAAAAAGTGCGACTGTTTCACCTAGGTAGCTGAAAAATGGAAAAAATAAACATAACTGAGCTAATGTTCGCAGACGACATGGTCTTAGTCGCGGAAACAGAAAAGAATCTGCAACATAATCTAGAAACGCTAAACCAGGAATTGGAAAAAATCAATATGAAAATAAATATAGAAAAAACGAAAACTATGATCGTTACAACAGAAAACAAAGGGCATAACAGCACTTTAAATGGGCTTAGATTGGAACTGGTACAAAGCTTTAAAGATTTAGGAGTGATCCTAGAGAAAAATGGAGGAATGGACAAGGAATAAGCGAAAGGACAGAAAACGTGGGAAAAATATTTAACAGTTTAAAAACAATATTTTTTGGAAACAGAAGTTCCAAAACGAACAAAGTGGAAGTGGTAAAAAAGGTAGTAACTCCGGCACTTTTATACGGAAGTGAGATGTGGACACTTGCAAACAAAAATAGTTACCGTGTGAATGCAGCAAAAATAAGACTTTTAAGAAAAATCCAATGAAAAACCAAAAAAAGATAGAATCAGAAATGAAACCTATAGAGAACAATTAGAGGTAAAATAAGTTGAAACAAAAATACAAGAAAGACAGCTGGGTCACATTTATACTATGAAAGAAGAAAGGTTAACCAGAAAAGCCTATGAAGCAAGATCACATGAAGAAACAAAAGAGGTAGACCGAGAAAAGCCTGGCAAGACGAAGTTAAAAATGCAGCAGCGGATAGAAACATCAAATGGAAAGACATAAAAAGGCTAGCACAAGACAGAAAAACATGAAAAAAGTCAGCACAACACAACTTAACAGTAGGACTTATGACTAAATTTTAAAAAGAATATCTTTCGGATAACAAAGTTTCAGTAACCTCCGAGAAAATCAAAAATAATAATCATTCTAAACATGTGTATTGATCAAAACAATCTGTGAGGGTTATAAGTACTTTTTTTTTCAACAGTACAAGCCGATATACAGGGCGGTGCGTCACACTATATTAAGTATAAAACGAAACTTTGCCTCAATTTGATTGACCTGTGACTCTTAAGATAATAGATGAGTAGCAATGCAATGGTGAGAATTGAATTGAAATCATCGTGCACGTGTGTAAAAAAAAAGTTTATTACTCGCAGTCACGAGAGACAGGTACCCACAAACACAAGGTGCAATATAGCACTTTTATTGGAACATAAAGCCAAACATCTTTCAAACATTTTCACGAGTTTTACCGCATCCAATTTAGTGGAAACTATAAATTTAATGGTTATGTAAATTTGACAATAAAACAATCGATGCCTCAAATTGGCCGTAAATACCGTGCAAATATGTATGCCGTGTGCAAATCATGTAACTTGTCGAAACGTGTTATTCTGAATACAGTTACATAACCTAGCGCTGAAATACACCGATTTAACAAGCAACTAGAAAGTAATTTTTTTTTAATGACAGGTAACCTCAATTAACCTTGGACAAATTAGTATTATCGTTTCATCTATAGCACCATCGGTAAGAAGTATAATATAATAATAGTAATAATACATAACTGGAACGGTGTATTCATCAGATAATTGCCACAGCCAGTGTCGTAAGTTGCTATTGTAGGTGGTGTCACAACAAGAGGAAGCAAATTTTAAACACAGTTTCGATGCACGCGGCACGGCTAGCAGTGCTGTTTTACATTCAATTATGCCTGAAAAGTTTATTTTGCACAAATCACAAATGTATAGGATGTACCTCTAAATTGGGATCGTCATAGGGTCTCCCTTGATATACGGATACAGTTCGCTTAAATTATCAAAAAGTTATACCGGATGTCCACTTGCAAGCTCGAACATAAGAGTTTTAACATTGTTTTGAACGTTTTCGTGAATTCCTGTTCTCTAATTTAACTTATAGGAAAGGTAATTGTACCAACAGAAAGATTAAGTTATTGCGCAACTAATGGTACCAGTGTTAAGACTAAAAGAACAATTTTTAGTTTAGTTAGGGCCAGGGCTAGAAACCGAAAAAAATTTTGGTTAACGGTTAACCGAAATCAAGAACTTTAGTTTTATAATGGTTTTTGTTGAAAAACCGGTTTTTTCCGTAAAAAATCGGTTTTGTGTAAATTATAAACCGGTTTAAAAAACCGGTTAATTTAACCGGTTTTTAACATTATTCAGGTTTGGAATGCAAAGTATAAAATTTATTTATAATTTTATAATATATGTACAATCAAGCATTCAGTAATTACTTTTGGTTTTTGGTAAACTAATCACATTTAAAACAAATTTTGTATTTTTTCAAAATCATTTTTATTAAAAAGAGATGTTTAAAAAACCGGTTTTTTATTATTTTGGTTAAAGGTTACCGTTTTTTTTTGCCTTTAAAAATAACGGTTTCGGATTCGGTTAAAAATCACAATTTTGGACAAAAAATAAAGGTTAACCGGTTTTTTAAACAAATTGGCATTAAAATCCGATATAGCGTCCATAAGAAAAAGATTACCTGATGATGATTTGAAAAAGGCGAAACGTCGCATAGAAAATGTAATTTGGGATTTTGATTCATTGCAAAAAGTTGCCACGAAAAAGTTTTTACAGAAATGAAATTCGACATCAAATGAAAAAGTTACGGGAAAAAAACAAAAATCCAATTTTTTACTTTTTCCCCTATATCTCAAAAACTAAAAAAGCTATATAAGTTCTGTTTGCGTCAAATTATTAAGCACCTGAATATACAAGTTTGCCCTGGTTTAACCGAAGTCGTAACTCTTACCGTTTACGAGATCCCCGTAGTGGCCCTCGAAAAACGAGAACCCTGTATACAACAAAGAAGAAATTGGAGTATTAACAGACGTTTTATAAACAGTTTATTAAAAATTAAAATTCTGCAACAAGAATTACTTATCTACAATCTAAATAGCGTTTGCTGCAAAGTTTTTTTTTTTCATCCGCTCCTTCTGAATAATTTATGATGTGTTTGTTCAACATTTCACATTTCATCATAATTTTGTGGGTGAATATTTATAACTTGTGTTTTGCAATTTAATTTGATTAATTAATACAGATAAGATATTTAAAAAACAACATAACTTGGGGATTAGCTTACTTTTAAACTATTTGTAACGCTTAAATACATTTTTTAATTAACTTAAAGACGTATTTTTTAAATTTGCTTGTTTACACCTAAATATTTTAATATGGCAATTTTAAGGCTGATGTTTGTTACATAAAAAAGAATGTGTTTGGCAAAAAATATGAAGAATTTTCTATTGTTCTCGCTTAATTTTATTATTAATTTATTTAAAATGAACAAAATAATTTATACTTTTTTGTTTCCCTGTCACGAAAGTACGTTAACAAATAATTCTAAATTGCCGTCCTACAGTTTTAAGTAAAAAATTAAATGAGTGAATATGATGCCCATGTTCATATTGGGTAGAATTGACGGGCGTTTTAGCGTTGTCGCAGCGTAAACGTCAAAATGAACATATGAACATAAACAAACCAAGGTAACCACCAAAATTAATCGTTTTATATTGGAATATTTGATGGTTCATGTTCATTCATATAATTTTTTACTCAGAAACTGTAGGTTTAACGAGAACATTATTTAAGAAACATGCTGTATAAAAATAATTTTTATTTGTAACTCTGAAATTATTTTTGGGATCTGTAAATGTAAATTTAAAAAATAGTACAAAATTACGTTGAGATATTTTATTTTCATTTTAATTTCTAAAATACGGACAAAATATTATATCTTCTGAAAATATAAAGATCGCCATATAAAAATTTAATTTATAGAGAATAACGATACAAAATAACTTTAACGAAACGTTATCGGTTATTATAACGTTATATAACGTTATAAAAATATCGTTACGTTATTGTATAAAAAATTATAGTTGAATCGTTATTATAACGTTATCGGGTATCGTTACGTTACGTTTTCCATCCCTGGTTTCAAGGAGTACACGACAATTTTTTTTATGTTACTTAAGCAGTTTTTAGCTAAACAGATAAATGAAGGTAGATAAAATAGTATTATTTAAAACTACCCTAAACTAGTGCTATTTTCGACAGAGGTACCCCGGTACCCCTCTCGCGACGGTATAAGACTAAACTCTCAAAAGAGGTACGAAATGGTTGTAACTTTGGTAAACATTGCTATACTTTTCTTTATCATGAACAAAGGTAAAGGAAATAATTAATAATCTGCCAAAGATTGTACGAATGTAAATTAGAGGTGAAACATCGTTAAATATATTCAAAACATAACGTTAAAACCGTTTTAGTTTAACATTATTAAATATTTATATATGGGAAGGATTAATAAAAACCACACGGAAAGTTCATTCGGGTGGACTTTTACACGAGCAATATAAAGAAGGGCAACATTTTCATTGAAAATTTAAAAGTCTAAAGGTGGGTTTATGAAACACAAGTTAAGTAATAAGAATATCAATAGTAATAAGAATAACAAAAGCAGCGTTTATGCAGTGGTGATAGTAATTGTAATCACCTTAAAATCTTAGAGATGAAAACAGTCGAATATGTCAAAGAACAATTTTTTAAATACACCCGTATGACCCCAGATACATGATTTGCATGGATTTGCACACCTTGTGACAATAGTGGGTCCTTAGATTCGCAAAAACCTGAACAAAAATCCGTTATCACAACAAAAGCACGTGTGCGATGGGCGTATCGATTTCTTGCGTAAGAATAATGTTAAAAGTTACCCAACTGCTTATTCTTAAAGTTATTACTAAAATTAAATCCAATGCGTAAACGCTAGCATTGATTTAACAGTATTTTAACTTTTATTCTTATTACTAATCTTCTTATTACTAAAAAAGCTGCATAAACCCACCTTTATGGCTGTATTACACTATACAATTTCTTGTACAATTTGCTGTCAAAAAATTTTATACTAGATTGTACAGCTGTTGCCAAGGTTCAACACGTCTTAGGTCGTAATCTGACCATTGAATAAATGAATCTGACACTTCGCGTATGTCAATTTACGACATTGTAACTTGGCAACAGCTGTACAATCTAGTATACATTTTTTTGACAGCAAATTGTACAAGAAATTGTGTAGTGTAATACAGCTTTTAGACATATATGGTAATAATCATTGAATAAAAAGATAAAGGAATGAGCGTTATAGCGTTACTAAGGCGTCCAGGTTAGCCTCTCAATATGGCGGATGCATGTTTCCGCTTCTCAGTGGCGTTTTTAAATATGTATTGATTAATGTAAATATTTGCTTTGTTTTGAATTGAGCCTATTATTTACTTATTTATTTATTGTTTCGTGGTTGAGGGAATTAAAAAAACGACAGCATATTTCAATATTTGGATTGTTCAGTACCAGAGTTAAAAAATATACTGTACACAAATGCACGCCACTGATATGACATACCATTTTGACAGACCACATCAAATTTTCAATACATGATTACACTACAAAATATTAGTATCTACTTACCTATGAAACGTAATCTTTTTATCTTTAACATTTTTGGACCTACTACAACTACAAGATTTACAACTAACCATTGTAGTACACAAAACTAAAATATCTCCGACTGTTTCACCTGTCAACACCGGCCGCCATAAGAGGCTATCTATGTCGTCATTTCCGTCGCCTCTGAAACGCTGCAGTATAGTATTAAAAGCTCCTTCCTTTATCTTTTAATTCAATGGTAATAATCGGTAAAAAGAATAATACGTATACGTATTAATATGTATTACGTTATAAACTATTCAAAATGCATAAAACGTTCGACCATTTCTTCAAATTAATATTAATCTAATAATATTTTCAACTAAAAATCAATTATAATAACTGAAATTGGATATCACAAGTTTCATTACCGACTACAAAGGTTAGTTAATACTTGAAAGGTGCAGATCTTATAGCTTAATAGTAGCATTAAGCATTGTAAATTAACAAGTCTAACACTTTCTTTTAGTGCATTTATAACTTTAAAAACGTTTATGCCTCAAAAACGAAGTTAAAAGGCACTAAAAGAACATTTTTTTAAACTATATAGTTTTAAAATTTAAAAAAAGCTATAAAATGGTTTCTCACTTTATTGTAAATACCAAGAAAAAAAACTGAATGTGAAATATTGCTGATATTTATTGACATTTGAGTACAGCCCTTTGTTTGGCGACTGTCAATTGATTTGGATCTATTTTTGTCATTACAGAAAATACCTTGCCATTTCATAAGAGTTTGATTTTAGTTTCTATCAATGTTTGATGTTATAATGTTTTAATAGATTATATTAAGAACTAAAAAGCGATATAAAATTGACTATAAGGTACATAGAAAGTAATTGTAAGTTAATAGTTCTTTACTTACTGTCATTCACTTTATTAAATTGCGAACAAAACCAACATAAATCATTAAATAGAACGGGAACATATTACTACTGTATAGTTAGAAAATTACGCTCAATTGCAGTTGCATTTGTTGCAACAGCAGTAAAAACATTTTGAAAGTGAGTCATAACGCTAAATATATCTGTCCGATATATTGTATAATTTACAATTTTACCTTCAGTATATCAAAGCTATTAAATAAACATATCGTTGTACCGCCAAAGGCTAAACCAATATAGATTATCTAACATTATGAACTTCATTTCATACGTTATTAGTGAAACTCGCGTCATTTATCTTGTAAAAGACCTACCCATTTTGCAACTAGATATTTACTAGATGAGCACCTTAAAAATTGAAAATATGCCATTAAGATAAGTTGAACATATTTTGAATGTACCAAGATGGAACGATCTCATGGCAACTGATTTAAATGACAAAAAAATAAATAACACGAATATAGATTTCAAAAATACTTAATTGCATATAATTTACTTAAATAAAAATACATAACTTTTTAAGATAATAAACAAATACTAAATGAATGAAATTAACGAAAAAAGTATAATATAATATTTAAATAGTATATAAAGTCTGTTTTATACTACACTATTTTTTCGTTTAAGAAAATCGTATACGATTTTCTAGTACGGTGTCAATCAGAAATTAAAAATCTTGAACGAAAAATTCGTACGAAATTACTACCTGTGCTAAATCCGTCCAATTTTAGCATGCCCGCAGGCGTATTCTACTGTAACTGTATGACTGTATCTGGCCGCATGTTATTTGTGAGTTAGGTTAACTGAAACAATCAAACGATGTTAAATACTACTTATTACCGTTAATCCTTCACAATTTATTTTGTAGGAATAAATATGTAGAATGGAACAAGAGTTAAATATACGTTAAATTTGAAAATGATTCGCTTTCTGTTCTGTGATCAAATTGAACATTTGACATGGTTACTCAAGCACTCAAGGTGCCAACAAAATATGATAAAAGTTACTAAAAAGTAACCAAAATATATTGGAGTTTTTGTACGAAAAAATAGTACATGTAAATGGTTCATATTTTCCATGCTAAATTCTTGATCGAAATTTTTGTATCAAAAATCGTATAAGATTTTCTTAAACGAAAAAATAGGATAGTATAAAACAGACTTAAGTAGTAAATAATTGTATTCTTCAAAAATTCGGCTATACAGTTGTGTGGATCTTAGCCTAATTTGATTGATTTTTTTTTCAAGAATTTAGAGTTTTTGTTAAGAATATTGCAAATAAAAGTATTTGGTACATTAAAATGTAAGTGGCAACTTTCTCAATTATTAGACGATTAAAAAACAAACCTTTCACACTTATACTTCTTTCTGCAAAAAACTGAATGATTGTAAAAATACGCATAATTAAATAAAAAATTCTTTTGAGTTATTCTTGAAGCTTTAATCTTTTACTAAGAATTTCTTTAAGATGCAAAATATTGTGAAAAATTTATCTAGGAAGTCTCTTCTGGACTTTAATTTCATATAATTTTTTTTAGAGTAGTTTATTATTTAAAGGTAATTAAAAGAAATACATATTTATTTACGGTGTCAGTTTTTGTTTAAAGTAGACTTCGGCAGTGTCTTATCTTATATATTAATTTGTATCATTTGTACAAATGGACGAATCTTTTTTGAAAAATTAGCTTATGCGAAATCGATAAAAACTTAGTTATAAACCAACTGATTTAAAAAAATTTAAAGTCAGAATTGTTTTGATAAAACCGAAGGTAAATTGATCCTTGTATACATTTTTAAGAGTGAGATAAGAATTAAAACTTTTGGTCTAGGAATTAAAAAAATTTCAATACATTCAAGTTGCCTCCTTTCAAATTTTATTTTTATTTGTACCTACATGTAGTAGACAGTTAATGCCAAAATGGAATAAAATGCCCAACAAGTATTTAAGTTGTTACATATCAAAAGTGTCACTTTTTTTCGCTCATCTTAATCTTAATCACTAAACTGTGGCAAATAATCCGATTACAGCTGTAATCTAACATAAAACTGTCTAATCCCAGTCTATTAGATAGCACAATTTAAGAAAATATCGTTTACACTTTTTATACATACGTAAGTATGTTAAATAATTGTTTAAAATAATAGTTGTTAGTAAAGGGAGTGTAACCAATAAATAGTCTTTATTATATTAGTTATGAAAGTCAACGGCGCCACTGTCGCAGTTCTTGAACTTAGCGAAGTGACATGCACAAGAAATTTTATTTAAATGGAGTACGCCTACCCGATTTAAAGATATTTCCGCCTTAAAGTACTTGGAATCGGATTTGAAATTCAGCACTGCGCGTTGAAAGTTGCCAGCTGTTATAAAAACAAATTGAACTATGGCATTATAACATTGCAAATATTGTCAAGGCAATTGAAAACTTAAGCTAAATCTACTTTAATAATTAATAAAAATCAAAACCGAAATGTAGCTCAAATACCATATTAAATAAATATTGAACTTATTGCAGTTTTTCGGGTAAACACAAATGAAGGTGTTACTGTCTTAAGGCAATTTATCAGTCTGTCGTGGTTTTTACATAAATATACGAACATAATTCAATTATTATGAAATAAAAGCACAAACAGATGCGCTCCACCGCAGTCCACAGGGTTAAGCTAAGAAATTGAAATAAAAAACACCTTTGTTCAGACCAGTGGTTCCCAATTAGAGACAATACGAGATTTTATCCATTCTCGATCTCGAACGTGCTTTATCGATCTCGAATTGATTCTCGAATTTTAAGTATGTGCGAACCGAATTGAGATAATTGCAATGCTTCAACTGAGGGTCGTTGATGAAAAACGGAACCAGGACCAGCTCACAGGTCGGTTTTTCGCGCCACAGACCGAGGCCTCGCGCTCAGAGGAACCCTGCACTTTCTTCTTTCCTGATACCCCGCAAAATCTTCCGACGGGCCCTTTATAGAACACTGTGGTTCCCCATGTAAGCAAATAACGGGAACGCATATTATAAGATGATATTTTTACATTCATAACATCGTGTGTTATAAAGTGAAAACAAGTTTATCAGTATTTTGTGGTGTTAGTTATTGCCGTTTATAAAACTTTAGTAGTACAAAATTAACCACAAAAAGTTCTTATGTTGGAAGCGATACCAGTGTAGTAGAAGACGACGACGATTCGGTAAAAGATGCAAATTATAAGAATAGTAAAATTGAAGATACATCGAACAATTCAACAACAGGGCAAACGTCTATAAAAAAATGAGAAATTCCAAACATAAAAATAAGCGCTCTAGAGCAGCGTCTCTCAAACTTTTACACGCGACCCAAATAATTTTCTAGAAATGAGAGTGCGATCCATAGGGGAGGGGGTCTCTATTAAAAGTTGGAATTTGTGAAAGTTTCTTAAATTTTTAAACAAAACATATAGGTACTAACACAATTCATAGTTTTTCTACATATAAAAATACTGTCCAGATCGAGAATTTAAGAATCTCGTCTCGAAAATTCGAGAATATTGGTAATATTGTCTCGAATATTCGAGCAGCAAAATGTCAATCTCGAACTCAAATATTCGAGACGAGATCGAGAGTTATCTCGTTTTGGCGACAACCTATTTCTAATCCTGAATGCAAAACATGGGCCATACTTTAGATAGAATTAGTCGCTTCCGAGGGATTTGCCTATTTTTCGAGTTCAAATAAGGAATCTTTGTTATCAAAAGTTTGCGAACCGCTGGTTTAGACCGAAAGTGCATAACATGTTTTTTTTTCCAACTCGGTTAATAATAATTATGAATGTAATCCTAAGATTTAAAAAATGTTATATGTGGACTAATTTCATTGTTTTAAAAACGTCCTAGAAGATTAAAATTTTCGTCCAATTTTTTTGACGCCAAAAATATACAATTGCCACCTTACCTTTCCGTATTTGTGTGATGAGTTTTTGGTGTTAGCAGTCCAGTGATCAGTCTCTAGCCGGGCTCGCTCTAAGACCCCGGTGAGACTGTCAATACGTGACCACTCGCGCACGTCGTGATTGTGAAACGGCGGCACTCCACCGCTATTAGGGGTTGCTGCCACCACTTCCATGTTTCTGTAGGTATCTGCTTCTTAAAATGTGTTAGGGTTTATTATTGACATCAGTCTGAAAAACAAAAAAAAAACACATTGTAATATAGTAGTCCATACTCTGTAAAGAAATATTATCATAAAATACAGATACCCAAAGACGTAATGTATCGTCCTATAGCACACAACTTATTGATATACACTAATATACAGGGTGGTCCACATAGAAGGGCCACTATTTCGATCTCGTAAACATTTAGAGCTACAAAAAAGTTTAAATTAAACAAATTGTTCTCCTTTCTGTGACTTATTCAGTGATGCTTTATTGTTTTAAGAAAGAAAGTTCCATGACTTGCTGAATAATAAACAAAAATTAATATGGGCTTTTTTTAATCGTTAATAACTCGCTTATAAGTACTTGATGGTAAACTAATATGTTTGGGGAAAAAGTTGTAGATTTATTTACGCACTGTAAAATGAAAACATTCATTTGGTTTAATAACAAAATAAATACATTAAACCTTATACAGGGTGTCCCAAATTCGAGTAAATGCATGGGGATCTCGCTTATCTTAAGAGCTACGAGGTCGGTTAAATTAGGGCAAAGTTGCTAAATTAGGTGCTCATTAATAATACAAATTGGAAATATCTCAAACGGTATCCGAGAAAATTGGGAAAAACTGGAAAATACTATTTTTGAAAATCGTCTATAACTCCTTTGGAGTATGAAATATTTTAAATATGCAAAGACATTGCCCAAGCAACTTTTCAAGCCGAATCGAATAGTGGTCACAAATTTTTTCTAGATTGATTTGTTTTTGTTTTATGACAACCAACTTTATTTTTTCTTATGGGCGCAATTTTTGCTATTTACATAATCAAATAGCATTTATTTTTCTGAATCCATTGATGTATCACACATGGTATTTTACTTTTTCTTTCATTGTCAAATTTCAAAAAATACGTTTTAAACAAAAACCATTATAAATCAGGTTGGCCGGTCATTGTAGTTTATGTTGTTTCCATGACAACCGATCAACAAACTAAAAGTTTTGAAGGCCTGTTGGTCGTAAAAATGAACTTAAATAACGAAGAAAAACGCGATATGCTGCCCATAAGAAAAAACAAAGTTGGTTGTCTAAAACAAAAACGAATCGACCTAGGAAAAATTTGTGACCACCATCCGATTCGGCTTAAAAAGTTGCTTGGGCAACTTTTTTACACAGTTAAAATATTTCAAACTCCAAAGGAGTTATAAACGATTTTCAAAAATGGACTTTCCAGTTTTTCCTAATTTTCTCGGATACCGTTTGAGACATTTCCAATTTCTCTTTAGATTATTAATAACTTAGCAACTTTGCCGTAATTTAACCGAGATCCCCATGCATTTACTCGAATTTGGGACACCCTGTATTATTAAAAAGAGGAAAAAACATTTTTCTATGAAGTCATAGCCAACGATGGTTTCCATTTAAAAAAATGCAACTTTGTAATGTATCTAAGAATCAAAACAACATTTAAAAAAAAAAAAATTTAATTTTAAAATGCGTAAAAAAATCTACCACTTTTTCCCCTAAAATATTTTTGTGTTATAAACGATTTTAAAAAAATGCCAATTTTGATTTTTGTTTATATTCTAACGTGTCATGAAACTTTTTTAAAATATTAAAGCATCACTGAATTGGTTTCAGAACAGGGAAAAATTTGTCTAAATTAAACTTCTTTGTAGCTTTTACTCTTACCGTTTACGAGATACAAATAGTGGCCTTTGGATGTGCACCACTCTGTATATAAAGAACACAAAGCGTAGTAATCTTTGATATTGTACTACAAAGGTAATATTTATTTGGTTTTCCATACAGTCACTTTTAGGTGTGTGTACTTTAATTTTTATTATTTTTTATCGCATTTAGTTAACATACAGAACAGGATATGCAACAATTAAGTTATAATTATTCATTTCCAAATTTCGATTTGATCAAAACAAATAAGTTTAATTAAACATCATTTCATTTAAGATAAAAGATTACTAGTAGAAATACTATACAACTTTTAAGATTCTAGTCTTTTTATCAGTCTTCAAACTGGGCTTGCATGTCTACAAGGAATCCTTCATAAAAAATTATTTTGGATTAATCTTAAATATTAATAAAGGAATCACTAAAATAGTACTAGCATGTATCGCCTTATAATAAATTATGATAGAAAACTAAAAATTTTAGCTGTATGAAATTTTAAGTAACTAAGCGGGTCTAATAAAAGAAACAAACACTCTGTACAACATTAAGTCCTTTACTTTTAGTGCTTTATTACTCAAGTTTTTTCATACTTAAAAATATTAGTTAATCGATACTTAAATGTAAAGTTTTTGTCAAGCATGACATCTTATTACTCTAATATTTTCAGAGTAAACTCAAGGCAAAAAATTTGAGATATACAAATATGTACATGGTGTTTGAAATTCGAATTTAAGCATGGGGATCTCGCTTATTATAATAGCTGGAGTAAAGATTTAATTTTGCAAATTAAAACGTTCAAAAACCTAATTGTAGATTATGCTTTCATAGGTCCGTAGAGATTTCAAAAATTTAAACTTATAATTTTGGACCGTTGTCTTGAAAACGAATTATTATTCATGCGGCACTTATGTAGCTCACAATCACTTTATTTAAGCTGTTTTCTGTTTTATTTAAAGGTTACTTCCTAAATGCAATTTGATTAAATTGGATGAAATTTCGCACAGCACGTCCATAGTTATTGAACATGCGTTTAATAATGTTATAATACCTTTGCTTTGTAATATAACAACACAGTACTAAAAAAATCAATGAGGTATTGAATGCACGGTCCGCTTGTTATTGAAATGAACTAAAAATTTACTTTCTAAAGTATAAACTAATCAATTTTTGCATTTTTATTTGCGGTAAACAATAGTGATAGGCGTCAGTGTGCCATTAAATATACTGTTACAATGGCTGCTGCTATAACATAGCAATTTCTACTGAACTACATTTTGTTCATTTGCAGTATAAATCAAGTTCTGATCTATTTTCTACTTGAGATTTATTAATTGCCTTCAGGATGTAAGTATCGTATATCTATAGTCGTTCGGTCGATATATTATATAAGCGAAATACAATACTATCATTAGATAAAAATAAACTAAAGAAAATAATGTTTTATTATTTTCAGCTTCCTTATTGCACTTTTCTTTCACAAATAAGTGAAGACATTATTGCGTAATCAATTAATTTTAAATGGCGAATGTTAAACATATTCCATATGACCAAAATATTATTGTGCGGGCATGAAATGAGCCCCTCAAGTATACGTGCCGACTTGGAAAGAAATTTTTCGATTTAACATTGTCCATACTGATCAGAAAGATTTTTAGGGCTTTGGGCACTAATTAAACTCAGTTTTTTGTGTGCAGCTAACCTTGCATTTTAACCATTTGTTATAGGACGATAATCTGACATGCAAACAATACCAAGCTATTCAGGTAGATAATAAAAAAGGCAGTTAAAAGTCGGACGTGATAAACACTTTAAAATTCATTTATATAAAAAAAAATGGCAATGCAATTTCGTTCCCAGTCTGTTTTTGTGAGCCAACCACATGGTAATTTATCAAATCGATGCAGCTATTAATCTTTAGTTATGCATTTAAGACGCTATTGATTGGAAGTTAACGAATTATTTGGTTGGTTTTTATGTTTTTATGTTTTAATATTTTAATATTGTGATATGCCCATGCAGTTAAGCGTAGCATGGGATGTTCTACAGCAGCGATTTCCAAACTGGGAGGCGCGCCTCCCTAGGGAGGCGCGGACTAGTGCAAAAGGAGGCGCGAAAAGTTTTACAGAATTACATGTTTAGTAATAGGTACTTGTTATTATTCTGTAACTGACGTTTTTTTTGCTGTTTTTTTTTTTTGTTTTGATACATTTTTTTACCATTTTTCATATGTCTGTATTATTTTATGGAATAAAGGGGGGCGCCAAAATTAGATTTTTTTTAAAGGGGGGAGTAGCATCATAACGTTTGGAAACCGCTGTTCTACAGGGTGAGTCATTAGTGGGGGATCGGTCGATTGTGGCTAAACGGTTTGAGATAGAAAGTTGATTCAAAAGTATTTCATACAGTTTTTTCTTCCGAACACGATAAAAATATTTTTAAATATACAGGGTGAGTCACCTCTCTAGAACCAATAGCAACTTCTATATTTCAAATACAACACCCCATTTTTTATTTAATATTCTTGACCGCCTTCATTTTAGCTTTACATCGATATAAAATAGTACCTACAGGTTTTTATGCGGCCTTGTCACTAAAGTCTTTATTTAAAAAATTCTCCTGAAGTCATTTTTCAAAGCACAGAGTTGTAATTTGGTAAGGACATGCAAAAAACATTGCTCTATTAGCTCGATACGAAAAAGTTTTGAATCACGCATACCGGGTGTTCATAAATAGGTGGCAACTTCCATGATTTTCAAAAGCTCGTAACTCAATTTTTTCAAATGCAAACCCCTGTATTTTCTTACGTCAGCGAATTCGTCTTTAAGAGAGCTTTGTTAATATATATATGCCACTGTTTTGTCGATGCATAGGTATATTTTATTAATTGCGATTTGGAGATTTTCTCTTGTTTCTCCTACGGTTGCTCCTGTAGTTAGAACTGCGGGATCAATAAGTGATACAAAAAAGGACACTGTAGAAACATGTTTACTATTTCCCTTCAATTATTTCAATATGTGGAGAACATATAACTGGCACGAAAAGTTGTTCAAAAGAATACCTTTAAGTGCTTCACAGTACCTTACCTAGAGTTAAATTGTAAATCAACTTAATTTGACAGTGGCAAGATGTTATATGTTATTAACATATTGAAATAATTTAGAAAAAAAACCAGTAAACATGTTATTACAGTCAACTTTTTTATGTCCTTTATTGAACCACAGGATGAACGCGTAACAATGCTAAGTTTTAAACCGTTTTAGCGACCTTTAACGTAGCTCAAATGACCCAAAATTTTACAGGCACGGATTCTTCTGTAGATGGAAAAAAATTAGGGGGTGACCCATTAAAATTTAAAAAAATCATAACTAAGAACCACTTTAATATTAACCGTTTAATTTGTCTCTATATGTTATTATTTTAAATTTTAAACTTACTTAATAACATTTCAAAATAATATTACAAGATTATCTACCCGAAAACTTGAAAAGAACATAAATTATTTTGAGTACAGGTACAGTTTTTATGAGATCGTATAGATAAATAATGCTCGCTTATTAATCCTTTTAGTCCAGTTCTATTGTCTCTGCACTTTTTGCATTCTCAACAACAAAATGACATGTCTTATTGTTATCATTGTTAAAGTGTCACTTATTGCCATTTTATGGATATCAGTGTAGGAGACATATGGAGGCCAGATTAGTTACTGTGTCTTTTATTTTTTTCCCTCATGTCTGTGCCATTGCCACAATAAATAACTCACTAAGTATAAAATCGTGATATCTCGCAGCGATCTCGTAAGTAATCCATTACCAATGTGATATCAGTATCAGTAAAACAAGTAAAATTGTGCACCAGAAAAATGACAAACATTTTGCAAGAATTACATTCGATGCTTTTAATAAACGTAATATTGATCAACATTTTAAACAGATTTATATCGCAAAAGAATATTTACTTGAGTTCTTAAAACAAAAATAATCACATAAAAGGATTAAAGTTTATTGCATTTACATCGTAGAATTTGTGCAACTTGAGAATTTGATTGAAAACTTTTTATATTTTTTCATCATTCTAAAAAAGTCTTCGTAACAGTTTGATTCGATGATGAAAGAAATATTTAGATGTCATTTCATGTACAAAATATTTGTTAATGAAGTAACTGTTAAGATACATTTTAAGCCTACGCGTATTTAGGCAGCAGAATTACGCTATTACGACCTAGTTTGCTCCTAAACAGTGGTCAAACCGTCGCAAGTCGAGAACTTATTACCTAAAGACATATAAATTCGATCAACTAAAATAGCTAAGTGATTTGAGACCACGTTCAGTGACTAGGCATAAGTCTAAAACCAGCGGTTTCCAACCTGTGGTCTGCAGACCCCCATGGTTCCGCTATAACTGTAAACTCAATTTAAACCTACAGTACTACAGCCCATTTAATGCTAAACACAGTATTGAAGCAATGACGAAGAAATTAGAGCTATGGTATCCATCGTATTCCTTACAGTATTACTCGAAATTTAAATACTAGTAAGTAAGTAAGTAAGTTAGCTTTATTTAGCAATTGCTATTACATTGTAACATAATTAATAGTAATAGTAAATATAATAAAAATAAAAATATAATGAAATAAAATAAAAATCTAAAAATCTTCTAAATTCTAAATATCTAAAATAAGTAATAGTTTAATAGTGTTCTAATACGTACTCCTTAATTAATTTAATACCCTTCTTATAATTATTACATATTTTGACTTGATGCGGCATATTATTAAATATTGTATAACCTTGATAAAATAACGAACGAGCAGTTTGACTTTTAGTACATTTCTCTATAACGAAATCAAGCCTATTTCTAGTTTTATAACTGTGGATCTCATGGACTAATTTTACATTTTCATAAAGAAATAAATGTTAAGAAAAATTTTACATATCTCCTGATTCCGATAATAAATGGATTAAGAATCATTTTAATAAAAATTTAAATAATAAAAAGACCTTATATCTGAAGAAGAAGAAAAGTAAAAGTGCAGATTTCTTGTGATGTCTCGTTACACTATTGTTTAATAAATATATTTTAGTTGAATTTGGGATGCACACGCTCTAAATTTGCAGAATTATCATCAAACAAGACTCTGGAACATTTAATGCCATTTGTTTTTACTTATTTGTGCTAATGAACCTTATCAGTACTTTTGTACACCAAGTCAAAATACAGTTATTGTGAATAGCATAAGGATCTTGTAAACGGTAAGAGATAGAGAGTTGGTTAAATGATTTAAGAGCCACTATTCTTTAAAAAATCTCAAAAAAAATAGTTTTTGCACTATTCATAGAAAAAAAAATTAAAATTTAGATTTGTACTTATAACTTGCTTATTTGAATTCATATTCGAAATACTATTTGACATTAGTAAATTTGAAATTTGTTAATAAACTTTACCTATCCTCATTTGTTTGCGTTATTTTATTAACAGCAACTTTCTTGTTTTTAATACAAATTGTAGTTGGCTGTGACACCATAAAAAAGTGATTTTTTTAAAGTTTCATTGATGTGTTAGGTTTATCTTTACAAATAAGTAAGTTATACAATATTATTGCTTTCGTTACGTTTAATCAAAGTGGCCAAGGAAAGCAAAACAAAACATCACATAAATAAACTAGCTGTACTCAATTAAACACAAAAAAACTTAAAAAATTTAAGATGTTTTTTACATTTCATAATAATTTATGATTTGTCACTGACTTAAGATTTAAGAACATAGGTAGGCTATATTTTAGATAATATTAGTTCATTCGAAGGGGTTCGTCGTATTTTTCTGGTTTTTTGCTGTCAAAAGGTTGAAAACTGCTGTTTTAGACCAACCATGCACTAAAGTGACATGCTACTGACATGATACCAATGTGATATGTGACGTTATTTTACAGTGATTAAATTTACATTACAGTATTTATTGTCATCTTTATCATTATATGATGGCACTATAATGACTAGCAACCTTTAATTATCTTAAACTCTGAGTACCTACTGCGCAAAAATGTCAGGTCACTGGCACATTGCACAGTGAGCGCTCGGCCTTAGCCCTTAGTAATCTTATTTGTATACGAATTTGGATGCAAACTGTAATCGGTGGTTTTAGTAGAAAATTGGCTTTTCAGAAAAATCTTGCTCTAAAGTCTATTGTCTATCATTGTTGGTATATGTCGTTGAGGCAAATATTAAAACCATTTGGATACAAAAACGAACAAAAATCAAACTGTTTCAGGAAAATAGTAATTTATTAGTATACAATAATTTCCATAAAATTTCTGTTGCCCTATAAAATATTTAGAAATAAACTACTTTTTATTTGACCTGAAAAATATTACAATAAAAATTAACCTTATGCAAATAATTTAGGTCCACACTTTTACTATTACTTCGATAGTTATCAACAACATAAATCATAGTAATTTTCTTATATTACATTCTTATTATATAATATAATTTATAAATATTACGTATAGGTACGAGATAGCCAGTACATGATAAATAATTATGTTAAACTGCGCTATATTTAGTGATAGTATAATATTTTGTTTGTTAGGATAATGAAGTGGTTGTGACCTTTATAGCGCTATAATTACCATACTAACTAAACGCTTATTGTACAATTAGTCGTGCGGAAATTTCAGTTAGTTATTATTTTTATTCTTTTCCAAAAGGTACACAACATTTAGTGCAAGGACATTCAGGTTGATCAATCATGATTTGACCGCCATAGTAAAAAAAGAGACGTCGTAAATCAAAAACACAATTAAAATGTTGCTAATTTGAATACTTTGCGACATTAATGAAAAGTAAATTTAAAAAAAAAAACACTATACAAAAGGAACATAACTGGTTTATATTTAAATTTTAAGAAGTTTAATAAATTATAATCTAGTGAAGCTAATAAATGTACTTAATTAATACCATATATTACACTAATTAATATGACTTTGTTAATATAATATGCATAACAGAAAATAAAAAATGGAAGTTGATCTTAATTATTTTACAATACAACCAAATTAGAAACTATATAACAAGAATAATTTGTAAGGTTAATAATTATGGTACATAGTTCAAAATATTTGCAGTTATTCAAACAATAACTCTTTTTTTTATCAATTGATTCTACCTGTACAAAAAAAAACGTTTGTAATATTGTAGGTTAAAGTTCATCTTGCAAGTTGGCAAGTTGGCTTTGCAATAGTTAAATGTGCTTTTTTCTCCTCTTTCTAATGATATATCACTTGTCATATTTGTTTAAATAAATAACCTGAAAAATAAAAATAAAGCATATTTTAACAATATTATTCTAACAAGAGAACCTCACTTGGTGGTACTAAAGTCGGTTGATGGGACTAAGATTTCCCGAAAGAAGATCGTGAATGAAGAAGAGTACCAACTTTTTTGGCCCCGGAAATATAAAACTTACCGTTGAAACTCAATTTTTATTTTCAAGAATTGCACGAAATAGGTTAAATACCAGGTGTAAATGAACTCTGGCACACTTCCATTTTTTCTTTAGTTTTGATTCTAGATAAATAACATTTTAGACACATATGCGTAATAAATCGGATTTTTTGAGCACATGCACACAATTGTTTCATTTCCGGTTTCGCTGGAAATTACCCTAACTTTGTTGTTTTAAAAGGAAAACCCTGTATAGTTTTACATTTTTGGGAAGAGGAAGCAATTTTGAGTAGAATAGCATCATTTTGGTTAATGTTTATAACCTCAAATAGGCAGAGTTCATTTACACCTGGTATTGGCGCTAAAAAATTTAAAACAATTATTGTTATTTACGAATTCTTACTTTAAAAGGAAAAACTTGGATCTTGTTAATAAAACATAAAAGCATTATGATTTAACAATAATTATATACAAGTTTATGTTCATTTCAAGTACCTTTAACAGTTTAACCTATTTCGTGCAATTTTTCAAAAATAAAAATTGTGTTTCAACGGTAAGTTTTAAGTTTCTGGGGCCAAAAAAGTTAATAATCTTCTTCATTCACGATCTTCTTTCGGAAAATCTTTGTCCTATTAACCGACTTTAGTACCACCAAGTGAGGATCCCTTGTAAGTTAGTTAAGTATCATGTTTCATAGCTAACTAAAAATAATATCGGTAAAATACGGTTTTTCTTGAGTTCCCGAGTTATTTATAAAAACAGATATAACATATAACTTATGATATATCGTAAGAAAGAGGCAAAAAAAGCACATGGAAATATTCTAAAGCCAACTTGACGGCCCATAAGAAACATGGAAGTTAGGGGTAATATCTCAACAATGAAAAATAATAAAAAATAAGATATCATTTACATTCTACATAAAAAAGTACCTTTGGAAGCTACAAATGAAATTGATTTAATGGTTAAGACAAAAAAGTTATGAGAGAAAAAAGAAATTCGACATTTTCATATTTTTTGCTAAAACATCTGAATTACGAGGAATTTTTCTACTTTTAGAAATTTATTGTAGCTCCACTCTCACTTAGGAATAATTCACCTAATTTAATCAAACCTGTACCTATCTCCTATAATAAGCGAGATCCCCATGTTGGAAATATAATCTGGGACACCCTGTATATACATTATTTTTTAAACTTAAACACATTCCTTGAATTTGACTTAAATTAAGGAATATGATTCTATTTTTAATTAAACTCAATACAACCGATATATTAGACTCTTTTGTTGTTTAAAGTTTCAATAAAGCTTTAACTTACACATACTTCAAAATCTGATTTGTTTTGCTTCTTAGATGCATACAGGGTTCTCGTTTTTCGCGGCTCACTATGGGGATCTCGTAAACGGTAAGAGTTACGACTTCGATTAAATTGGGGCAAAGTTGTATATTCAGGTGCTTAATAATTTGACGCAAACAGAACTTATTTATCTTTTTTAGTTTTTGAGATATAGGGAAAAAAGTAAAAAAGTGGATTTTTGTTTTTTGCCCGTAACTTATTCATTTGATGTCGAATTTCATTTCTGTAAAAACTTTTTCATGGCCACTTTTTGCAAGGAATCAGAATCCCCAATTATATTTTCCATGCGACGTTTCGTTTTTTTAAAACCATCATCAGGTCATTTTTTTCTTATGGACGCTATTTCTGATTTTAACGCCAGTGTGTAGAGAATTTTATTCTGAATTCGAAAATGTATAACACTTGGCACTTTTTTGAAACCATTGTTGTTAAAAATGGCTAAAACAAATATTTTATTTAAAAAAATGCAGCGTATGAGTGACTTGAATTTTAAAGTGTTTAAAGCCTTCTTTATGCAGTACTCTCCATACTTTATCTTTGGAAATGTTTATTGTAGTACCAATTTGAGAAGTTGAAGCTCTAGGGTTATTTTGAACCTAATAATTTTAAACGTAATCGTTACTAATAGTTTTTTATTGGTCTATTTTGTAAATGAATGTAACTCAACTTACTTCTTGTAACACATCATCCTTTATTTCATCACCAATTCGATCTCCATACGCTTTTCTCGGTATACTAAAAGAACCGTACTCCATTAAGTTTTGATCCAGCCTATTAAAATATGTTCTATGAGGCTGTCGTCTTTCTGGATAGGTCGCCTCATAATTCCTTAATGCTAAGTGTGCATTGTGATGATTACCATAAAATATTTTAACCATATCTCGTTTTTCTTCATTTGTATACATACGAGGGCGTATTGAAAAGTAAGGTCTCCAACGATGCCATTTCCGAACGCGAGTTGCTAGGCAAAATTTGACAACAGCGCTGCATTCCTTGGTTCCCCCACCACAGTGTAAAACCATCCGCGAGACCTTGGGACGCTCAGCCGCTGCATAGCACTCGTTTAGGAGGGAGCTCCCGCTTAGCTCGCCCGCCAGGTGCAAACTGCGCTCAGTCATTCGATTTTTGAATGCAAAAAAGGTCTCTCCGATAGTCCGATAGACATTCATCGCCAGTTAGTGGAAGTGTACGGTGCGAACCGTATGGACATAAAAAAACGTGCGGAAGTTTTCTGAGGGCCGGAAAAACGTTCACGATGAGCAGCGGTCGAGGCGGCCAAGTTTGCCGGAATCAACGGCGGCTCGAACCGACGAGATGGTGCGCAATAACCGGAGAATAGAGAAAATCCTTCATGAGATAAGGGAAGGTCTTAATGAAGAGTGTGGCTACGACCTTTCCTTATCTCATCAAGGGTTATTCTTCGGTTATTGCGCACCATCTCGTCGATTCGAGCCGCCGTTGATTCCGGCAAACTCGGCCGCCTCGACCGCTGCTCATCGTGGACGTTTTCCCAGCTCTCAGAAAACTCCCACACCACTTCCGCACGTTTTTTATGTCCATACAATTCGCACTGTACACTTCCACTAACTGGCGATGAATGTCTATCGGAGAGATATTTTTTGCATTCAAAAATCGAATGACTGAGCACTGAGCGCAGTTCGCACCTGGCGGGCGAGCTAAGCGGGAGCTCCCTCCTAAACGAGTGCTACGCAGCGGCTGAGCGTCCCAAGGTCTCGCGGATGGTTTTACACTGGGGTGGGGGAACCAAGGAATGCAGCGCTGTTGTCAAATTTTGCCTAGCAACTCGCGTTCGGAAATGGCATCGCTGGAGACCTTACTTTTCAATACGCCCTCGTATTAACGATTTGAACAATGATGACAAAATATATTATGCAATAACTACAGTTTAGACCAAATACAAGCCGTTTTGACGTTTCACGAGCTTTTATTTTTTTTTTAGATGTCAAAAAACATGGTCACCTGATCTGATTCATGGTGCTAAAAAAAAAGCTTAATTAAACAATAAACATTTTGAATGAAATAAAATTGACATTTCATTAACAAAAGCAGGTAAAATACACTAATACATTTAATCCCTTATTTGGCATATAAAAATGTGCAACAAAATTTTCGTAACCAAATATAAGTTTTCATACTTTTTAAAAAACGTCCAAAAATCTGTTTACCTATTAGAAGCCATTAATGCAGATAAAGGGCATAACTCGTTAAAGATGTAACCAATGCATTCGTTTGACAAGTTAAGTTTGTTCTTGGTTGGGTGACCGTGCATGGGTGGCATAGCTGTTTTTTTTTCGTCCAATAAATAAATAAATACCTACCTATTTTCGTTTTGTGTTAAATATTTAATTAAATCCCTTTAATAGTAATTTAATGCGGTTTAATTACCTACTTCCAAGAAAAAAGGGACAAAGAAAATTATTTACCATGTCGATTAGGATTTGTTTTAAATAAAATATTTGTTTTAGCCATTTTTAACAACAATGGTTTCAAAAAAGTGCCAAGTGTTATACATTTTCGAATTCAGAATAAAATTCTCTACAAACTGGCGTTAAAATCAGAAATAGCGTCCATAAGAAAAAATTGACCTGATGATGGTTTTAAAAAAACGAAACGTCGCATGGAAAATATAATTGGGGATTCTGATTTCTTGCAAAAAGTGGCCATGAAAAAGTTTTTACAGAAATGAAATTCGACATCAAATGAATAAGTTACGGGCAAAAAACAAAAATCCACTTTTTTACTTTTTTCCCTATATCTCAAAAACTAAAAAAGATAAATAAGTTCTGTTTGCGTCAAATTATTAAGCACCTGAATATACAACTTTGCCCCAATTTAACCGAAGTCGTAACTCTTACCGTTTACGAGATCCCCATAGTGAGCCGCGAAAAACGAGAACCCTGTATATTTCATTACACTGATGATAAAAATTGATGAAATGTAAAAAATTCAATATTTTATGGCTTAATGTAGTAGCAGTAGTAAAATATAAGATAAATCTAAAGAAAATAAACAATTTAAAAAATTTGGTAACTCTTGGAATATTTTTTAAAAACAATTGCAAATTAAATTTTATTATTTAATTCATTTTCCTTCATTAAAGTTTTTATCCCGTCTAAATGATAAACTACTGTTTGTTTCAGTATATTTGTAAGTTTTATAGCACATTTTGTACATTTTATGTAATAAATGATCACAGTGATTCATTACTATAAGTTAAAGACCTTCGGCAAATTACAATCGTTTAGCAAATTGTACAGTAGTCCTCCGCCCACGGTAATGACTTTGCTGATTGATAACAAGTTCAATAAACTATCAATCAGTGAATCTTTGGTACAAGGCGGTTTCTCAAGTTAATTGTACTTCAAAGGAATGTCGATGAACGCAAAATTCTACCCATGTACTGTTAGCCATCATACATAAGAACATACATTCATACATACATCGCAGAGTTGAATTAAACCGATGCAAATATAAAGGGTGTACCAATTTAAAGACTATCTTTATTGTTTTTAGTTTTATGAACGTGAAGAAATCTGCACCATTTTTAGAGCTTAAAAATATGATTACTCTTAATATAAGTTAGCATCAGTGAATTTAAATATATTTTTTTTACTGCCAGTATCTAATCTAACTCAAAAGCACCATAAAGGTCCAAAAAGTGTATTTCCATATTTTCTTTGTAGCACTATTGATAACTAAGAAAGAGATGGAACACCCTGTGTTTGTAAAAAGTTTCTGTTCATTAGCAGAGTTTGATTTAGCTATGCCTACACGACCGCGTAGGAAGGTGTTATGATGATTTATGTATTCATAGGAACGCACTTTGGCTAATTGGATTTAAAACAATTTTTCCAGAAGTTGAACAATGGGACTCTTGGGATAACCATAATTTGAACTGTACTCATGATTATACCGTGAAATGATTATGGAACGAGCAGGTATTTAACCACAAACAATGCAAATTAATGGCTAAGCTACGACTTAATTAAATATTGGCGTCACTTTTAACTACACAAGGAATACCTAAAATGGAAAATTAATACATAATGAAGATTGGAAAATAAATATCAAGGTGCGAATTAGGTAGAGGAATGCACCTATAAGCGCCTCAGCAAATTGGCCGATAACCGATTAATCAAACTTAGCTTATCAGCCGAGTATAGATAAATCTGCAGATTATTGACTTTCACATATGATTCTACATTTTATGAGTAATGCACTTATAAAATGTGTTTATATTGACATAATTTTGATTTTAGTTACTTTCTTTGTAATATACGCGGTAAGCGCCAAGATATAGGTATCGCAGGCGGTAATTTTTTTTTTAACACATTGGTTCAAGTCATATTAGCCTTCTATTAGTTTTTTTATAACTGCCATCACGATGTCAGAAGTCACGAAAATATCGAGGTGTTATAAAAGGTCTTACTTGCGAAGGTCTTTCTCCTCAAAGCATCATAGCTCGACTGAATGGGGTATACGGGGAAAATTCCTCGTCTTATTCTATGGTAAAAGATTGGTCAAAACGGTTTCGAATGGAACAAGAACTCTTGGAAGATGATGCAAGAAAGGGAAGGACTGTGGAAGTGGTGACGGACGACAAGATTGCATTTGTTGAGGAAGTCGTATTAGGCGATCGACGTTTGAAGGTGAAAGAACTATCAAAAATGTCGGACCTTTCAGATACAAGCATTCGCCGAATCCACGATCGGTTAGGCATGAATAAAGTTAGTGCAAGGTGGATCCTCAAACATGTCTCAGCAGCTCAGCGCCAGCGTCATGTTGAATGTTCTCAATCCTTTTTGGAGCTCTGTGGAGAAAATCCTGTTGACGCGTTGAAGACAATTGTTACAGGGGATGAAACCATGGTTTTCTACTATGATCCTTTGTCCAAAAGAGAATCGATGGAATGGAGGCGAAAAGGAGAAGCACCGCCAAGAAAGTTCAGGGTCTGTCAGTCGACAAAAAAGGTGACGGCTACGATCTTTTGGAATTGTGAGGGCATTCTTCTCATAGATTTTAAAGAACGCAACACCACAGTCAACGGGGAACATTATGCAGCACTCCCGCACAAATTACGACAAAATTATCGGAAGAACAGACGTGGGAAACTGACCAGAGGCGTGCGTTTACTGCACGACAATGCCCCCATTAGTGTTGCCACGAGACGAGACGAGATTTATTCATTCTCGATCTCGATCTCGAAAATCCTCGAAAGTTAAATCTCGATCTCGATCTCGAAAATTCTCGAACGTGCAATCTCGGTCTCGAATTCGAGAATCTCGAGTCTCGAATTTTAAGTTCGTGCAAACCGAATTTATACATTGCAATGCTTTAACTAAGTGTCCCTGATGATATACAGAAAGAACGCTGTTGTTTCAAGTTCGGTGCTTCCCCTGTGTAAGCAAATAATGGGAACGCATATTATTAGATGCATTTATTTCTTTAACTCTTTCAAGGGCAGCAAAGATCACTCAAAAAAAAAGACTTAAAAGGGTAAACAAATTTTATTTGAATTTTTTAACACTGGAGTGCACCCCACGTACGAATCGGTTATTTTGAAAGATATATTCACAATTACGTATTTAATGTAACATTTGCACTAACGTCCTGGGGCCGACAGCAATACAACAATTTGAGGAAGTCTACAAAAACTTTTACTTCAGAGATAATTCACCAAACCAAAATCAATTATCAGCCGATTCTGGACCAGATGATTCCGATTCTGACGAAATGGGTTCTTTTCATTTAAATGTCCTATTTAACAAGTCCACAGTTTTCGAAAGCTGGCCTGATTATTCGGAAACACCGCAACAGGCTTGACAGAGAGTCCGCAAGGGCATTGCTGTGCCTCAATGCTTGGCAATCTTGTAAATTTATTACACAATATTTAAAATAAATAAAAACTTTAATTTGTAAGTGGTTTCCAAAAATTTATAAATAAAATATATATTAAAACTTTTCGTAGTTTTTCTTTATGTAAAAATACTGTCGAGATCGAGAATCTCGAGGATCTCGTCTCGAATTTTCCAGACGATTGTTAATCTCGTCTCGAATTTTCGAGACAGAAAAATGCCTGTCTCGATCTCGAAATTCGAGACGAGACGAGACGAGATCGAGAATTGTCTCGTCTCGGCGGCAACACTAGCCCCCGTGCACACTGCTGGAATTGCTCAAGCCGCAATTCATGATTGCGGTTTTGAACAAATCTATCACCCTCCGTATAGTCCAGATATGGCCCCCAGTGACTATTAATTTGAGAAAGGATTTTCGCGGGCGCCATTTCTGTGACGACCAAGAGCTGAAGGCTGCAGTTTGAGCACATTTTGCAGACAAACCGAAGGCATATGTTTTAGGGGTATCGAATTGTTCCTAAAACGATGTAATAAGTGCATTGACGTCAGGGGGGATTACATTGAAAAACAAAATTTAATTTTAAGCCGGTAAATTTTGGCGCTCACCTCATACGTAAAATTCATAAAACAGGCAGTAGGGTTGAAATTGTAAATCAAAATTTTTCACTGGTAAAATGTTGTATATTGTCAACATATTGAAACAATAAAGAAACATGTTTTTACAGTATACTTTCTGTCCTTTATTGAGCCGCAAGCTGAACGTATATAAGTAGTAACACTAAATTGAAAACCATTTAGCGACTTCTAAACATTGACTAAACGACCTGAAATTTAACAGGCACTAGTTTTTTACAGGTTTTTTTTACAGGGGTAGGACAAAATTGGCCACATAAACATTTAAAAACATTTTAGCGGCTTTTATAAACCACCCTAATGTATATGTGCTAGCATGTATTTGTTTTTGATCAGATTGTACAGGATGTTGTTAATTACCGAAGCTCAACTGCTCATTCATTTGTTTAAGAAAAATGTACTTCTAAATTAATAAATGAAACAATTATATCTGTTCTCAAAAACGACTCGAAAATTTGTAGCTTTTTAAAAATTTCACATAATTTAATTGTTTTTCAGAACATCACAAATAATTTATAAGTTTTAATGCGATTAAACACGTAAACAACGATCGTGTAGTAAGATTTAAGTTATATTTGTTCGTATGTGGGTTACGAGGTTAGTATTATTATTTTTTATCGACGGCACTTGATTATTGTATCATAAATCAGCATTATTTTCAAGGTTTCCAAAAGTATAGGTATGGTAAATGCGGTTTCGTATAGTTTTTAAAGTTTAAGGAACTGGTATTAGGTTCTTAATTTTAGGAAGGGATTAGAATAATGTTTAAAATATTTTATAGTTGAACGTGTCAAAGTCAGTTAATGTGTTTATTAAATTATCCCCTGATAAGTTCATTTTTTTACTTACCTAATAGGACGAGGAACTAGTTATTTTAATCTTCCATACGTGATTCTTCTTGATTGTCTGAGTTATTTATAAAAATAGACATGGCAAGTGATATCTTATTAGAAAGAGGAAAAAAAGCACATTTAACAATTCCAAAGTCATCTTGTCGGCCCATAAAACAATATGAAATTAGGGGTAATATCTCAAAAATTGTGAGTGATAAAACAATCTAAAATAATAGTCACATTCTACATATAAAAAGTACCTCAAGTAAGTACAAATACATTTGATCTAACGATAAAGACAAAAAAGTTATAAGAGAAAAAAGAAATTCAACATTTTCATATTTTTTGCCATAACTTCTGAAGAACTTAAAAAATATATTGTGGCTCCTCTTATACTTAGGCAGGACTTTAACAGTCGATACAAAAACTTATTTTAAAGCGAATATTCCATATCAACATGGTTCCATAAACGCTTCATTTTAAAGATACAGGGTGTTGAAATTTTCGAAAAAATATCGATAATTTTTAACTGTTTCCCAACCAGTAGATATATTTAAACCAAATTTGGTATACAGCACCACCTTATAGGTTACCACATTCGGTGAGAATTTCAAGCCCCACAAACAACCAGTGGCGGAGTTGTGGGGGTTCTGTTTCAATAAATTTTATAAAAAGCTAGTACGGCCCTGTTCAAAATAAAACTTAAACTTGTTTTTGGGTGGAGCATTTTATTTTAAACAAAAAGTGTTTCTTGACTTTTCTTCGTATCTGCCACCGTTTGGTGCAAAATTTGATTTATATTAATATTCTCGTGAAAAATTCGCTCATATATTCGATCTAAAAATATCGCGATAAGCAGAAAATTGCAAATTGCTCAAAATATGGATTAATCTTCGCTCATTATTAGCATTTATGATAACAGATTATTAAAACCTGCAAAAATCGGTAATTACTTTTTTATTTCGAATATTAGCGATATTTTAGATCGAATTTATGAGCTAATTTTTCGCGAGAACAGTAAAATAAATCGAATTTCGCGCCAAACGGTGGCAGATACGAAGAAAAGTCAAAAGACACTTTTTGTTTAGAATAAAATGCTCTACCCAAAAACAAGTTTAAGTTTAATTTTGCAAGGGCCGTACTAGCTTTTTATAAAATTTATTGAAACAGAACCCCCACAACTCCGCCACTGATTGGTTGAGGGGCTACGAATTCTCACCGAATGTAACCTGTAAGGTGGTGCTGTGTATACCAAATTTGGTTAAAATATATCTACTGGTTGAGAAACGGTTAAAAATAATCAATATTTTTTCGAAAATTTCAACACCCTGTATCTTTAAAATGCAGCGTTTATGGACCCATGTTGATATGGAATATTCGCTTTAAAATAGGTTTTTGTCGACTGTCCTGCTACAAAAAAGTGGACCACCCTGTATTATCCCCTTTATAAGTAAAAGGGAAATCAAGACAGCTACATTTTAGCATACCTACATCACATAAAAATTTACAATACAATAAATTACACATACACAGTCCATAACACAATTCAAACCAAAATTAACATAAAACTTACATTAAGCATCTTAATTATCCATTCCTTAAACCGTACCACTGATACAATGTACGGGTTTTTTAAATGTTTGTATTATATAAGTATTTTGTTATTATAATAAATACTACTTCATGCATCGAAGTATTCAATTTTTAAAAACACGTATTAAGTCATTAAAAATCGTGAGTGTGATAAGGTACATTTTGATAAAAAGTAATATATTAACCGATTTTTAACGTTAAAAACCCTTTTTGGATCGTTTTTAAACATTATGAAATTTGATACAAACTTAATCGGATTTAAATGATTGTCCCAAATAATGTAGTGGGTGTGCGAAATATATTATCTACTGCTGAATTTATTACCCGTTAACAAATGTCTACACAAACAACTCGCTACACTGGAATACTAATGCCTTTATCTGAATAATTACGTAATAGATTTATTGAAACGGATAAATTCACTTTCGGTGGTCGAAATAAATAACGAAAGTGCAATCTTCCAGTCATGGCTAAACTAGGTTAAACGGTTACCTAACTACCAAAGATATGTATTCATTCCAGTGGCGACGATTATGGTACTAAAAAGGAGACTGAATGCTCAGACAGCAATAATAAAGAGAGTAACAATTTATTAACAAAAAATCCTACATGTAGATATATACAGAGTGTAACAAAATGTTTAATAATATAGTAGATACAATATAATTTTATAATTTTGATGGCTTTCATTGTAAATAAATCGTAGTATAGTAAATCACCTATTCGATTACTTTTTTTAATTATACAGGGTGTTTGAAATATGAGTTAAAGCTTGGAGATCTTATTATAATATAATAATTATTATAATAGCTAGAGTATAGGTTTAAATTTGACAAAGCTGCTAAATTCGGTGCTCATTAATAATCCAAAGAGAAATTTGAAATATCTCAAACGGTATTCGAGAAATACAGTTTTTTAAATGTGTACAAACATTGCTGAATTTTAGTTTGTTAATTGTCATGGAAACGACATAAACTACAACGACCGGGCTGCCTGATTTATAGTGATTGTTGTCCAAAACACAATTCTACAAATTTGAGAATAAATATAGAAATAAAACACCATGTGTGATACATCAATCAGTTTGATTATATAAATAGCAAAAATTGCGCCCATAAGAAAAAACAAAGTTGGTTTTCATAAACAAATACAAATCGACCTACAAGAATTAGTGATTACCGATTCGTATTAAAAAGTTGCTTTAGCAAAGTTTTTACACATTTGAAATATTTTATATTCTAAAGACGATTTTTAAAAATCGTATTTTCCGGTTTTTCATCATTTTCTTGGATACCGTTTTGGGATATATTCAATTGATTTTCAGATTATTAATGAGTATAGAATTTAGTAACTTTACCAAATTTAAACGAATACCTACCCTTAACTATTATAATTAACCGAGATCTCCATCTCTAAACTCGACTGTTAAACACCCTGTATATAATAGTTTATTATATTATACAGGATGTATGTTTCTATGTGAAGGACATGGAAATCTCGGATACTTATAGAGATAAATAGATGGTTATATTGGCAGAGAACTATGCTTTTACGTGCTTAGTAAGAATCGCAACTAAAAGTATGTATGTAGGTAGGTAGGTATATTGTGAGTTCCTGAAATACCCTAAAAAAAAGCTTTAAAAAAAATCATTTTCTTGTTTTCTTTATTACTAAGTTTATATCGCGCATGACAGTTTGACAACCTCTTCGTTGCTCGCAAAGTTTATTTAGAATCTGAAAAATTGATACACATTCGACAGAAATGAATTTAAGTTAATGTGTAATTTAAGCTAAGGCAAAAATCATAATTTTAATAAGTAATTATTTAATAACGACTTAAAATCGTTTACTTTTTCAATAACAAAAAATTTCATTTAGACAGTAGAAAACTGAATTGACAATGATGTCATCTAATTTGACCGCCCTGTCAGATTTTGAGCATGTGGCGATAAGCTATCCTGTATAATTAATAATCCTTTGCCCAACCTTGTTACCATCGTACTTTTGTCAGCACAAGAAATGGTTTACGAAATTATCTTTTTGCAACTTGTGATTAAGGTTTCGCAATACTGTTTCACATAGTATATTTTTATCAACATGATAAATATATTATGTACTATACAAGATATACTTTATCGTAATTTAATCAAAATTGCAAGTCTTAGAATATTTTTTGTCAAGCTTTGATTTTAAAAGTCGCTTTTACATACACATGTACATATTTAAATTGTATTTCATTAACTAAAATGAGATAGATAGCCGACGTAGTATGAAGGTATAATATTTTTGGAAAAAAATGTATTACAAAATATCTTGAAAATTATACAGGGTTTAACTACCCTGTATGGAAACGCTGCTGGATGGGCGTATGAAAAAATGTTTTACATACAAATTTTATGGCAAATTGTTAGCTCATTTCAACCATGTATAAAGATTTTTTAGTGTTACATAAACAAAGTTGAGAATTTTTTTACAAAATCCTATTTGACAAAATAAAACACAATCGCTGTAGTAATTGACAGTTTATAACTTGTCTGATTCTCTTTTATTATTATTCGATGAAAAACCTTTATTGATGATTATCTATATCCAAAGTAAAAAAAAAATAAATAGGTGGCCATTCAAAAAAATATGACGATCGCTTGTCAGTTGCACACGGTTGGCCGAAAAAACAATTGAAGTACCTCAAAATGTAGCTAACAATTTGCTATAAACTTTTTATCATAAAACTTGTATTTAAGCCTTTACAGCAGCGTTTTCATACTTTTGGACTACTGTGTATGATTTAGAAGCAAGATAATATTTCAAATAGTGTACTGTCAATATTATTAAAAAAAAAGTGTCTACAATTGAACGATACTAGGGTTTCTCGTATTTGACCTTTGCTTGTCCAGGGATTACGGAAAGAAATCTGTCTTTGTCTCGCGAACTCCTAGGATCCTTGGATATAATAAATTATGTAAATATTTTGAAATAAGAAATCCGAAAAAGGAAGGGAGCGGTTTATTACTTAAAAACAACTTTAAGTCATATACGTAATACATTTTGCTCCATGATTATTATAAATAATAAAATAATATTGGTATGAGAAACATACATTTTAAAAATATAATTTAAGAAAACAAAGGTAATCTATGCTTCGGTCACTTAACAGAAAGTTCTGCCGCATAAAATGCTTTCTCGGTCTCTATTAATGTGGGTAGAATTGTCTTGAGAGCATCTTAATAGCAAAGACATCGTTTTTATTAATAAAATTTCATTTATAAGCTATTGTGCTTCGCATTACCAGGGTGCACAAAAATAAAACTGTAAACGTATTTTGATTATTTAAACTTTGTCATGGAGACCGGGCTTCTTTACATCTACTACGGAAGTACATTTGTTATTGTATTGTAAAGCAAAAACAATAATTAAATAATAAAGGTTTTCCATGGTTTAATGTTAGTTAACATTTTTATAATAAATTCTGATAAGTTATGATAAATAGCATTACAAAGATCTTAACATAAAATAAACGAAAATAATTTTTTTAATTTGCCCGGGATTTCCTGGAACAATTAAGTGTTTCCCGGGAAATATAAAATAGGTTAAAATGGACCGGGACCCCGGGAGAAAAACCCTATGCCATACATTGGTAATTTAACTTATTTTTGGTATACTTTTTTTTCAGTTTGTATAAGTATGAAATTATCAAAAATTTTGCATGAACATTTATTGATTAATATTCCCTAAAGTATGTCTATTTGGTTCCAGCTAAAACATTTTTTTTTCTTTTTTGCAATCAATAAAAATAGCAGTTGGTTACATACGGCAGATATTTAAATCTTCATTCGCCATAAATTGTTGTCACGTTCAGTTTCTTAAAGACGGTTGATTACATAAAACTGTAACCGTATTGACGAATACAAATTGATTTTACCAAGTTTGTTTAATCTGGTCACATAAGTCTTCGCTTATATGTTTGGTGTTGGTTATTTTTAAGTTGACAAAATAACTTTAGTTGATACTTAATGCGAATACCTATGCGTATGGTCAGTGTTTGTTTTGGTGTGTAAACGTTTTAGCAATATTATTGAAAAAGGCTAACAACAAAATAAGGGAGTGCAAATTTATTCCACTCTATGTTATGAAGGAAAAACAAATAATTTGCAAGTATTTGATGTATACATATGAGCCAAAATTAGATTTTTAACTTTAGGACTGTTAACTTTAAAGCGGATTTGTAGCGGAAACATGATGCTTTCTCATTAACAACATGCAACAACATATTGTTATCAATAAACAAGTTTACACTTTTGTTGAAGAGTTTGTTACGGTACACCACCAATACATTTCGTTAATTTGCTTTATTACTGAATATCTGATATAAAATACAATACATAACTTCTTCAACATAAAGTTATATCTATTTTGATATCTGCTATGTAAATTATCGTCGTGTTAAAATGTCTAATAAACGGTAAACTTTGTTCAAGAAACAGATATGTTGTTTTATCTGGTTATATATCATTTATTATCTATCATTACCCTTAACACATGAAAATATAATGATTTATGACAGATTGCCGGAAGTGTGTATGTACGCAATGTTGTCATAGACCAGGTTACAGCATTGTTTGAACTTTACCTCTAACTGTTTCTCAATTATATTTTACAATTAACATTTCAGCCTACGTATTCATGGGACATAAGTATAACCGGTATTAGCAATAATTCCATATTGCAATGCATTTCATTGATTATTAAAATGATTTACGATGAAATGTTACGACATAATTATTATTGTATTAAAAGTATTTGAGAAAAAAAGGTTCTCGCCTCTGTTTCTATACTGAGAGATTCAGTTTGACTGTCGCACTTTTATTACTTTTTAATTATTGAAAATAACCCCAACAAACCTTATATTTCGGGAAGCAGCGACAAATTCTCTATTAAATGATGAGTGAAGATTTGTCAAAAATTAATTATAGATGATTTGCAATGCACGAGTTATATTTTGTCAGAAAACTTCCTTCACCTAACCTACCTGTCAAATTAAATGTACGTTATGTCAAATTTTACAAGTAATGTCAGAGTAGTGCGTCAGGGGTGTGGTTTAATCTATATTAAAGTGACGCTACTGGTCGCCGAAATTCGTCAAAAAATTATCAAGACCAAAATATTTAATCCCCTCTCCAAATTTATATTTTCGACCAATCACAAATTCAGATTTCTTAGAAACGACCGATAAACGCATGAAAATCTGTTAATTGCGAAAAGGATATTATAAGTGTATGATTATGTTTATTGGTCGTTTCTAGGAAATCTGAGTTTGTTATTGGTCGAAAACGCAAATTTGACAGGAGGATCAACATCTGACAGGGGAATTTAAAATTATTACCGTGTAATGATGCTCCTATTGGTAGTCTCTAGAAGATTTAAGATTAGTGATTGGTTGAAAACGCAAATTTGACAGGTGAAGGAAATTTTCATTAAAACCGCAATAACTTGAGAAATATTAATTTTAGGCATAAAATAATCCTTAATAGGTTTTAAAGTAAATTAATTATCGATAACAAAAATTAAAAGTATAGAGGGCGTTCCATAAAAAAAAAATTGTTCGTGTGTTTAGTTTAACCAATTGGACCACCCTGTGTGTTATAGTAAAATTATACTAGTCAATAATTACTAAATCATTCTCAACTAAAGGATCAAAGGAATTTGTTCTGACATTGCTAATTTGTGAAATATTAATATTTTTTAGTCCTGTTCCTCGTCAGTATGTTCATCAAAACAAATAACTCAAAAAATATTGATTTTGGATACAAAACACCCTTCATGATTTTAAAAGTAAATTTAATTTTGCACCAAAAAAATACAAAATATACAGGGTGTTCTTTGTAAGAAAATAAAGTTACGTATCGGTGCGCAAAAACAAAACACAGTGTATAGCTGAAAACAATTTAAGGTCATGTAGTAAACGACAACAAACAACTTTAATTTGAAACTTTTTTTTGTAAAGTTATCACAAGCCGAGATATCGACGCGTTACGTTACTTTTTGTACACACTGTACATATGCACGCGAGCGCAATTTTGCAAGTTTACCATTCAGTTTACCTACTTAAAATAATAGTTACTTTTTCACTGGTGTTATTATTGATCATTTTGACCATGAGGATGTTGCTTTCCAACACAAAAAAGATTCTATTTTTATAGTTTAATAAACATTTTTAAAAGGTTTTTAACTTCTATGATTTATTTTGTACCATAAATCAATAGGGCATCTTCGAACGCGTCCATTAATATTTTATTACTATGCTTAAAGTGCTCGTTTTATTTTTTTTCTATAAATTTAAAACCGAAATTGTGAAATCAATAAAATAAATATTACAAAGGCTTTCCTAAGAAGTGAATGTAAATTTTCCGTACAGTTACGAAACTGTATAACAATTGAAACATGTTTAGTCAAAAGTTCTTGTAAGTAGGATTTGTTTAAAGAAATAAATATAGCTTTTGCTAAGCGAATTTTTTATTTAAATTTGTTTAATAAGCACGCTTAAGATATTTTAATTCGTTATTCGTTAGCACGAATTGTATTTCTGTAATGATAAAACATTTTATTTCAGGAATTTATTAAATGTAAGCTGCAATAAACAGAATAATTTATTATTGTTAAGATTAACGTGGAAACATTCACAAATGTACATGGTGTTAACTGTTAACATTTTAAATCGCTTTTGATGTCTCACACAACAGTTATTAGTATGTATTATGCAAGCTGCACGTACTTTCTAATTTTTCTGCAAGGTATAATAAAAGTTTTCGTTCAACTTTCAGTCAAGTTCAAGGGTTAACCTTAAGCATATGACCTTTAATCTCATGTGTTAAGGTTGACCTATAATTACAGGCATTTCGTTTCATTACGACTAACAAAGCGCTCAAAATGAGTCTTCCTAATAAGGAGTTAATAATAAAATTACTTTAATTGTTAGTTCCGAATGACCTTGTTTGGACGTTTTGGTGTATAAACAAGGCGGAAACTAATGGAAACTATCGCAAAGAGTTGGGACATTAAACGTTTAAAAATAGCAAAAGGCTATTCAATTTTACGTTAATGGAGTGATGTAATCACGTGAAGTTGGTCTTTTAAAATTGTCTACCGGTGGGTTAACAAACGTGGATGATCCACAAAAAGTGAAATTTTAGTAATAAGATTGGTTTTATTAAATTAGTAGGTAAATACATGAAACTGAAGGGAGTTTACTATAATAGTATATTACATAACAAAGAGTTGCAAGAAACATATTACGAACGAGTGGAAAAGTTACGCACGGAGCCGCGTAGCGGCGAGTGTGTATTTTCACGAGTGCGTAATTGCCTTACAACTCGTGTAATGTAGCATACTTTTTCTACGAACACATAATACCTACGATTTTAACGGCTTTTTGGCTAATACAGTGAGCTCGCGTTATAAGCAACCCACGATATAAGCAACTCGCGTTATAAGCAACACTCGATATAAGCAACTATCGTATCAAAGTACACGATATAAGCAACTGTCAGTGTGACAGTTAAAAATACAAATATCTAAAATACTATTGCAGATATAACAATGAAATTTTGTATCTGCGCGTTATGGTATTTTTCGGATTCGATGGAAATATTAAGGTTGCAATGCGACTTCCGGTTCAACCGGAAACGGACTCAAACTTTGAAATTTTGAATAGAACATCTGTATATTTTTACATTTTTGGATTTCTCTTAAAATTTACTTTAATAAATGTAAAAGGTTATATGGGTCTAAAGTCAACAGTTTTCGTAAAATTTACATTTTTACGAAAATTTTGAGTGATAAGCACTTTAATTTTTTTTTTAACATTCAGGTTATTTAAAAGGGCATTAAAATATCGTGTGAAATCTAGATTAACAATAGATTTTTTAACAATCATTTTATTTTTAGGAGATTATTAATATACAGCGTCATTCAAAAAGTCTGCAACGAATGGAAAAGTTTTTTATTATTTTTTTCTCAGAAAATTGTATTCTTGATAAAAGTTGGTGCATGGTCTAAAACTAATTTTAAGATGAAAAAAAATTAATAAAAAATCATAAGACACTAGATATTAGTGATTTTTGAAATATTTTAAGAGATACAAAAAAAATTATGGCAGAGTTTTTAAAAATCCCAAAATAAGGCTAGATTTAAATTTTGACGGTCAAATTTCAATTTTTATTTTTTAAGAAATTTTAACATTCAAAAAGTCTGCAACAAATGGAAAATTTTATTTTTATCGAAAAAAGTTATTAAGAATCTAAAAACCGAACTAGGTTTAAATTCTGAGGGTTAAATTCTAATTTTTATTTGTTACGAAATTTTAACATTCAAAAAATCAAAAACCATTAAAATCTAGTGTCATATGACTTTTTACTAATTTTTTTTCATCTTAAAATTAGATTTAGACCATATAAAAACTTCATTAGGAATAAAAGAAAAATCGATAATAAAAAACGTTTCCATTTGTTGCAGACTTTTTGAATGTTAAAATTTCTTAAAAAATAAAAATTTGAATTTGACCGTCAAAATTTAAATCGGGAATTATTTTTGGATTCTACATAACTTTTTCTTATACATTTTTTTTGTAACTCTTAAACTAAGGGCTCTTTATACTTGCAAATATTTCAAAAATCGGTAAAATCTAGTGTTCTATGACTTTTTATCAAACTTTTTTCCCTCTTAAATTAATTTTAGACCATGCACCAACTTTTATCCGAAATAATTTTTTTTTGAGAAATTAATAATAAAAAAAATTTCCATTTGTTGTAGACTTTTTGAATGACGCTGTATAATAATGTAATAAACTCGTAGGTTAAATTACTAAAATTTTTTGGCTTTATATAATTTACGAAAGACCATAAGTTCAATTTATGATTGTCGGTCGAATTAGCACACGGTATAATAGTACCTAACTCGTTGCTTAGATATTTTTCTCCCGGGAATATTTTTCTTACGTGTATGAACAAGAGTTTTGTCCGGTAAACACTTGTAAAATAAGGCCGTTTCATCCGCTCTGTATACTTGCCATGAAATCATATCATATTTTTTTATTTGAGAGATGTACAAGTACATAGATCACGACTAAAGGTACGTGGCACGCGCGTATTTCGTTTGACATAGGTACGTACAGATCACCATAGCAACGCGACCACGATCGCGTTGTTATGGTGTAAACTTTTATTTTTAGTTTTAGTACTAAAAACAAGATTTATTTATGTTAAAAATCGAATCGTTTCTATTTATATCATATAAGCAACTTTCACGTTATAAGCAACTTTTAGATCGGAATTGGCCGCCGTTAGTTGCTTATAACGCGAGCTCACTGTATACACATGTAATTACGTTGTCTTATCCATTTTGACGTAAGTCTACTTTGACATTTCTAGACAAGTGTGCGTTTTGCTTATTTCTTATAGTGATGATAACTTTTCTTATAAACCAATCCAAAACGATGCATTACTTAAATGTTTTGGTCCTGCAATGCATTCTTATGAAACTTTTGCCTTCGTGTAACAACAGTAAATGAATCTAAATTAAATGGCCGAGACGTGTCGTTTCATGGGACCATTCGATATTATAAATAGAGCTAAACGTTAAAGTTGATTATAAAAAAATGGTTTTTTCTTTGCTTAATGGCGTAATTACATCACATATGTTGTGGCACGGTCCTTTGTTGTACTAAACGATACTTTTAAGTATTTTCGTTGTTGTGGCCCGAGTTCAATGACTGCACCCGTAACACCGATTTACAAAATTGCGGACCTCTTAAATTTAATAGCGTGCATGTTTGTGGTCAATGCACGTCTGCTTTTATTTTTTAATAAATAACGAGAACGTGATTGTATTTGAACAAATTAAACTGAAGGAAAAAAACTAAACTTAAACGTGAAGGTGGCTGATAACCTGACGTTTTTAAATTAAACTCTTGTTTTGTTTTATTAATGAGCTCTGAAAACCATATTTTAGAATTAGATTAAGTTGCAATCAAAGGAGTGGGCATTTTTATTGCATTTTTGCTTTTGTTTTTAAAAACATCTTACGTATACAATTACTTATGAAATAAAATAAAGTGTTTTCTCGCCTACTACAAATGTAAATCTAAAAAAAAATATAAATATCGCGACAATGAAAATTTATTTGTTTTTAAATCAAAAGTGGCGTTGTTTACATGTTATTTACATAATGGATATTCGTTTTTCTAACCTTTTAATAATTATATTCAAATGAGGTAAAAAAAACTAATTGAAATGTGCAGTATATAAAAACAAAAAAACGATTGTCTCGGCAATCCCGGTTTCGTTGTTGAAATAATTTTACTTATTTCAAAATTTAATTTGAAAAATATGATACATTAGTTCTACGGAAATATCGATATCCCATACAGGATGTCCCAGACAACATTTCTAGAATGGGGATCTCGTATATTATAAGATACCGGTTTAGGTACTTAAATCAAATGAATTATTCTTATGTATGGGGGAGCTACTTACAGCAAAAAATATGAAAATGTTGATTTTTTCTCTCATAACTTTTTTGTTTTAATCATTGGATCAATTCTATTTGGATTTTCTTGAGGTACTTTTTTCTGTTGTGCAAGAGTAAAACAAATAAATAAATACATGTCGCAGTAGTACCAAAATATGTTAAATTGTTTATAATATAAAGCCTATCATTTTTATTATAATAAGTTTGGTTTAGTACCTACTTAGACGTGCAAACACCAAACTGGAAAACCGGGTATGTTAAAAAGATTTGAAAGAGCATGTTTAAAAATATCTAGGTTTTTCTTTGGGCTTGGAAACGAATTCAGATGTTTTATTTCAGTCTTTATTCTTACATTGTTTCATAAGTTTGAGTTAACGTTTAAAATATTTTCTTGTAACTCATTAATAAACAAAATATTTGCCCTGATAAAACAAACTGATTCCAAACACTCTATACAGCTTCATTCAAAACGACTGCAAGAAATGGAAAAGTTTTTTTATTATCGATTTCTTAAAAATATGTATTCCTGATAAAAGTTGGTCCATGTCATCAAGCTAATTTTAAGTTAAATAAAAGTTCAAAAAATGTTCATATGACACTAGAATTTAGCGATTTTAGAAATATTCATAAAAGTAAAGTATAGGTACCTTATTTTGGTAGTTTCAAAAAAACTTCAAAGGTAAAGATTGTTTAGAATTCAAAAATAAGACCTAATCTAAAATTTGACGTTAAAATTCAAAATTTGATTTTAGAGTTATTTTAACATTCAAAAAGTCTGCAAAAAATGCAAAAGTTTTTTATTTTCAATTTCTCAAAAAAAATCTTCTTAAAAGTTGGTGCTAAGCCTAAAACTAATTATAAGATAAAAAAGTCCAATAAAAATTCATATGACACTGGATTTTAGCGATTTTAGAAAGTGCCCTTATTTTAAGAATTTTTAAAAAAGGTCAAAAGAAAAAATTGTTTAGAGTTTTTTTTTGGTTACTCTTTAAGATAAATCCACTTTACTGTTGCGATTATTCCTAAAATGGCAAAAATCTAGTGTCATGAATTTTTATTGAACATTTTTTATCTTAAAATTGGTTTTAGGTCATGCACCAACTTTTATTAAGAATAAAATGGTCTGAGAAATCGATAATAAAAAAAACTTTTCCATGTGTTGCAGACTTTTTAAATAATTTATTTATTCATCATAAAATTCTTTAACTGATAGCATACAAAATCAAATATGGCTCCCATAAAAAAACAAAAAGTTTACCATCGCCTTTCAAAACCTAATCGGCTAGGTAAATTTTGACAACTCCAGTCGATTAATGCTTTTGTCCCACCTGAAATTACCAAATTTCGGAAATCTGATGTTGACAATAAGAAAGTTATAGTTAAAATTATAAATTGAAGCCTTTTGATTTTTAGGAGCTGGACACGATAGGGGAAAGTGACCAGACCTTCCCCATTAGAGGGTATTGTCTCACATTTGAACTTATTGTCCTTCACTCATAAATATCCTCCATTAAAATTCACATTAAGTGCACTTTTTGATGAATTTAGTATTAAAACAATATATTACAGAAGAAAAAGTGCAGTGCTGGATTTATGTTATTGTAGAATCGGACATGAAGTGCGTAGAGATCTTCAAAAATTTAGAGCAGAATCATGTGCCATTCCAACATTTAAAAATAATCGTTAGATTTGGCTATTTTTTACCTGGAACTATTGCTTCGACTGAGAGGGGTTTTTCGTTAATTATTAAATATTGGAAATCAGATAAAACTGAATTAAAAGTGCAAGCACTAAATACACTAATACGACCAAAGTATAATTTGAATGTTTTCTGTCACAAAGTTTACAACACTTTAAGAAGTGGTAAAAAATTACTTTAAAAAAACACAGTTCCGAAACAACAATTTAGATATTGCAATACTTATGTAAAAGATCAATATTAAACTATAAACTTATCCAAAATTTAGTTTTTAAAGACAAATACACACACATTACTGGTCATTTGGGGGCCAAGGTAGCTAGTTTTGACGTATCATCATTCTTTGTGATAATAAAATATTTTGCTTGTATGTCCTTTTTTTTACTAGTAAATGTCCCCCATTTGACCAAAAAACATCTGGTCACTTTACGATATGGGCACCATAATTTCAGATTCTTACTAAGCCCATAAAAACGCACATTGGTTATTTAGCATGCTTCGTTCTATATTTTACGGTTTCCAAGATACTCGAGTTCTTCATGTCGAAACATACATTACATACTGTATACTGGGTTATTTTACAAATTGTTAGTTCATCGTAGCGATTTTCCGAGAAAGACAACGTACCTACGATCATAAAAATGTTCGAAGTGTCTGCTGCATCCTATAAAATATCATGATTGCAAAACAGAATTTTGCATACCTGTTAATTTCATTTAGAAATTAATAGTTTTTGTGTTTTATGATTTCAATATTAATAGATATTAGGTCATAAATACTGAAATGCAGTACGAATGCAGATTTATGAGTCATTTAAAATTAAATCAGAAAAGATGATTCAAGTTCTCATGAATTCTTATTAGATTTTCTAAATGATATTCAATGTCGTTTCGATCTTCTCCAGGGTCGTATTTTAATCAAGGGATGGCACTTGAATAATTGTTATTGTAAGCTCTTTGTGTGATTATCAATGGCTTTATTATTTTAATATAATGCTTGTGTTGGTTTACCTTGAAGTCAGTTAAAATTTCCTGTATAATATGTTCTTGTCCTTTTACGTACGTACCTGGAAAGAAAAATTTTGTTAGAAACGAAGTAACAATAAATCAAAAAGTAGTAGACAACTTAGAAATACTAATGCGTTTTGTTGCTTTGGTAATATTTTACTACACACATTAACTAATAATTGTTATTGCAACAGAAGAGAAATTATGTATAAAAAATGCATGAATAATTTTTGAACCTTCGTATTTTACCAATAACTAAAAAATGGGTTATGAACAAGAAACATTAATCGTAAATTATTCTGAAATCTAATTTTCTTCATAGAATTTTTACGCTTTTGATAAGAGGACAATTTAAATGCACAAAATATTAAATAAATTGCGCATTTATTGTAAGCATTTTATAAAATATGTGTGCAATAAAAAACAAAAAGCAAAATACAATCAAAGATCAAAATATAATTATATTTGATATTTAAAACAAATTTTCGAGATGTTTCCAAAGCCTACTAGTTTAATTATTCTATTAAATATTGTGTTTGTATCGGTAAATTATCAAGACCACCGCAATAACTCGAGAAATACTGATTTTAGACATAATTGACCTTTAATAGTTTTTGAAGATAATTACATTATCAATAAGAAAATGCAAAAATATATAGGGTGTTCCATTTAAAAAAACTGACTTATTCGTGTTTGAAGTTTGACTAAATGGACCAGGCATAAGGATCGCCCTGTATATTATTTTTAAATTTTCACTAATCAAAAATCACTAAGACACTATTTTCCTACAAAGCTTTAAAGGAACTCGTTCTTACATAGCCAAATTGTGAAATATTATTTTTTTAGACTGCCAATATTTTTATAAAAACTTAAATAAACCAAAAACGACTGATTTTAGATACATAAAACCTATATATTTTTAAAGAGAATTCAATTTTACATCTAAAAATTATAAAATATACCTACTGGGTGTTCTATTTTAAAATAAATAAAGTGACGTATCGGTGCGCAAAAACAAAACACGGTGTATAGATGTAGTAAATGACCACAAACAAGTTTTTCTTTAAAACATATTTTTGTAAAGTTAATCCGTTACGTTACTTTTTGTACACACTGTATATTATTTAAATTAGACATACATTATGTATTTATTTATTGCTAAATAGGTATACTTTTAATGCACAAAGTATTCGTTTTGAAGCACACAGTGTTTGCTTTAATGCCCAAGCCTTTTTAAATAGATCCCTGTTATATCGAACCCTTTTGATTTCATGCAATTTAACTAATTCTTTGTCTCTTATAATAAGTATGAAACTATTGCCGTGACTCAGATTAAATCATCTTAATTGATGATGAAGTTTGAATATTAATTCGATAATGCGTATCTTCAATAAGAAGAAACAACTTTTAAATACAAAGATTTTTAGGGTAAAATTGTCCATATGAGAAAAACCACTGAGCCATTTAATTAGCAACATCCTTTACATGTGTACTTTACCGGAAATCTAAACTATAATTAAGATAAAATCAGAAAAGTATGTTCAACGTTTTGTTTTTACAAATAAGTCCATTATTATAAAACGTTTCCTTACTACAATTCATCGCAAAGACAGCGACTTCTATTGAATGTCCACAGCAACAAAAATGGTGGAAAAAGTTGCTCTCTCATTAAATACACTGCTCAAAACAATTAGGGATATTTTAGATGTTTATTGCAAACTTTTAATTGAGGATTTCGATAACCTAGAGATTATTTAACAAATAATATTTAACAATAGGAACTTTGCCTGCATGCGTAAGTTATTTAAACTGGATCCCACTTTTTGTTTGAATAAAGTTTTTATTAGTTTGCAACTACAGTTATATTTTAAACGTTATTGCAAACTTTTAGATATTCCTTTACTGTTTTGAGCAGTGTATATTGTAACTAGCTAATTTGAAGGCTAAATCACACTAACAATGTTTGTCTTTAAACGCTCTATGAACAATATTTAGCAATATTGGCGAATTTTAGTGTTTATCTGAATGAAAGGTTATCTTTTTTAATTGTTTCCAATAGATTTTAATTGACTAATTAGCAACATGTACGATCATAAACAAAATTGGCGAGACACGACGTGTCTGGAACTTAAAAGATTATAATCTATTACATCACATTGACCAATACAATAAACAGTCATATTCGATTAATAATTCATTATTAATATTTTTATGCGCGTATAATACTATTTAATCATGACGTTAGGGTGTGAACGCTTGTGTATTATGACTATTAATTGGCTACTTAATTAACTAGTATTAAATTAAAACTAAGTAATAATGTTTACAAATAACTTATCTGTGCATACATTTGTTTGACGTGCGATTTACTAAAAAAAGAGGACTGGATAAGTTTTATTTTCATAAATTATTGGTAAAAATATAAAAAAAAAACGTTTATAAATTATGATTTTATAATTTCTGAAATAGTATCAACTAAAATGTTGGGTTGGCAAAGGAGTCTTGTAGTGTTTTTTAAAACAAACTGCGCTTCTTAACCTATAAAATATATACAGGGTGGTTCAAAATCGATGGGATTACATGGGTATCTCGCTTAATACTCAAGATACAGAAACGGTTAAATTACCAAAAATGTGCAGTTTTTTTACAATAAGCTTAGAACAGTTCTCATATATATTCTATCATTTCCGGTTTTTCTTGTTTTTTTTTTGTTTTCAGTCTACTTTTTATTTTTCATCTTTAAAAAATCTAGAAAACCTTTGTAACTTGCGTATTATTGAAAATAAATACATCAACCCTTATATATTTGGAAAGGGAAAAAATAAGGAATTTAAATAGGTCATGGCCAACTATAGCTTCCATTAAAAAAAAACTGAGTTTGTGTCATAACTATTTAACGACGAGCGTAAAAAAAATGTTGTTACTATCAAAATCTACATAAAAATATCTAAAATTAATCTTAATAAACTTTCTCGATATTTAAAACAATAGGGGAGATATAACACATTATAAATATAACAAAAAAACAGTTTTTCTTTAATAACTCAAAAACCGGAAATCATAAAATATTTTTGAAAACGGTTCTGTGTGCCCCAAAAAAACTGTACGTTTTTGGTAATTTAACAATTTCTCTATCTTGATTATTAAGCGAGATACTCATGTATTCCCATCGAATTTTGACCACCCTGTACATATTCTAATGCATTAAACAAACTTTTAAATTCAAAATTAACAACAATAATAAATTTATATATATATATATATAATCAAATTCCCTTCTACCCGTAGGTGTAGGGAGGTGTGCACATCTATGTATTGTACATGAATTTTCGCCACTGTTTTTTGTTCTGTGCCATTTCTTTCGCTTCGCACCACGATTTTCCCTTCTTCTCCAAGGTTTTTGCTACTGCCTTTTCCCATGTTTCTCTCGGTCTTCCTCTTTTCCTCCTTGTTTGTATTCTTGCTTCCCACACTCTCTTTACCTGTCTTCTTGTATCCATTCTTTGTAGATGCCCCCCACCAGCTCAGTTGCCTAGTTTCTATAAATTCCAGAATAGATTCTACTTCCAGTTCATTTCTAATCTGTTCATTTCGTATTTTGTCTTTTCTTGTTACGCCTCTTACTCTTCTTAAAAATTTCATTTCAGTCGCTTGTATTTTACTTTTTTGGCTCGATGTTAATGCCCATGACTCGCACCCAAATGTCAAAATTGGTCTATATATCGCACGGTACACGCTCATTTTTGTTTTTTTTGTGACTTCTTGTTTATTAATAAAGGTTTTGTCTATGGCGTAAAAGGTTTTTATTGCCTTTTCGATCCTCTTATTTATTTCTAATTCTTGTTGTCCTGAATTTTCAATCGTTACACCGAGGTAGTCAAAATATTGTAAGGTTTCTATTTTTTCTCCTTCAATTTCTATGCTTATATATATATAATAATAATAAATAAATTTATAAAAATCTTTTTAAATTACCGGTGAAAAATTCAACAACCGGGTGATTCAGTTTGACTGTCGCACCTCTATAACTTTTTAATTATTGACAATAGCCCCAACAAACCTTATATTTTTGTAAACGGCAACAAATTTTTTAATAAATGATGTGCATTTGTTATCTCTACGATGACGTTTGTCAAATCCGCGATAGGCAACTGTTTTTTTCTAAATTACATAGTATATACTGGCACTAGAGTAAAGTGTCCTTATTTAACGAGTTTCAAAAAAGTTTTAAAAAAGCGTTTAGAATTCGAAAACAATTTTAAATACAAAATATCGTATTCCTTTGAGCATTTTTTGTAACTATTAAAAAAAGGGTGCTTTACTCTTGCGCATATTTCTAAAATTGCTAAAATCTAGTATCATACGAATTTTTATCGAACCTGTTTTGAACTAAGAATTAGTTTTTGGTCATGTACAAACTTTTCTCAAAATAAAATTTTTCGAGAAATCGATAACAAAGAACTTTTACATTCGTTGCCGACTGTTTGAATGTTGTACAACTACTAAAATAGGGATGGCAAATAGGATTTGATCAGTGTACCAAAATAAGATAAAATTTAATACAAATTTTTCCCCGTGCCAGTACCTAACCTAACCTAACTTAACCTAACCTAACCTAACCTACCCTACCTACCTACCTACCAGAAACAACCGTCACGTCAGTTATTTCGTTCAGTATTGCCAACGTCTTGATTTTATGTGTCACTAAATACATATGCAATCAAAAGTTCCGTGCATCGCTACAGTTACTATTTTATATGTATAGTAATGAACACATTATTGTATCGATATAAGAAGAGTTGTTGTTTTCTGTTTTTTTAAATTTTTTGATATTTAAATAACATGTAGTTGTAGATAATTAGCATACTAATTAAAAATAAATAAAACTTTTCGAAAAAGTTGGACATTTTAAAAGCAAATTTATTCATAGAATTCTTTAGGGTGCCGTCGAAAATCTCTCCCGTGCCGAACTTGGCACGCGTGCCACCTATTTGCCATCCCTGTAACTAAAACAATCAAAATTGGAATTTTTACGTCAAATTTTGTATTAAGTCATATATTTTATTTCTTTTTATTTACGTATTTTTTTTAACTCATTTCAGGGCACTTTACTTCTACGAATGTTTCTAAAATCGCTGAAATCTAGTGTCACATGAATTTTAAAAGATTTTTAGTAAATCTTGAATTTCGCTTTAGTTCATGCCCCTATCTTATCAAGAATAACATTTTCTGAGAAACATAATAAAAAAACTTTTTCGTTTTTTGCAGACTTTTTGAATGAATGAATAATTTCATGTATCGACATTAATGAAAATCCATCATTTTCGTTTGTTTGTAGCCGATAGGAATTCTTATTAATTTTTTTGTAATCTAGTAAGAAGCGAAATACAGCAATGTTGCTGTCATTCATGAGACTCTTTTTTTTTTGTTTAATTTCTTAAACCACATAATCAAATTTAATATAAGCTAACGACATGATAACGAGTTTGGATGTAATCTCACTATTTTTAATATTCTAGTAGGCATGATTTCTTGCAATTGACCGAAGTTCAAGAACATATGGTGCATCTATCTGTTCAACAAGTACTAAATTTACCTGCAGTCTCAAAGTAATAAAAATTACAGACAGAAACTATAAAAGAAGACAAACGTTTCTTAAAACCATTTAATTCGTTTAATTTAATTACCTACAATTTCAATTAAGTTAATATCACCATAATTATTTGATTCTAAGCAGCATATTGGTGTCTATTATATTCTACAATAAGCACTTAACGCTGTGAACCTAAATTTTTCCAACGCTCACTGTCACTAAACTATTCTAGAGGTACCCATAGACAACGAACCGTAATAAAATTAATGCTATCTTTATTATTTAGTACTAATTGTACTATTAGCTTATTTTATGACTTATTAGGGGTTTCCTTAATAGTATCGTCTATCTATGAGGAAATCTGCCTAATATGGTCGGTGTACGGACTTAACATTCACCAAATAGCCTCCGTCTTCTATTCAAACAATTTTGAACACGTTCTTTTAGATAATATGTAACAAAACACCTGCGTTTAATTAAAATGCAATGCATGCGTTGCTTTGAACGTTATGTTCGATTCAGCATTAAGAGTAGTTCGGTACTAGCGTGTGAAATGTCGCATATATCAATCGCGTCATCTTGTCATATGTCAACATGTAAATTTAAAGGATGATCATGTAGCTAATACCAATAAATTGCATAATTTATGTACACAACACAGAAATTTATAATACACTATTAGGAATATAAATGAATATAAATTGGTACTGAAGATTATACTAACAAGTCGAAAGCTGTGTGTGTTTTGCCATAAACAATTTGGATCGGAAACTGTAAACGATAAATGAAATAAATTGGTAAAAAAGTGTTTTTTTTTAGTACAGTCAGAATGTTAACTAAAAATCTGTAAATTCTGCATAGTCGCACTAATTTACTGAAAAGTCCTACAACTTTAATTTCAATTTTATACCGGGCGATTTAGTTTGACTGTCGCACCCCTATAACTTTTTAATTATTAAAAATAACCCCAACAAATCTTATATATTTGGAAACGGCGACAAATTCTCTATTAAGTGATGTGCATTTGTTATCTCTACGATGACGTATGTCAAATCCGCGATAGGCAACTGTTTTTCTTTTTTTAAATTACATAGTAGATATACATGTTTATGTTGATTTGGGTAGAGAATTTAATTCTGAATCCGACCATGTATTAAAAAAGTATGCATACATAGGAAAATTTTCGAGAAAAATCAGTTCAAAGTTTATTTAAATTAAAGCAAACAGTCTATTTAACAAAAAACGATCAAATCTTAAAAATTATTGATGCAAATTTATTAAAAATTAATTTTTAATAAAAATAAAAACAAATAATAAAGGTCGACATAAAAAATTAGACTTTAATGTATTCAAAGTGACCGCCCTTCGCGTCCTCTATTTGTAACTGCTTGACTGAAATTAAAGTCTGATTTTTTATGTCGACGTTTATTATTTGTTTCTATTTTTAATACATTTCCATTGATAGTTATAGTATAATTTTTAAGATTTGATCGTTTTTTGTTATGTTAAATAGACTGTTTGCTATAATTTGAATAAACTTTGAATTGAGCTAGACATAAACGACTATAAAAGGGTTGTTTAAAAAACCATAAAAGGCTTCCATTGTTAAAATAAATTGGTAAAGACTGGTCTATAGTTTCAGGTTAAAGGTTGATGAAAGCTGTTTTAAATAAAAACAAACAAATTTACTTCATTTTCGTTATTTATTTAATATAAGCTTTAAACAACCTCTAACCTGGCTCTCTATTATTGACCAAATAAATGAGGGTCAGGTTACAGACTGGTTGAAGCTTTTTTTAAATGAAAACAAACGTATGAGGTAAACAAAGTTGTAATACGATTGCTAGGTTTACAAATACCAAATATAAACTTAAAAAAGCTACATGTTTAATGCTATTTGCGGCTAATGAATTGTTATTCGTGAAATTTTACCATTTCGGGTGGTAAATACGTATTACGTTTTCGCTTTATACATGGAAAACTGTAGTAAAAATAGTAAAAACAAGCAAAGTCTTATATTGATACATAATCGTTCAATTTTCTTAATTGAATGACTATTTAATAGTTGCATATTAATAATAACTAAATTTATAAACATAGTTAAGTTTTCAATAATACAGTTTACAAAGTAATTTATATGTAAAACATTAGAAAAAATAAATCATATTTTCATTTATAAATATATAACCAACATGGAAAAATAATACATTATAAAGGCAGATATTATTATCTTGAATATTTCGTAAATTGTTTTGAAGTAAACCCAATATATTTTATATTTGAGAGACAAGATTTTACCATGGAAAAGTAAATAGTTTTTTACACTACTTTATTTTGGATTATGTAGTCCAGCGTTTCAAATATAATTTATCAGTGTTTATTGTTAGATGGTCTAAAAGCTGCAAATAATATCACACAAAATATACGGAATGCGATTTAGGTATTTTTTTTTATTTGTGGTTTATTGACACTTCAACAGCTCAGGTTATTAGTGTCAGTTGCCTATATTACATCTTGTTATACATTTTTATTTGTTTTAAAAAATCGATTGTTTTCTTTGGATTCTCCTTTGTGTCCTTTAAAGCTGATCCAAATGTACTCGCTATTAGCTGTATTTTCCTTTCATCCTCGTACTTTGGGCAGTCCATCAGGATATGTTTGACGGTAAGGGGAAGCGCACAGTTTTCGCAAAGGTCCGGGTTCGTTTTAGTAGATGTTGATGTGTCAGCCTTGAATGTCCTATTCTTAGTCGAGTGATTATTGTTTCGTCCTTTCGGTTGAAGTATTTTATTCTCTTTTCGGTGTTTTCTTTAATTTCTCTTAGTTTGTTATTTTCAGTGTTATACCAGCCACGAGAGCTTTGTTTTGATTTTAATGATCGATGTAATGTCTGAAGCTGGTATGGGGATGTTTTGTATCTCTTCTTTTGTTGTTGCTTTTTTAGCCTCTTGGTCTGCTTGTTCATTTCCTATGATTCCCATATGGGCAGGGACCCCCATGATAGTTATATCGATGTTGGAGTTTAAAATTTGGTGGATATTCTCCTGGATCTTTTGAATGATTTTGCTACTTGTGTATATTGTCTGTATGTTTTTGACCGTGTTTAGAGAGTCCGTTAGTATGATGTACTTTGTGCCGCCTCTTTCTTTTATTTTCTCCGTTGCTTTTAGGATGGCAAAGCTTTCGGCTGTGTTATTATTACTTGTTAGAGGTGGTAGGTGATATGTGTAGCTGGTTTTGTCGAATATTATGGCTGCTTCTGTGTTTTTATTTATTTTTGAGCCATCCGTATATATTTTTGTAAAGTTTTGGTACTGTGTTATTAATTAATTGAGCTCGTGAATGTATATGGTTGGATGAGTATTTTTTCTATTTAAATAAGCTAGTTTTAAATTTATTTTGGGTTTTCTCGAAAACGTTCCTATTTGTTGCTCTTTTTGAATGACGCTGTATAATTATCGAAATAATCAAGTCAATTGGTAATCGCAGGCTAAGCTATCGCAGCATCAATGAATCTACTTCTCTACTATTAAATGAAAATTAAGATCATGGTAGTTTTCTAGAATTACTTTTATTGAAAATTTCCTTCACCTGTCAAATCTGCGTTTTCAACCAATCACTAATCGTAAATCTTCTAGAGACTACCAATAGGAGCATTATTACACGGTAATTATTTTACATTCCCCTGTGAGATGTTGATCGTCCTGTTAAATTTGCATTTTCGACCAATAACAAATTCAGATTTCCTAGAAAAGACCAATAAACATAATCATACACTTATAATATCCTTTTCGCAATTAACAGATTTTCATGCGTTTATTGGTCGTTTCTAAAACATCTGAGTTTGTGATTGGAAGAAAATATAAATTTGGAGAGGAAAGTAAATATTTTGGTCTTGTTAATTTTTTGACGAATTTCGGCGACCAGTAGCGTTACTTTAATATAGATTAAACCACACCTCTGACGCACCACTCTTGACAGTATTTGTAAAATTTGACATAACATACATTTAATTTGACAGGTACGTTAGGTGAAGGAAATTTTCTGACAAAATACAACTCATGCATTGCTAATAATCTATAATTGTTGACAAATCTTTACTCATGCAAGTTGAATCACAAATTTTCAGCTCAACCTGCATGTGGACATATTTACCAAAACTTATTGATAATTTCAATGCACATATTCGATCTTTTACTAAATCACCATATTGAAGATTTAATAAATAAAAGCAAAGCTAAAAATAAAGGGCGGGGTAATTTAGTAACGTTGTATTCTAAATCTACCCATATAAGGTGATATACTGTTATTCACTTGTCAGTTTTTTGTATTCAACGTTGTATTATCAAATATGCGAAAGATCGCGTTTATAAACAATTAATATCGCTAGTTAATTGTACATCCAGGAAATACATCTGATATTTCATCTAGAAACAAAACAATGATAAAATGTAAGTGAAAATTCGCTCGTAAAAATGTTTTAATTGTTCCTAAAAGTTCATAGTTTAGTATTAAATGTATGAAGATGTTTCAAACTTCTAAATAAATAAATATATTTACATATTCTGTTTCAGAATGAAGACTTTTTGCTAACGAGTATTATTGTGTGGTCTCCTTTCTAACTGATACGTTCGTCTAAACCGCGAATGAAATATCGCATTGTATTGTTATCTGCACTTCTTTGAATTTGGTTTTAGGCAAACAATAGATTTTAAGATAGCCCATAACAATTAATCAGAGATTGTTAGGTCGAAACATCTAGACAGCCAATTTAACTAAGCACTGCTTGTAGCAAACATTTACAGTATAATTCATACAAAACCATTAAAAAAAATGTAAGTCGTTACATCGAGCAGCTTTTTTTTTCAACTATTGTACTTATTAAAAATATCTGCAAATTTTTGTGACTTGTTCCGAAATTGGGTAAAGGGCACGACGCTTTAATACACAAGGAAAAAGATGAAGTAATAAAAAGTAGGAAATTTTCATACAGGGTGCCCCATAAGGTAAGCCTTCGTTAATTTTTGCATGATTCAAATATTTAGGACCTAAACAAAACGTTTTTACAGATACCTTTTTTTTATATCTTCCTTACCCGTCCCCGTTATAGTGAACAGCATGGGGATCTTGTGAAAAGTAAGAGATACAGAGTCGGTTAAATGGGGCAAAATGATCTAGGATTTACGAGCAACTATTCTATGAAGAAAAATCTTGAAAATAATTATAGAGTGCGCTATTATTAAAAAAACAAACGAATGAGGTTTTAAATTTCTGTTTATAACTTGCTTATTTAAAATCATACAATATTTTTCGACATTATTGGAGCACTTTTTGGCGTAGATTTGAAATTTGTTAATACATTGTTCCCATCTTCTTTTGTTTTCTTATTTTAAATACAGTTAATGTTGAAATAACAAAAACAAATAAAGATAGGTAAAATTTATTAACAAACCTAACAAATTTTAAGTCTACGCAAAAAAATATGCTGCAATAATATCGAAAAATATTTCGAGTGTGAATTTAAATAGGCAAGTTATAAGCAAAAATGAAAAACCTCATTCGTTTGTGCTGTATCATTTTGACCCATTTAACCAACTCTGTATCTCTTACCGCTTACGAGATCCCCATGTTGTTCAGGATAATTGGGACAGCCTGTATATGAAGAAAGACATTAAAAATATATACAGTAAGCTCGCGTTATAAGCAACCCACGATATAAGCAACTCGCGTTATAAGCAACACTCGATATAAGCAACTATCGTATCGGAGTATACGATATAAGCAACTGTCAGTGTGACAGTTATAAATACATATATCTAAAATACTATTGCAGATACAACAATGAAATTTTGTATCTGAGCGTAATGGTATTTTTCGGATTCGATGGAAATATTAAGGTTGCAATACGACTTCCGGTTCAACCGGAAACGGATTTAAACTTTGAAATTTTAAATAGAACATCTGTATATTTTTACATTTTTGAATTTGTCTTAAAATTTACTTTGAAAAACGTATAAGATTATATGGGTCTTAAAGTCAACCGTTTTCGTAAAATTTACATTTTTACGAAAATTTTGAGTGATATAGCATTTTCAGTTTTTTTTAACATTCAGGTTACTTAAAAGGGCAGTAAAATATCGTTTAAAAATTAGATTAAGGATAGATTTTTTAACAATTATTTTATTTTTAGGAGATTATTAATTTAGGTACAGCGTCATTGAAAAAGTCTGCAACGAATGGAAAAGTTTTTTATTATTTTTTTCTCAGAAAATTTTATTCTTGATAAAAGATGGTGCATGGTCTAAAACTAATTTTAAGATAAAAAAAAGTTTGATAAAAAGTCATATGACTAGATATTAGCGATTTTTGAAATATTTGCCAGAGTAAAGTGCCCTTATTTTAAGAGATACAAAAAAAATAATTGGAAGGGGTTTTTAAGAATACCAAAATAAAGCTAGATTTAAATTTTGATGGTCAAATTTCAATTTTTATTTTTTAAGAAATTTCAAAAATTTCAAAAAATCAAAAAGCCACTAAAGTCTAGTGTCATATGACTTTTTATAATTTTTTTAAATCTTAAAATTAGATATAGACCATATACCAACGTTCAATAAGAATAAAATTTTCAGAAAAATCGATAATAAAAAACTTTTCCATTTGTTGCAGACTTTTTGAATGTTAAAATTTCTTAAAAAATAAAAACTTGGATTTGACCGTCAAAATTTAAATCTAGACTTAGTTTTGGATTCTACATAACTTTTTTTTACACATTTTTTTTGTAACTCTTAAACTAAGGGCTCTTTACACTTGCAAATATTTCAAAAATCGGTAAAATCTAGTGTTCTATGACTTTTTATCAAACCTTTTTTCCTCTTACATTAGTTTTAGACCATGCACTAACTTTTATTAAAAATAAATTTTTTTGAGAAATCAATAATAATTTTTTTTTCCATTTGTTGCAGACTTTTTGAATGACGCTGTATAATAATATAATAATAACCTTGTAGGTGAAATTACTAAAATTTTTTGGCTTTATATAATTTACCAAAGACCATCAAGTTCAATTTATGATTGCCAGTGGAATTAGCACACGGCATAATAGTCGTTGTTTAGATATTTTTCTCCCGGGAATATTTTTCTTACGTGAATGAACTACAGTTTTGTCCGGTAAACTTGTAAAATAAAGTACATAGATTACGACTGAAGGTACGTGGCACGCGCGTATATCGTTTGACATAGTTAGCGCACGGATCACCATAACAACGCGACCGCGATCGCGTTGTTATGGTGAACTTTTGTTTTTAGTTTTGTAACTAAAAACAAGATTTATATATGTTAAAAATCGAATCGTTTCTATTTCTATCATATAAGCAACTTTCACGTTATAAGCAACTTTTAGATTGGAATTGGCCGCCAAAAGTTGCTTATAACGCGAGCTCACTGTATCTGTAAAAACGTTTCATTTAGGTCCTAAACATACGATTTATGCAAAAATTAGCGAAGGCATACCTTGTGAGACACCCTGTGCTTTTGCGATGAAGCAGATTTTGTAAAACTTTTTTTTAAAACGTGACAGTTGTGACGTAGCATTTTAAATGAATTTTTTACAAAAGAATTTTTAGTAGTAATATAATGGGTGACTGTCGCACTCCTATAATTATGTTATTTTAAGAGGATACTCCTATCAACCTTATATTTTTGTAAATCGCAGGAAATTCTCTATCAAATGACGTTAAAGTGTTTTTCTTTTTTAAGATAAAATTTATCAGACCGGTGAGAGTCAACTTTATTTTTCTAAATTACTGAACTTTTTTAAATTTATTGGTAAAGAATTAAATGCAAAAACCGATCATGCATTTAAACTATTTACTACTTTATACAAAATCTTAGCAATCTTTGTATCTGACAAGACAAAACACGACCGCTGTAGTAATTAATTGACAGTTTATAATCTGTGTAATTGTGTTTTCTTATGTTTTGACGAAAAATTGTTATTTTGTGAGCATTAAATTAACAATAGAACTTCTGTCGATTGTTTAACCCTTTGCGTTCCAACGTCGGGTCATCCCCGCCGACATATTTTAACGCCTGCATTTCAAGGTCGGCTGATGTCATTATAACTGCCGCTCATTTTCATTTTAAAACTAGAAACCTGTAGCTGTATGTATGAGGGACTGTTATCAGTAGATGTCGTTGCCAAAAAAAATAATTATTTAGTTATAATATCGGAAAAATAATGGGTGGAATTTTGGGAAAATTAATTGGACCGCAAAGGTCCACATTAACTTAAAAGTGCTATACCATAATCTCGAAGAACTTATAATTTTCCTATTAATTATTCCAAAACAACTATGGGGACTTATTTTTGCGCCACCCAATATAATTCTATAGTCACCAACCAAAAAAGTTAAATACAATAAGTAATAAACATTTTGCGTTTCTTAAGACAAAAAACGTTTAAGTGTGCGCTGGGACATTATTTTTGAAACAAACGATTTTATCTTGACGTGTGCTATATTGGAAATAGGTTGTCACTCACCTTGATATTGCCAAATCTTAATTTTAACTCGAAACAAAAGCCGTCGACTAATGATTCTAGATCAGACTGCAAGCAATTGTTTTAACTAACTTGCCGATGGGCTTTTTTTTTGTTATTATGCGACGAAGTGTTTCAAAGAAAGCCTTCGGCAAATTATAAATATCCACCTGCTTTTAATTTTCCAAGAGGCCATTGTTTAAAAATATGGACCGAGCCGTGCAGAAACTGGTCTTGACCATTTTAAGATAGCGTAGGCTTTTCGGTTCAGCAGTACGTTTAAAATTTATACAAAATAATACGTCATCGGCCTGGAGCAAAAGCATATCATACATAATTTTTTGCTAAAGGTAAATTGATGAATATAAAGCACGTAATAAGCGATAAATGCACTAAAAAAAAAAACTTAATTTTTCTCATGCTTTGGTTTTAGACAGTTTTAAGTAGCGGTACAAATTACAACAAACATAATTACATAACGTAGCAAAATATTTGAAAACATAAACTTGATTAACCAAAACAGTTTTTGCATAAATTCGTATATAACTATAAAATATTTACCAAACACACCTTAAAATCTAAAACGGTAGTTTAATAAAATCTTTAAATTCCAAATGACGTTACTAATTTATTACTTTATAAAATTTGCTGTATAGCGGTTGAAACTACTCACAAATTTGGTAAACGAAAGTAGGCGTAGGTTGCTTTGAATTTGTTTGAAAACTTGAAAGCGTGAACTTTGATTTTTTTATTCGATAACCAAAAGATGCTGTTTTTGACATTTCACAAATACTTTTTGTGTCCTGATACGATCACAAATTTTTTAGCTTAAAGATAAAAAAGTTCGAACAGGTTCTAAATTAACGAACGCCTTTACGGATATGTTTTTCAAGTTACTGTTTTTTGTCTTCGTTGTAACGATTATTAGTTCGAGATACGGATGCTTTATAAATATTTTCCTAAAAAGGAAAATTATTACGGTTAATTTTTATAGCTATACAGGGTGTGTATAAATTGGCGGAAGCGCTACACGTGACGATGTTCTTCGTAAGCTTACAAACTAACTTCTCTTTTTGTTTTTATAAAGTGAGATATTAGGCATCCACTTAAGCTTACATAAATTGCTCGTTTAGTTAACAGTGTAAAAATTGTGAGCTTTAGTCAAATTTTGTTTAGTGTGTGTAGGATAAATTATTATTATTTTTAAATAATATTTTCGATTATGAGTACAGCAATTATTTTATTCATTTTTAAATTTGAAACTATCTATCTGTATCTTTCTTCACTTATTTTTGTCTCAATTTTAAAAGGGTCGTTAACGACCCTTTGAGCAAATCAGTGATGTTCGGGTTGATGGTAGAATTAGCTTATGTTGAACATGGTAACAAACTTTTTTGCACCTTTACTTTATAGTAAAAAGGGTGATTCTGTGGACATTTTTCTTTGGTTAATAGACAACGTTGTCAAATTACTAGTAAGAAACATAAGGTGTCGGTCGGATCAATAATTTTTTTTTTATAATAAACGCATTGAAATAAGGAATAAAATGTATTTTTCTGTATTATTTTGGTATTTGTATTATACATGCAAGATCTTATGTGTATCCATGGATGTTAGTTTGATCGTGTGGAAAAAATGTTGGCGATTGTGGAATTCAGGCGTGGTGTTTTACTTTCGTTGTTGCTAAAATATAAAAAGACCCATTACAGATGTTACGAATTATAGACCCATAGCGCTCGTTCAAACTATCTCAAAAATATTTGAATCAGTGCTATACAAAAAAATATTTGAACATGTGAAACCGTTTATCTCAATAAATCAGCATGGATTTATGCCACAGCGATCGACAGTTACTAACCTATCTGTTTTTTCTCAAGATATTTCAGAAGCATTAGATGCAAATATACAAGTTAATGTAGTATATACTGATTTTGCAAAAGCCTTCGATAAAGTAAATTTTGATCTTGTTAAATAAACTTCATTCGTTTGGATTCTCTTTAAAATTACTTGATCTTGTTCGTTCTTATTTAACAAACAGAGTTCAGTATGTTGAATATAATAGCTGCTATTCTTTCAAATATAAAGTTAGTTCAGGTTATATCGATATTTATCGTTATATCGATATATCGCCCACCCCTACTTGCCACTATCCATAAAATACTCTAGTAATTTAGTTTTTGCAGATGACCTAAAATTATGGTTAAATGTGAGATCAGTCAGTGATTGTGAGTCCCTACAAAATGAAATTAACAATATATATCAATGGAGCATGGAAAATAAGTTGCACTTTAACATTGCTAAATGCTCGGTGGTATCATATCACAGGAAGCATAGTCCAATAATGTTTCAGTATACAATGAAAGACATTTTGATGGGAAGGAAAACGAAAATCATCGATTTAGGAGTTATGTTTGATCCAAAATTAAATTTTGCTGAACATATACGTAAAAGTACAGAGGCAGCAGGGCAGCACTTAGATCATTGGGGTTCGTATTGCGGAACACTATTCACTTTAAACATATTAGTTCTTTTTATTTTCTGTACAATTGTTTTGTGAGAAGCAAATTGGAATATGCTTCTGTCATATGGAATCCTTTTTATGAAATCTATATAAAACAAATAGAAGCCGTTCAAAAACGGTTCGTACGTTACATAATTTTTAAACAGACTGGTCTTTATCCATATTTAACATCTTATAAAACTATGTTGAGTGAATTGCAGCTTATATCCCTTGAGCGAAGACGGTGTTTGCTGGATCACGTGTATATTTTCAAAATCGTTAATCACAAAGTCTATGTCACTATAGATCTATTAAATAAAATTTCCTTTTTAGTGCCTCGATCAAACAGCCGTTGGGCTAGTACATTTTATTTGAACCAACTCTTACTAATTTGCTTCAGGTGTCACCTTTGTACAGAATGTGTAAGGTGGCAAATATTTTTTCAGACGTTGATATTTTTTATAATTGTAGTGTTTCAACTTTCAAAAACAAAGCTTTACTGATTTTACGTGCACCGGTTCAATATGATTTATTTTTGTATTAATTAATGCACATATATTTATTTGTAATATTTTTTTTTTATGTTTTGGCTGATTAATAAAAGCATAGGTATATTATGTATTATGTATATGTCTGTGGATAGATTTGTATGATAAAATTAATTGATTTTTCTTAATGCACACATTTATAGTACCTATAATGTTACATATATTATTACGTGTGTTATACACGTATGTATTATTGTATATCGCCCTATGATTGGGGTTTACCCCTGTTGGGTGTGATTTAATAAATAAATAAATAAATAAAATAAATAAGCTTTGGGAAAAGCAGGATACCAAAATCGTTAAAAAAAGGAGAGTGCATTATTATCGTACAGCAAGTAAGAGGACGGTGCATTTTTCTTTAAAAATTTAATGACGAACGCTTGTAACCAATGCAATGCGCCTTAGACGATAATTTTTTTTATGAATAATAAAAATCAATGATAATTTACTTATGTCTAATAGTTTGTCTTGAAGAAGTTCACTTTTTAAAAATAAATTCTGCAATTATAACTTGTTTTTTTCTCATCGGATTCGTTATTATACAAATAAAATAGATAAGTCATGGATTTGCCCAACAGGTGGTGATCTACCCACTTAATATCTCGAACATATTAACAAAAAAAATATTTATCCTCAAAATTTTCGTTCTTTAGATATTGAACAACACTTGTTAAGTGCTAAACATTTTTTAAATTAAAAATTGTTTTGGGCATAAATGCGTTAATAAACATCTAAAAATGTTGGCTCTCTAATTTTTAATTTTAATAATTTTGTTTTGAATACGGAGAAAATATGTTTAATGTCTTTTTTAAAGTAAAAAAACAAATGAATTCATTAAACTTAAATACAGTTTTAAAAGGAACCGTACGATAAAAAAAAACAGCTACGATTATGACTCAAATTGGATCACTTTACATTAAAATTTAATCTTAATCACAAACAGTTTTAAACGGCAGTAAAATAAATTATTGCGGAAATGTAAAACCAGTAGCAATAACACTGTCAGCATTTTTTAAATTTCCATTTCGTTAAGATTTATGGGCGCGCTCAAAATTTAGCCGCATTACAGTATTCAATTATTATCCAAATGTGAACCGTTATTAAGAAATCATAAAAATATCACATGTTTTTTATGGTGTTTTAATTAAACTCACTAAACTGTTCGCTTATAAGGTTGGTATAAATGGAATTTGCCATATTAAGTTGTAATAAAATGACATTGATCTAATCTGAAAGTTCATTGTATTGAAATAATTAAACGAGTAACGGCTTGTTTTTGTTGCTATTATTAAATATAATTGCAAAAATTTAATAGCGAGGAAGTGATTCATTTAGCCAATATGTAGTTAGCTTTATTCAGTATTGTAATTACTTTCGAATTATATCAAATAAAATATTGTAGTGCCAAGGTATTCGTTCCATTAGTTGTTACTAATAGAGATAAATGGATTAATTATAGGGAAGAATTTTGATAACCGTGAAAATCAATATGCACTTGAAGGTTGCAGAAAGTCGAAAACAATCCTATTTTGGAACATTAGACTGTACAAAACTGTCGCTGCAATTTTAATTATAGAGCACAGTAAAAAATGTCCTTAAAGGTACAAATTAAAAACAATTTTGTGATTAAGCAGAATGACTTGAAACAATTTTTGTGATATATTATAATGAAAATAATTAATATACAGGATGTTCTGGAAATAATATCCTTTCAATTATTTTGTTTGTTTTGAGAAATAACCCCAACAAATCGTATATATTAATAAATAAGGAAAACCTTTGTTAAGTGACAAATATGGGGTGCGGAAAATTGCTCGAAAAATTGTTCCTCGAATGGAAAGTTCCTCGAAACCTTAGTTGCTCGAATAACAATTTCTCGAAAAGAAATTGCTCGAAATAATGAAATAAGTTACTTAAAATTTATATATTTATTTTATGTAAATACAAAATAATTAAATGTACTAGAACAGTTGTTGTGTACATTTATTTACAAATACATGTACACTAACTCAATTTGTTGTTGAGATAAACACTATAAATATTTGAAAATACTATACAGTGTGTCCAAAAGGTATTAAATATGCTATATATCTCAGTAAATGTCCACTTTAGGGATAAATGTTTTGAATAAAAGTTGTCTGGTACTTAGTTTTCCACCAAAAGACAAATTATTTTTTTTTCGAATAACAAAACCGCAATTAGAAACAATTGAATTTTTTTAAATGACAATATACCCCTGTATTATACTCATTTGATAAAGATTTTCTCTCTCTTTTGTTTAAATATATGTTTAATATTTTTTTAACTTATTTCATTATTTCGAGCAATTTTCTTTTCCAGAAATTGTTATTCGAGCAACTAGGTCCTCGAGGAACTTTCCATTCGAGGAACAATTTTTCGAGCAACTGTATTCGAGCAATTTTCTTTCGAGCAATTGTTTTCGAGCAATTTTCACCAAACCGACAAATATATACTTTCTAAATTTTGATGTTAAAAAAATACTTTATAGCACCTTTTTGTGCAAATGGCTCTAATACACTTTTTTTTGTTACAACCAGATATTACATGGTCTAAAATAAATACTATACCAATTATTTTTTATGAAGTAACACTTGGTACTTATTATCTTCTTAGAAAACAAGATGGTGAGATAAATTAAAGTTTAGGACATCGATGTAACTAAGTTTTAAACGTAGGTATGAAATAAATAATTCTAAGTTAAGTTATTAACATATTTTTAAATTCGCAGACATTGTAAACGTGTCAAAATCGCATATTAGACACCGTACATGAACGATTCTTTGAAATTTGCCAAGCTAATCGTCTGCAGGCTATAAAACATGGCAGTCCATATTTTGCAAATATGTACAGCGTGGGAGACATTTCTTCGTACATCAATTACGAATTTAATGCTTTTTTAAACGTTTCTTTTTATTACAATAGCAAAACCGCGGTTTTAATTGAATAGCAAAATGCTTCTATGATTAATGAAGATGATAGTTTAATATTTACATAAGCATTATAATTTAGAAAATTTAAAAAGCAATAAATTTGAAGCCCACGCGTTTGCGAAAGCATGCGTAATAACTGCATCAATTTTTATTGCCAAGGAAGCAGGAAGAAGTGATGAAAGTGGTGCTGTATTACTAAAAAGCTATTTTTAATGTATTGTAGATAAAAAGTAAAATAAAATTTTTAAAGTAGGTACAAGGAGAAAAAATATTTTGTGATCAATAAATTAAAACATCTTAAGTGCACACTAACAGAAACAAATTTATATAATTTAATACTCACAAAATGATAAATTTTCGTCGAAAAATAATAAAACAGAAAAACAAATAGGTTATATCTTTAAAATAGGTATAGGATTTTTTTATATTTTTACATTATAATTTAAGAGCACTATAATTTATGTCAATTCAGTATTTCTAGTTATTTAATTTTGGTTTTAATATTTCAAACTGTTTTCCCAGAAACTACGATTTAAAAAAATCATAATTACTATTTTACTTCTTGTTTTTTGTATTAAAAAATAGTCATATCATCGGCCAGTTGCTAAATATTCGGATAACAGCCAGTGGCGTACGCAAGGAGAGGATTAGGAGGATAAATCCTCCCCGAAAATTTGCAAAGAACTCAAATTATAATTACCGCATTTTAAAATTGCGCGACAGATTGCTTTTCTATACATTTAAAATATATTATGTTTGTATATTTTACTCATAAATGCTACTTTTGGGTACGTTTGACCTTGAAAATTAAAGAAAAAAGCCTTTGGCACAGTTAACCGGGAGCTACCGTCCCCCTGGACCCCCACAACTCTTTCTCACGACTAACTTTTTATGTCTAGCCCCCATAGATAATTTTCTAATTGCACTTTTGTCATGCCCCGTTTGAAATTAATCAGTAATATTTTTCTGCGTACGCCACTGATAAGAGCTAAAAAATGAAACTTTTTCTACGATTTAATCTGTCGACACCATTAAATGTAACTAGAACTGATAAATCGGCCAAAATACTGATTATCGATTAATCGGCGAAAAAGCCGATAAGGCCGTTTACCGATGTTTAATTGGTGCATTCCTATAATTAAACAATAAGTTGGCCACAAAATTTAGAACAAAAAAAAATCTTTAAAGTCAAATTTCGTTAAAAATCGTCATGTGATCTGAAATGTGGCTAGCCCCAAATTGAAGGTAATCAAACAGCGATAAATTATCAACTGTTTTTAACCAATTTTGCTATTAATTGTTTCTTAATTAAATAAATATTGGCTTATTAAGCTAGTACTTAATAAAAAATAAATTATCTATTGTAAATTTAAAATACCACAAGTAGTTTCAATACTATAGTCTATTATTAAAAATAATTGGAGAAAGGTGTACCTACACAAAAAAAAAAGTTTGATTATTCTGCAATATGAAGTTTTAAAATGAATTAAAAGAAAAAAAAATAGGTGAATGTGCAAGTTGTTTGTGGAGGCCACTGCGTTGAATATATGTTCATATGAAAATAAGGTTTTAATGCACCATTACATTTAAAATAAGTTAAAACATTTTTATAGTATGTTCAAACTGCGCATCGGATTATCATTTTTTTATGCATGCTTCGATACTTTGATATAGTTTCACTGGGGAAAGTTCTATTTATAGTCAATTGATTTTATTTGTTATTTATCATAGCTAATTAAGATTTCATAAGCATTAAAAAGCATTTGCTTTAATTACCTGAAATTTCAGCTGTACAAATAAAGGTAAATAAGTTTTTAGGATTCCTCTGTAGTATGGTACTTTTAACATAAGTATCATAAAATAAATAAATATTTGGCTTTGGTACTATCAAAAGTTTTAAAATACCATTTGTTTTTTTTTTATTGATATGACTCGTCTCGTATCTGTTTACCAACATTTTAATGGAACCAAATGAAATATACTATTCCTTCTTCATAGATTAAGCAGTTCTGAAAAATTAATATTAATAATTAATAGTAATTGGGATTCATTTATTTATTAGGCTTATTTATACTATAGCTTATACAGGGTTCTCGTTTTTCGAGGGCCACTATGGGGATCTCGTAAACGGTGAGTTACGACTTCGGTAAAATTAGAGCAAAGTTGTATATTCAGGTGCTTAATAATTTGAAACAAACAGAACTTATCTAGCTCTTTTAGTTTTTGAGATAAAGGGAAAAAAGTAAAAAAGTGGATTTTTGTTTTTTGTCCGTAACTTTTTCATTTGATGTCGAATTTCATTTCTCTAAAAACACTTTTACGGCCACTTTTTGCAAGGAATCAGAATCCCCAATTATATTTTCCGTGCGACGTTTCGTTTTTTTAAAACCATCATCAGGTCAATTTTTTCTTATGGACCTATTTTTTTACTTAAATCCCTTTAATAGTAATTTCATGCGGTTTACTTACGTGCTTCCAAGAAAAAAGGAACAAAGACAATTATTTACCATGCCGATTAGGATTTGTTTTAAATAAAATATTTTTTTTGCCAGTTTTAACAACAATTGTTTCAAAAATAATAAGTATTATACATTGTCGAATTCAGACAAAAATGCTCTACAAATTGGCGTTAAAATCAAATATAGCGTCCATAAGACAAAATTTACCTGATGATGGTTTTAAAAAAACGGAACGTCGCACGGAAAATATAATTGGGGATTCTGATTTCTTGCAAAAAGTGGCCATGAAAGAGTTTTTACAGAAATGAAATTCGACATGAAATGAAAAAGTTACGGGCAAAAAACAAAAATCCACTTTTTTACTTTTTTCCCTTTATCTCAAAAACAAAAAGAGCTAGATAAGTTCTGTTTGCTTCAAATTATTAAGCACCTGAATATACAACTTTGTCCTAATTTAACCGAAGTCGTAACGCTTACCGTTTACGAGATCCCCATAGTGGCCCTCGAAAAACGAGAACCCTGTATATACTTTATGCAATAAAAAGCCTACGAACATTTTGCAGCAAAATACAGACCTAAGCTAAAAGTAAGACTAAAATGAACAAGTATAAATTATATTTTTTCTGATTTTGATAACGCACCATTCTGAATTCACTGCGATAATAATATACTCATTTTCACTGGCAATAACTGCTATTTCTTTGCTAAAAAAACAGTTGCAATTCACCCAAGCCTACTAAATTCGCCAATAAAAATTTTATTATTTTCTCATGTTACGTTAAGTATCAGTAAAAAGTTAAAAGCGACGTCGTAAACTGATGTGGAAATATTGGAACAAATATTAAATTTGTAATAAAGGATAACTAAATATAGCGGAATTATCTTAAAAGAATTTGATTCTACAACTTTAATTTTCACATTGAATTGTACTTCGACACCATGTTTCACATAAGTCACTTAATTTCTTGTGAATAGCCAATCGCTGCTTGTAAACATTCTCTTTATTATTCTGCACTTAATAATCTATATTATCAATCTACTTTAAACTAAAACAGGTTTGTTGACATCCTAATCCAATTGTGTCTACTGCTTAAAATTAAATCCTATAAAGGAATTTAAATTTATTCACTAAGCTAATGCGATAAGACTTAAGCGTATTGAAAAGTACAGATTAAAAATTATAATCTTGAACACGGAACTGCCCATTAAGGTTGGTATTGTAAATACATAACAAAACAACGAATTAAAAGTTAATTAGCCTTCCTTCTTAATTTTTTGGTTGTACATTTTTTATAAGTTCAGAAGATTACGTAATTTTGCTATATCATCGCAACAAGAACTGTATTTACCATAAATTAATTTTTTAGGCCAACATTTTAAGAAATAATGCTCATTAGGTGCTGCAGATAAGAGACAAGTTGTCCATTAGTAATTGCATTAAAAGTTATTTTAACCTTGTGGAAAAATTACATGTAACGTATTCAAAAATACTTCACTGCCTAGAGTAATACTAATTAGCAGTTATACACTGCACTTCTATAAAGACGACAAACCAAAATAAGTATTGTGAAGTATCTAACTCAAAATTCTTTATTTATGAAGGATTGCTCGTTGGCATTGTCAATTTCTTGGTTTGGCCTCTAATGTTGCCTATTTCGTCATTTATTTTCTGCCTACTCCATGATCTGCGTACTAAATTGTAATTGACACATAGGCATCATCTAGTTTTCACAACAATAAAAATCATTAAATCATGATGACAGTAAATAAATCTGCGTCATTCATAATTTTGGCCAAAAACGTCCAGTTCACGAGAGATGTATAACTAAAGGTAATTGGCTATATAATAGTTTTTCGTCGAATACTTAAATCTACAAAATAAGTAAGTGTAGCTTGTAAAAGAGGTATCAGATATTAAAGAAAATATAAAATTGCACTTAAATAAATGTTATATGTGTCATTTCTTATAGGATCTTAAATATTTTGGGGCCAGTTACATATTGCCTACCACCATTAGATTAGATTAAATATTAAATCATGTCAGGTTTGGTATCTATACGATATAAGCTGCCAGGTTACCGATAAGGCCAGTATTACCGGATGGGTGTTATTAATTAAATTGTATCATTGTCCATAGTAATTGATGGATTGGGGAGACAATACAGAACTGTATTGCCATTTTTTAATCTGTATAATCTTTTTTTAAAATTAAATGCACGTTCAAAATCAATGCAAATCAATGCTGCGATATTCGTCCAAAAATCTAATATTTGTCACCATATGGTCATCCTTGTCATTGGCTACTTTTGGAAATTTAAAATATTAAAATATACAAAAACCGACAACACTGGACTAGTAATTTGCTAAATTGAGTGCTAGTGAATTGCCGAGAATGAGACAATAAAGATATTGATAAGCAGAATTGGAGTTACCTGATGTTTTAATCAACAACAATTTAAAAAAACCTTCGTAACTTGTACTACATGAGTTTTAAAAGGTTATACATCTTTTTTTTTTCAGAGCCTACTATGTTTTTCTTTAACAAAAAACCTAAAAAACCTCCTTCACTTGCATAATATTGAAAATAACTACATCATTCCTTATATATCTGTAGTGAGAAAAAAATAAGGAATTTAAATAGGTCATAGCCAATATAACTTCTATTTAAAAAAGGTAAGTTTGTGTCATAACTTTTTAACGGCGAGTGAACATTTTTTTTAGTATAATCGGATTTTACATAAAAATATCTTAAAACAATTTTCATAAACTTTTTTATATTTACAACAATAACGGAGATATGACACATTATAAATATAATAAAATAACACCTTTTGTTTCAATAACTCAAAAACCGGAAATGATGGAATATTTTTGAAAACGGTTCTGAGTTTGTTCCAAAAAACTGCACATTTTTGGTAATTTAAGCGTTTCTCTATCTTGAATATTAAGCGGGATACCCATAGAACCCCATCGAATTTGGACCACCCTGTACTTTGACAGCTGTTATGCAGAAGCGTGTGTCTTGTCTAGTGTCCCTCTGTTTGACACAATAGTGATCAGTGATGGGGTTGGTGACCACCATAGTAACCATAGGAGCTAGAAAACTTATGGTATAGTTAACAGGAGGCATCTTGAACCCCTACAAACTTTATTTATTATTATAGTTTTTACATTAACAAAAAAATCTACAGCTATTATTTAAAAATTAACAAATTTTGGAAAAAAATGCGGATATTTTTGTTAATAGACTTAAACGACAAATTATAAAATAACTTAAATCTACCCTTTTTAAGCAATACTTTGTTTCTAAATAAAATTAAATATATTTTTTTTAACAAAACCAACAGATTATTAAGCAATAAGCTTTCACACAAAAAAATATGTGATTGATTGCTGTCGTTGTATATCAATAATAATAATCAATAACCAAATATAAAATGTCGGCAGTCAACAATGCTGACTGAACTTATATTTCATTAATAATTATTTAAAAAAAAAGGCATATACGTGTGTAAATGTTGTTAAACCAAATTAAATCGTAGTCTTATACAAGCTTAGCTGGATATCTACAACATTATGTTATATTGTATGTGGGCTGCTTAGCGTAACTGTTTATTACCTATAATGTCGTTAACCCAAATGAATGTTTCGTAACAGAATAATTATTTGTACCCAGTGTAATACTATCATACTTATTCTCAATATCGCCAGGCCTTTTAGGGATATTGTTTGGAACGACATTAAAATGTAATTAACATAAGTTTAACACATCCTAGAACACGTGTCTACAATAAGCAAATTAATAAATATTTTGTTTACATAAAAGGATAATCACTATTAATTTAATGTTTCCCGTAAATCGTTTTACTTATACCATTGTTAAACAATTGTTGAATAAAAAATAAAAAATAGGTACTGAGTGTTAATGAATCTACTGTCAATCTAACTTTCAAACGAATTTTTACAGCCTTTGAAGATTTTTGAATGTTTTTAAAAATCTGTATCGCTCAAACGTCAATCAAAATGTAAATTTCACAAAAACGGTTGACTTTATAACTTCATACATTTTTTAAAAGTAAACTTAAAGGGAAATTCAAAAATATTTAAAGATATAGGACGTTACACTAAATATTTCAAAGTAGGAGTCAGTTTCAGGTAAACCGGTAGACGTGTGGCAACCTCAATACTCGCATCGAATTAGAAACATACGATAATGGTTAGATAATTTTTTTACGAACCAATATTCATGTAAATAAGTGCCCTTACCGCCACAACTACAGCTCTTTTCTTCCAAGGGGCACACAAGAAGATCACACCCATAATACAGGGTGTCCCACAAGGTATGCCTTCGCTAATTTTTGCATAAATCGAATGTTTAGGACCTACATAAAACGTTTTTACATATACAGGGTGGCCACAATCTATGTACCTACATGTGTTGTATGGGTAACTTTGTTATTATAGGAGTTACATAGTCGGTTAAATGAGCAAAGTTGGGCAGAATTTCAAGACAAATTTAATGCTATTTTGACTTTTCACCTACACCTTTAACTTTTTGAAATATTTTGAAAAAACTAAAAACAGGCGATTTTTTCAATGTTAAATCATTCCATAGCCTATGGTAAAACCTATGGTAAAACCAAACAGTAAACTGATTCCTGTAGTGTGGATAATTGTACGTAAAATTAGAATATACAGGGTGTCCCAGTTAGCGGAACAGCTTGGGAATTCCGGAAACAATAAGAGATACCGTTAAAGTAGTCGAAATGGTCTATGATTTAAGAGTAACTGTTCTATGAAGAAAATGTTGAAAAAATGAATAGTTTTTGCGCTATTCTGAAAAAACAAAACACATCAGGTTTTATACTTTTCTAGGCTTATTTAAAACCGCACTCGAAATATATTTTAACATTATTGCGCAGAATTTTTTTGATTTAACTCCAAATTTGTAAAATTTTACCAATCTTCATTTGTTTTTGCTATTTTACCATTAACCGTATTTAAAATAAGCAAACAAGTGAAGATGGGTAACATTTATTAACAAATTACAAATCTACGCAAAAACGTGCCCCAATAATGTCGAAAAATAGTTTGAGTGTGGTTTTAAATAAGCAAGTTATAAGTAAAAATTAAAAACCTCATTCTTTTGTTTTCAATAGCGTAAAAACTAGCATTTTTTTCAGAATTTTTGTAGAGTAGTTGCTCTTAAAACATAGATCATTTTGTCCCATGTAACCAACTCTGTATCTCTTAATGCTTACGAGATCCCCATGCTCTTCACTATAATTGGGACACCCTGTATGTGAAAGCTGACATAAAAAAATTATCAGTAGTAATATAACAAGTGCATTAAAAGTTATCGATAATTTTTGGTAAATATGCCTGAATGCAAGTAAAGCTGAAGTTTGATTTAACTTGCATGAGTGAAGATTTGTCAAAAATTATAGATTATTTGCAATGCACGAGTTATATTTTGTCAGAAAATTTCCTTCACCTAACGTACCTGTCAAATTGAATGTACATATGTTATGTCAAATTTTACAAGTAAGAGTGGTGCGTCAGGGGTGTGGTTTAATCTATATTAAAGTAACGCTGCTGGTCGCCGAAATTCGTCAAAAAATTATCAAGACCAAAATATCTAATTCCCTCTCCAAATTTATATTTTCGACCAATCATCAACCCAGATTTCTAAGAAACGTCCAATAAACGTATGAAAATCTTTTAATTGCGAAAAGGATATTACCAGTGTATGATTATGTTTATTTGTCGTTTCTAGGAAATTTGAGTTTGTTATTGGTCGAAAACGCAAATTTGACAGGAGGATCAACATTTGACTGGGGAATGTAAAATTATTACCGTGTAATAATGCTCCTGTTGGTAGTCCCTAAAAGATTTAACATTGGTGATTGGTTGAAAACGCAAATTTGACAGGTGAAGGAAATTTTCTGTATAAACGTTTTGTTTAGGTTCTAAACATTCGATTTATGCAAAAATTAGCGAAGGCATACCTTGTGGGACACTTGTATTTGCATGTATCACAGTATTAAAACTAACATGAAACTAACTGAACATACCTAGTTAAAATATGACCAAAGGGACGTCTATTACCAAGGAATTGTTTATTTTAAATATGATAATTATGGTAATTAAGTGGTGCTGAACCTTAAACAAATAATAAATAAACAAATTCGTTTGTTTCTATATTTACTCCGACACAATTCATAAAGCGCACAATGGTCATTAAAAATGCAAGATTTCTATTTTACTCACCATACATATTTTAAGGTAACATCATAATACGGAAAAGAAAGAAAAATATCATCACAATTAATTAATTAAGCACATTCTGCTCCATTAGTTACACATTTATATTAAGATTGTCTACTTTCTAAGTAAAAGTAAATTTGAATACTCACAGTTTTAACAACATTGCCTTCAATTTTAATCTAACAAAGAGATTGTTTGCAGATAATATTACTTGATTAATTTAAACATCATTAAGATGCAAACAAACAAATTTATCGGCATTGAAAGTATTTGCATCGTGTTAGTTGTACCGTGAACGAAGGCATTAACGAAATAGAGAAAGTTATTGCAAAGACGATTTATTGTAACCAATTGTAAAAGCGAATTATGCACAGATCCTTAAGTATAAGTTTAAAATTGGCTATAAGTAAGTTATAATTTACATGTTAAAAATCTATTGTGACGTGCAACTGCATACACTGCAAGCAATATTATAAGGGTATTTGGCTAGTTTATTCATGCTAATAAATTAGTCAGTTCGTGTATTAGAGTCAAAGTCAAGACAAAACTCTGAATGATATCGCGTTTTCTTCGTTATTAAAGTTAATTTGTACAAATTTATTAATGTGACAAGTAATATTCTTTCAAAACTTTTAGCTTGTTGATTGGTTGCCATGGAAATGATATAAACTACAACGACCGGCCTACGTGATTTATAGTGGCTATTGTTTAAAACGCATTTTTTCCAATTTGACAATGAATAAAGAAGTACAATACCATGTGTGATACGTAAATGAATTCAGAAAAATAAATGCTATTTGATTATGTAAATAGCAAAAACTGCACCCATAAGAAAAAATAAAATTGGTTGTCATAAAACAAAAACGAATCGGCCTGGGAAAAATTTGTGATCACCATCTGATTCGACTTAAAAAGTTGCTTGGGCAATGTTTTTACACATTGGAAATATTTTATAAGTACTGCAAAGGATTTATAGACGATTTTCAAAAATCGTATTTTCCGGTTTTTCCTGATTTTCTCGGATACCGTTTGAGATATTTGCAACTTCTCTTCGGATTAATATTGAGCACGGAATTTAGCAACTTTGCCAAATTTAAACCTATACTCTAACTATTATGATAAGCGAAATCCCTATGCTTAAACTCGAATTTCAATCACCCTGTATAGTAAATACATTTTACTCCATGATTATTATTAATAATAAAATAATTTTGGGATGAGAAACGTACATTTTAAAAATATAACCTTTCTATTGCAATTTTATTTTGATGAACACAATAACATAGTTTTTGTGCGATCGTACTAGAAACAGCTGTTTGACGGATGCGTTAGCAACCATAAAGTACTGCATTACCGGCGCTATCCTTAGCAACGGCCGTAAAAGTTACTTTTCAGGCCGTTACCCTTAGCAACGGCTGAAAAAGTAACTTTTACGGCCGTTGCTAAGGAGAGGGCCGGTAATGCAGTACATACGCCGTCATCTGTCAGTGACAGAATGTCACGTAGTTTCTAACCTATAATTTTGAAAATTACTAAAAATTTAAATTGTTTTTAATTCGATCGCACAAAAAATGTAATATGCACCTCGGCCAAAACGTACTTTTTCGGCCTTGCCTGTTTGCTGGCCTCGACTACGCTCGGCCAGCAAACCAGACGCGGCCGAAAAAGTTACACTTTTTGGCCTTGATACATAAATAACTATTTTACAATTAATTTTTGTAATATGATTTAAGAAAACAAAGATTATATGCTTCGGTCTGTTAGCCTTATTCTTAATTTATTAACAGAAAGTCCTGCCGCATAAAATGCTTTCTCAGTCTCTATCGATGTGGGTGAAATTGGGCGCGTTCAGATAACCACAGCGGATAGGTTACAGCGTAAAATGTGATTAGTGTAGTTGACTACCAGCGCCCAAATTTCCTGAACCGACCGCTGATTCTAATATTTACACACAACACAACACAACACAGCGAAAATAATTTCTAATGGGTCAAACGAGCAGCACGTCACATTGGGCGCGTTCAGCCGGTGTCAGCAGCTGACTTGCAACAAAAATCATGTTGAGATAGCTGTTTGTTAGCGTTACCGAATCAACTGAACGAACCGTTGAGATATAGCGGTGTAACATAACAGTTACACCGTTCGACTGTGGTTCGGTAGAGGGTAGACAGCAATCATAACTACCGCTGCCAAAGTAAGCGTTCCTTATTTACGCTGAGACAATTTCGCAGCAGCTAACATTAACCCTTCAACGGTTAGTGTTACCGCATGGTAACGCTTGCAATCGCTGTTCATAAACGAAGCGAATCCACAAATTTCTGTTGACGAAATGAAATGTGCTATTGCAATCCTCATTCTCTCAGGATATAACGAGCTACCTGGAAAAGATTTTTATTGGGATGGTGGAGTCGATATGAAGAACACAATGGTTAGTGAAGTAATGAGACGAGACAGTTTCAGACAAATTTTAAAATATTTACGTTGTGCTGACAATACGAAGCCAAATAGAAACGACAAAGTTTGGAAATTGCGACCTTTGATGAACAAATTTAAGAATAAGTTTTTGGAAAATTGGATGCCTAAAGAATGCATGGACTTTGATGAATCCATGGTGAAATATTTTGGAAAACATTCATGTAAACAATTCATTTGTGAAATTTATGAAACGCAAAACTAGAGGGGAATTCGATTCACGTATCAGAGTATCTGATAACATACGGTATGATGGACGAGACTATATTCTTATACCAATCCAAGACAAAATAAGAAAACGTTGTGCTGGGGAAGGATGCATATCCAGTATCCGCACAATGTGCAATAAATGCAACGTCGGGTTATGTTTAGAGTGCAATTATATACTCCTATTTCACAACAAATAAAACACATTTTTGTATACCGTTAGCGGCTAGTGTTACCATATGGTAACGGTTGTTTTTTGTGTAATTGGGATTTTTTTTAAAAATATTTTATGTGTTTCTAATTTAGTAATACAAACATTAACCAGATATTAACTTTTTTTTATTTTTCCTAAAAGAATTTTATTCCGTCGTTAAAGGGTTAAGCGTACAGTCAACGGTTCGTTCAGCCGATATCACTAACTCAACTTCTCAGCTGCTGACACCGGCTGAACGCGCCCATTTGCTGTAACCACGGTCTACTACACAGGTTGGGAAACTCCCATATAAAACCGACGGAGGCCGGTAACTAGTTCCATAAATTATCCCACAGAGGCGATAAGTCTAAGAACCATTCGCCATAAATGATCACTAGATGGCGATACGTCTAAGAACCGGTGCGTGCACAAGATTTTGAAATAATCAGCGAGATTTATAAGCTTTCGCTTAAAAAATTCGAATTTAGTCAATCAGATGATGTATATAAAAATGTTTTAATTGAATTTTTAAGTCAGGTTTGTTTAAAATAGGTTCTTAAACTTAATCGCCATCTAACGGATTTTTATGGCGAATGGTTCTTAGACTTATCGCCGTCTAGCGGAAATTTATGTCGAAAAGTTCCCGATTTTTTGGCAGGCTTCCTAACCTGTGTAGTAGACCGTGGCTGTAACTCAGCGGTTACCAAGCGGGTCGGTTCAGAAATTTTGATGCTCAGCAACTCCAGCGCTGTGGTTATCTGAACGCGCCCATTGTCTTGAGAGCATCTAGCAGCAGAGAGACTTCATTTTTCTTAATAAAATTTCATTGATAAGCTATTTTGTTTCGATGACCAGGTTACAAAAATAAAACTGTTAACGTATTTTGATTATCAAAACTGTCATAAAGACCGGACTTCTTTACACATACTACGGGTGCATATAATTTGTTATTCTAAAGCAAAAAAACTATTTTGAAATAACAATCAATTTTTTTCATAAATAAATTTAAGTTAAAATATTTATAATAAATTCGGATAAATTATATTAGTACTACAAAGATCCTAAAATAAAATAATTTTTTAAATATCCCGAGTTATGCCGGGACAATAAGTTTTTCCCGGGAAAAATATTACAAGTTAAAATGGACCGGGATCCCGGAATCCCGGGAGAGAAACCTTATACTTATACACTATGATATGAAAGTTTTATGGTCATTATATTTCTCTCAATATTTTGAAGTTATCGGAGAAATACACAGTCTAAAAACGTCCAGTTCATATATTATGTTGTATGTACATACTGAAATTTAGAAATGCAGATTGATGGGTTCGGCATTAAGAACTATAAATATTCAACAAATGTCAATACCGTCTACTGGCGCTCTACCTTCGTATTTGGGGAAGGTTAAAAATTACGGTAGTGAAAATCTTACTTTGCCGATTAAATGCTAGTGGCTTTATTGCATTATGTTATAATAAACTATAAGGGGCAAGGTTGCATTACAGATAGATAAATAAAATATTAATCACTCTAACATTTTTCGCGCACTGTTGCAAGCGATAAAACATTCGCCTATTTTAATTGTAAAGGATTGTGTTTTTAAGTTATTGTTTCTTCTTACAGGAATATTTTATACCCATTTTTTAAGTAGGTCGCTCGCTGTTTATTTCTGTTTGAGTCGATAATTAATTCAAATAACAACTAACCACACCGTGTTACACTTTGACTGTAGCAACCCTTTAACTTTGTTATTTTAAAAGAAAACTATCTGGATTTACACGACGAATATTTTTGTGTTTCCATCGTTTCGTTTCTTATTTTCACAAACTTCATCAGGTAATAACCAGATTTTTTTGGGGTTTTTTCATGATTTCATTAATTCATAATGATTTAATATCATCTTAAAAAATTTAACTAGACTACAACTTTTCTAATTAAATTACATTTAAATTGCGGTTTTTTAACTGTAGATTATGTATTTATTGATACAATTTTTTTAAAAAGACGAATACAATTGTCACATGTAAAACTTTTTCGTGAATACTAGTTATTTTAAGAGGACATTTCTATTAACCCTATACTTTTGTAAATCGCAATTAATTTTGTATAAAATCACTATGAAATATTTTTTTACCAAAAAAATTTTTGTTATTCATTTTGATAGAGAAGTTAATTCTAAATCCGATCATGTATTAAAAAAATTAACATACATGGGAAAGAGATAATTGAGTTTCAAAATTATACATTACTTGTTCACAAAAACTTAGAAATCTTTGTATTTGATAAGACAAAACATGATCAAATAACAGTTGAAATATGCCTAATAATGAAAATGTACTGAAAGGATTTCTTAGTAAAAATAAGAACAAAGAAGAAACGAAACGGTAATATCTTAACCATTGGCGTACGCAGAAAAAAATTTCGGGAGGGGGATATTGTTTTAATTTGCAAAAATAATACTGACTTATTTCAAACGGGGCATGGTATTGGTAAAATTAGAAAATGACCTAGGGGCCAAGACACAAAAAGGGAGTTGTGAGGAAAAGATGCGGGGGGCCCAGGGGGCGGTAGCCTCCCGGTTAACAGTGCTATAGGCTCTTTTTTTTAATTGTCAAAGTCAAACGTACCCAAAAATAGCATTTATTAGTAAAATATACATGTAATATATTTTAAATGTATTTTATATGTTTGGAAATGCAGTAATTATAATTACAGTAGTTTTCAAATTTTCGAGGGGGGGTTTATCCCCCTAATCCCCTCCCCTGCGTACGCCACTGATCATAACCACAAATTTTAGTCTTTTACATGTTCGAAGTGTTCAGCATCAGCCTCTTAATACAGTTGTCCTTGCATAGGCAATTCGGCAGGATCCATTTTTAATTCAATGCTCACAAAATAATGATATTTAATGGAAAAATAATAAAAATACAATTCCACAGGTTATAATAAAATGACAATTATTAAAGCGATCGTGTTTTATCTCATCAAATACATAAGAGTGCCAAGATTTTTCTTTGTGAGCTTTGTGAGCTTTGTAAACTTTTGTGTTCCTTATTAAAAACGTACTTATTTACATAGTGTTTCTTCTTTTTTTTTAATATTTTAGTTTCTGTACAATTTTAGAGTTTGTTGGTGAAGCAGTTTCTTAATGACGAAGCAGCGTTAAGTGAGAAACTGTTTAGAATATTAAAAGAGGAAAACAACGCAATTAGGTGTTTTTAAATAAAATTTTATAAAATATTTTTTCTACCACTAATGTAAAAGACTTACCGTACAGCCTGCATGCATAGTAAGTGAGTCATAACGCACGGTAAGCAAAACGCACACTTGTCTAGAAATGTCAAAGTAGGCTTACGTCAAAATTGACAAGACAACGTAATTACATGTGTATATTAGCCGAAAAGCCGTTAAAATCGTAGGTATTATGTGCTCGTAGAAAAAGTAAGCTACATAACACGAGTTGTAAAGCAATTACGCACTCGTGGAAATACGCACTCGCCGATACGCGGCTCCGTGCGTAACTTTTCCACTCGTGCGTAGTATGCTTCTTACAACTCTTGTTATATAAATATAAGCAGCATTAAGATAATGTTAAATTAGCTAAAAGCTAAATAAAAATTTATTATTATTATTATTATTATTATTATTATTATTATTATTATTATTATAAGTATACTATAATATCACTTTATCAAATTCTTGCATGCATGTGTATCACTTATTTCAGCCTCTATGGCGATACCGAGCGAGGAAAAAAAGCTTTTTCCAATGTCGAAGCCAACTATGGTTTGTATTTAAAAAACAAATGGAACATTATTATTTAGGTTTTTCTGGTTGCTCTGTAAATACGGTAGCCTCTGTGCTTTTAAACTTAAAAAAATATATTTTTATATATTTACAGATGCAAAAAACCGTAGTTTTTCAGTTTAAAAAATTAAAATCGGACTTTTTCGTGTTTAGATAATGTCACATGCCAAATAAACTGTTAGTATCAGTTTATTCATGACACATTTACTTCCAAAGATATAACTAGTCAACTTTTGATTCTCGCTTGCATGCCAAACAAACTATTAACATTTATCTATTAAGATAGCATTTGTTTTTCTCTTTTTGATGACACATCACTTGTTACAAAAAAGTTTAACAAATTTAATGTTGGTGTTGTATGGCCCAAAAACCTTATTTTTCATTTAAATTGCGAATAGAAATTTTTTATGGTATTCGGTATTTATTGAACACAATGACATAACAAATTCATCATTATCAATTCTTATAGCATCGATTAATCATTAGTTTTCCGTGGAAGCCAAAGTCGCATTTAAAATGTTACTGTTGCACTTCGCGTCTGAATTATCGTAGTATAATTATTAAGGTACTCATTTGTTTTGCAAAATGACAGACGCGTTCTCCGCCGACTCTAATGCACCGACTGGCTAATTCATTAGCATGAAGAACACGGTGCAATAAACTTAAAATATTGCTTACAGTGTATGCAATTGTATGTTACAATAGATTTTTACAATAACCACATCCTGTACTTAGAACCTTGGTTCTGTCTCTACGTTTATGGAGAAGCGCATCGGCGCTACAAAACAACTCTACTGTGCTTAATTAATTATCGAAGGTATATTCTACATTTCGGTTCTTATTTAGCCAACAACAAAATAAATTAATCGTAGACCAAATATTCAAACCATTTAAGCGAACGAATATGAACCTAATTAAAGTTTTAATTAAAAACACAACCCAAACAGTGTTTCGAAATTGCCGACTGATGGTGAAATTAAGGTTTCTTGATGAGTGAGGTGGACAATACAATATACAGTGATGTTAACTAAATCATTCCACGTAGGTAAATCACTTACTCATATTTATGTACATACGCGTTAACACGCAACCGTTTCACTTTCTTGTCGTAAGCATGTACATTTTGTCACGGAAAAAAATAAAGAAAATCTTATACGGACTAATACCTACGTAAATTCCATAGTCATGCGTAGTGGCATAAAGACTCGGTATAAATCCGTGGAGGAATACATTTCAATAAGAATACGGAACGTCAATAATGACCGATTTATATGATAATCGTTGAGTTCTACCGTTTCAAATTACATCAATTTTCTCGTTTACTTATCTTACGTATACAGATAAAGATATCATTGATTTTCTGTTCTGTCTGTTCAAAACATGGTTAAAATTATTATAGTAATGTAAACTTGCATTTTTAGAGCCTCAATAAGTTAGCGAAAGCAGCTAATGGCTCCGCTAGGTTCATCCGTAAATAAACAACCACGATATTATTTTGTATTCTGCTTGGATGTAAATTATTTTTGGAACAAGTTTACTTTAACGGACTTTGTCAGAAATTGATAAAATTATGTGGACTATTAAAACTGGACGTCCTGAGCTCAAATCTGTTAAAATTATTTGGCGCTCTCAATTACTTAGCGTAAAAATTCATTATAAAAGTTCCGTTTGACAGTTAGGTTAGGTTTTTTAATTCGAATTTTCTCATGTTAGGATGGCTAAATTGTCTGTGTAAAGTGTACAAATATGATTATAAGGCATACATGAAACTATATTTGTATTGATTTTGTGTTAAAATAAGCTAAAAATAACGTAAATCTTATAACATACCCAAACTCACAACTGTCATTTTTTGCCGTCTTGAACTACTATTTTCACCTTTCTTGACCTTTCCGAGTCGTAAGGTGGACTCATATAGATCTATAAGGATCAGATCAGTTTCAGTTGGAACTAAAATTTTAATTTTAAGCGACCGTAAATTTATTTTTTTAACTTTTAACTTGTATGATTCGATTATCACGTTCATTAAAGCAACATCTATCACTTCAGTTTTTACCCAATAATCAACTGTGTGTACGCGCGTGTGTGTATGTTCCAGACGTTAAAATTGAAAATTTCTGACATAAGTTGTCGATAGAGAGATTATATTACAAAGTACGTGCGTTTATTTATTTTTTTAAATATGTATTAACTAATATACAAGGTGTTTAAGCTGTAACGGTAATCCTAAATTACATACAAACCTTAATAGATAAAAATATTTTGTTCATGTAGGATTGTAGTCTATGCTAAGGTCTATAAAAAACCTTCAATAACTTTTCGAAAAAATTTAAAACTACGAAATTATTTAAAAAGTTTTGAAAATTTTTCTCGAAAGCTGCTTTAACTTATTTTTATAAATTTAAGTATGTTTAGAGTATATTTTTCTTAATGAAATGCCGTCTGTTTACGTCATTGTTATGTATCTTACTTTAACAAATAATACATAAACGTGATTTAACATAACTTTATTCTGCTTGTCACATACTCTGTACATTTTACCTACTGTCGTGTCTACGACACCTTACACGACCTATAATCTGACCCTCTGATAAAAGAAAACAAAATGCCGATGGAACAGTGTTGCGCACAGCGGCACGTCATCTTATTTTAGCGTTCCCCATTATTCAGCTTCATAAAAAAACTCTTACCGACCTCTAACCTGACCCTGATGAAAGTAAACAGAATGCCGATGGAATGGTGTTGCGCACAGCTGCACGTCATCTTATTTAAGCGTTCACCATTATTCAGCTTTAAATAAAAAACCTTACCGACCTCTAACCTGACCCTCTGATGAAAGTAAACAGAATGCCGATGGAATGGTGTTGCGCACAGCTGCACGTCATCTTATTTTAGCGTTCCCCATTATTCAGCTTTAAAAAAAAAAACTCTTACCGACCTCTAACCTGACCCTGATGAAAGTAAACAGAATGCCGATGGAATGGTGTTGCGCACAGCTGCACGTCATCTTATTTTAGCGTTCCCCATTATTCAGCTTTAAAAAAAAACTCACCAACCTCTAACCTGACCCTCTGATGAAAGTAAACAGAATGCCGATGGAATGGTGTTGCGCACAGCTGCACGTCATCTTATTTTAGCGTTCCCCATTATTCAGCTTTAAAAAAAAACTCTTACCGACCTCTAACCTGACCCTCTGATGAAAGTAAACAGAATGCCGATGGAATGGTGTTGCGCACAGCTGCACGTCATCTTATTTTAGCGTTCCCCATTATTCAGCTTTTAAAAAAAACTCTTACCGACCTCTAACCTGACCCTCTAATAAAAGTAAACAGAATGCCGATGAAATTGTGTTGCGCACAGCTGCACGTCATCTTATTTTAGCGTTCCCCATTATTCAGCTTTAAAAAAAAACTCTTACCGACCTCTAACCTGACCCTGATGAAATTAAACAGAATGCCGATGGAATGGTGTTGCGCACAGCTGCACGTCATCTTATTTTAGCGTTCACCATTATTCAGCTTTAAAAAAAAAACCTTACCGACCTCTAACCTGATCCTCTGATGAAAGTAAACAGAATGCCGATGGAATGGTGTTGCGCACAGCTGCACGTCATCTTATTTTAGCGTTCCCCATTATTTAGCTTTAAAAAAAAACTCTTACCGACCTCTAACCTGACCCTCTGATGAAAGTAAACAGAATGCCGATGGAATGGTGTTGCGCACAGCTGCACGTCATCTTATTTTAGCGTTCCCCATTATTCAGCTTTAAAAAAAAACTCTTACCGACCTCTAACCTGACCCTCTGATGAAAGTAAACAGAATGCCGATGGAATGGTGTTGCGCACAGCTACACGTCATCTTATTTTAGCGTTCCCCATTATTCAGCTTTAAAAAAAAACTCTTACCGACCTCTAACCTGACCCTCTGATGAAAGTAAACAGAATGCCGATGGAATGGTGATGCGCACAGCTGCACGTCATCTTATTTTAGCGTTCCCCATTATTCAGCTTTAAAAAAAAACTCTTATCGACCTCTAACCTGACCCTCTAATAAAAGTAAACAGAATGCCGATGAAATTGTGTTGCGCACAGCTGCACGTCATCTTATTTTAGCGTTCCCCATTATTCAGCTATAAAAAAAAAACTCTTACCGACCTCTAATCTGACCCCGATGAAAGTAAACAGAATGCTGATGGAATGGTGTTGCGCACAGCTGCACGTCATCTTATTTTAGCGTTCACCATTATTCAGCTTTAAAAAAAAAACCTTACCGACCTCTAACCTGACCCTCTGATGAAAGTAAACAGAATACCGATGGAATGGTGTTGCGCACAGCTGCACGTCATCTTATTTTAGCGTTCCCCATTATTTAGCTTTAAAAAAAAACTCTTACCGACCTCTAACCTGACCCTCTGATGAAAGTAAACAGAATGCCGATGGAATGGTGTTGCGCACAGCTGCACGTCATCTTATTTTAGCGTTCCCCATTATTCAGCTTTAAAAAAAAACTCTTACCGACCTCTAACCTGACCCTCTGATGAAAGTAAACAGAATGCCGATGGAATGGTGTTGCGCACAGCTGCACGTCATCTTATTTTAGCGTTCCCCATTATTCAGCTTTAAAAAAAAAACTCTTACCGACCTCTAATCTGACCCTGATGAAAGTAAACAGAATGCTGATGGAATGGTGTTGCGCACAGCTGCACGTCATCTTATTTTAGCGTTCACCATTATTCAGCTTTAAAAAAAAAACCTTACCGACCTCTAACCTGACTCTCTGATGAAAGTAAACAGAATGCCGATGGAATGGTGTTGCGCACAGCTGCACGTCATCTTATTTTAGCGTTCCCCATTATTTAGCTTTAAAAAAAAACTCTTACTGACCTCTAACCTGACCCTCTGATGAAAGTAAACAGAATGCCGATGGAATGGTGTTGCGCACAGCTGCACGTCATCTTATTTTAGCGTTCCCCATTATTCAGCTTTAAAAAAAAACTCTTACCGACCTCTAACCTGACCCTCTGATGAAAGTAAACAGAATGCCGATGGAATGGTGTTGCGCACAGCTGCACGTCATCTTATTTTAGCGTTCCCCATTATTCAGCTTTAAAAAAAAACTCTTACCGACCTCTAACCTGACCCTCTGATGAAAGTAAACAGAATGCCGATGGAATGGTGTTGCGCACAGCTGCACGTCATCTTATTTTAGCGTTCACCATTATTCAGCTTTAAAAAAAAAACCTTACCGACCTCTAACCTGACCCTCTGATGAAAGTAAACAGAATGCCGATGGAATGGTGTTGCGCACAGCTGCACGTCATCTTATTTTAGCGTTCCCCATTATTTAGCTTGAAAAAAAAACTCTTACCGACCTCTAACCTGACCCTCTGATGAAAGTAAACAGAATGCCGATGGAATGGTGTTGCGCACAGCTGCACGTCATCTTATTTTAGCGTTCCCCATTATTCAGCTTTAAAAAAAAACTCTTACCGACCTCTAACCTGACCCTCTGATGAAAGTAAACAGAATGCCGATGGAATGGTGTTGCGCACAGCTGCACGTCATCTTATTTTAGCGTTCCCCATTATTCAGCTTTAAAAAAAAAACTCTTACCGACCTCTAACCTGACCCTCTGACGAAAATAAACAGAACGTCGATGGAATAGTGTTGCGCACGTCATCTTATTCGTAACTTGTTTCGTTTTAGTGTTCCCCTTTATTCAGCTTAAAAAAAAAACTTTTACCGACCTCTAACCTTATCCTCTGACTAAAATAAACAGAACGTTAATAGAATAGTGTTGCGCATGTCATTTTATTCTTAACTGGTTTTATTTTAGCGTTCCCCATTATTCAGCTTTAAAAAAATCGTTTACCGACCTCTAACCTGAGCCTCTGACGAAAGTAAACACACCGCCTATGAAATTGTGTTGCCCATTACCAAATAACATATTGTAGTTACTGCTTTTCCACTGCCCACATTTTGACTGAAAATTATTTATTGTAACTAAATTTTTTTATTTTATTGCGAAGATATAAGTTCACAGTTGGTTTTGGGCAAAAACTGATGTGTTAGATCTTCCCTTAGTTATCGTGATAATCAAATAATGTTAATCTACCGGCATTATTAACTACCACTACCAAATTAAAAGTTAATGGAAAAAAATTATGGTCGCTTAAAATTGAAATTTTAGTTCCTACTGAAACTAATCTAATCCTTATAGATCTTATTATTCCATCGGCATTCTGTTTACTTTCGTCAGAGGTCAGAGGGTGAGCTTAGAGGTTGGTTAGAGTTTGTTTTTAACGCAGATTAATGGGGAATGCTACAATAAAACAAATTTGGAATAAGATGATGTGCAGCTGTACACTATTTAATTTTTAAACTAATGTGGCCACCAAATTTCGTTCGCCATAAATATATTGTGATTATCTTCATAATGTTCTAATTAACCTCATTTTATTAAATGACGTCTGTGAAAATGACGTTTCATGAGTGTGTTTTTTCAAAGAAATTCAAGAGAGTCGAATAAGGTTAATCAACCAGCATTGTTAACTACCACTCTCAAATTACAAGTTATTTGTTAAAAAAATAAATTTACGGTCGATTAAAATTAAAATTTTAGTTCCAACTGAAACTGATCTGATCCTTATAGATCTAAATGAGTCCACCTTACGACTCAGAAAGGTCAAGAAAGGTGAAAATAGTAGTTCAAGACGGCAAAAAATGACAGTTGTGAGTTTGGGTATGTTATAAGATTTACGTTATTTTTAGCTTATTTTAACACAAAATCAATACAAATATAGTTTCATGTATGCCTTATTATCATATTTGTACACTTTACACAGACAATTTAGCCATCCTAACATGAGAAAATTCGAATTAAAAAACCTAACCTAACTGTCAAACGGAACTTTTATAATGAATTTTTACGCTAAGTAATTGAGAGCGCCAAATAATTTTAACAGATTTGAGCTCAGGACGTCCAGTTTTGTTAGTCCACTTAATTTCATGAATTTCTGACAAAGTCCGTTAAAGTAAACTTAAGCCTTATTTTTAATAAAGAATCAAAAGAAATACAGTAGACGCCGCTTATTGTGATCACTTGCTGTTAAAAGAATCGGCTTTATAGAATCAACAGTAGTAAAATAAATACAATTCGTTAAACTACTGTGTAACGTTTTAAAAGACGTGTACAGATTTGTCAGTTAGAATAGATTACTTGAATTTGATATGCATTATTAGAAAAGCGACAACTCAGCATTTGTCATTCCAATTATGATTTAGACGTGACAAAGTCGCTTCTTTAAATTAAAATTGTTGAGTCAACGTGACAACTTCGCTTTTGTAAATTTCTCAGCCGAGCACTGGACTTGCCGGTGGGCCGTGGTAACGGAATGACACGGTATCTGTGGCAAGCGTGAGTTAAGCACGTGGTACAATCTAAAATAATTAAGTTATTTTATTCAGAGGAAAAGTGTGCTGAATAGATAACTGCCATTGGTAGATCTTACTGAAATCTATTACTTTAAATATATCTGTAATAGTAGGATTTGAGTGTTTGTACGAATATTTGCTAGAGATAAATGCAATAGTTAAATCTAGAGTATTTAATTGAACATTATTGTAAATGTTAGGAGAAGTGCCTCGTCAGCTGGTGTATGTAGTTGTGAGAGATTTATCTAGTATTTAGAAGTGTTCCTAAGCCACGTGCGTAAGTACGCAGTTCACCGAGCATTCGAGTACGCAAACGTAGCGTGTACTCAAACCACACCGATAGGAACGCCATCTTTCGCCAGCATCACCACAGCTAAGTGCACCAACGAATGGGGGTAGATATTAAGTTAAGGCCTTGTATTGTAAACGCTGTGCTAATTTTTTCGGTATTCAATATATTTCAATTTCATGGTTCTTTTGTTTAGTTATTTGTTAGGAAGAATTAACCAAATAACTTGACGCCCTTTTTATTTATTTATTTATTTATTTTTTGAAGCTAATATTTTTAGGACCCATGGCCCTTGCCTCCGACATAGGGCAAAGGCGAGGCTGAGAAAGTTACACACTGTCAAACTTAAAACACCTTCTCGCATACAATGATTATATTTGTTACACTATTGTTTGATACGTAATTAATCGACTACCATTAAGGTATAAAATAATTTACCTTTGGATATACATGGTGACAATAAACTGCATGTGTTGTACGGGTTAACTTGTTATTATACGAGATACAGAGTCGGTTAAATGAGCAAAGTTGGACAGAATTTCAAGACGAATTTAATGCCATTTTGTCATTTGATCTACACTTTCAATTTTTTTGAACATTTTGAAAACACTACAAATATACGATTTTTACATTGGTAAATAATTCCCTAGCCACCTATGTTAAAATCAATATGTAAAATGATTCCTGTAGATATTTTTAAGTAGAATTAGAAAAAAATATCTAAAAAGTCATGGCACACTTGATTTTGATTTTTGAGATATAAGCCAAAGTTGATTTTTTTTTAATGGCAACCATAGTTAGCTGTGGATTCATTAAATCTATAAAATTCTCTAGAATTTCTTTCCCGCCACATTGATGTATTGGTTATTAGGTTTATCTTTAAAAATAAGCAAGTAATGATAATATTATTATATTTATTAAGTTTAAGTGGCAATTGAAAAAAAAAACAAAAGATCACATAAATAAGCAAGCTGTACAAAAAATTTAAACTTAAATAGTTTAAGATATTTTTTACATTCCAGCATTCCACAATAATTTATGATTTTTCACTTAATATTACTATTAAATCTAAACTAATAGTATAGTGTACCTACTCGTCTCTCCATGAACAAAACAACTTTGATATCTGCACTTTGTAGATAATGTTTTCCTAAACATATTAATTTTTATTTGATGAAATGTTCTTAAAGCCAATCTTAAAAAGACAGTTGAATAAAATTGATGAATGATAAGCTGTTTTAAGGACTGTTCATCAAATAAAAGGTAAGATGCTTGGGAAAACATTATTATCTACAAAGTGCAGATTTCAAATTTGTTTTGGCCATGGAGAGAATGTTATAGTTTAATAGTCTAGATTTAATAGTAATAGTAAGTGAAAAATCAATCATAAATTATTATGAAATGTAAAAAATACCTTTAAATATTACAGTTTTCAATTTTTTATGTTTCATTAGGTAAAGCTAGCTTAGTTATGTGATCTTTTGTTTTTTTATTCAATTGCCATTAGATTAAACTTGATAAAATAATAATATTGTTGCTTATGTTTAAAGATAAACCTAACAACCATCAATGTGACGGGAAAAAAATTCTCTATCGAATGAAACAATAGCCAACTATGGTTGCCATTTAAAAAAGTCAACTTTGGCTTATATCTCAAATTTCAAGTGTGCCATGACTTTTTAGATATTTTTTTCTTATTCTACGGAAAATATCCACAGGAATCATTTCACATTTTGGTCTTAACATAAGTGGCTATGAAATTATTTACCATTGAAAAAATCGTCTGTTTTTAGTTTTTTTACTTACTTGGGCCTCTTCTACCTTTTAGTGGAGAGTTTTTTTTTTTTATATTTAAGAAAATTGAAAGTGTGGATCAAATGTTAAAATGGCATTAAATTAGTCTTAAAATTCTGCCCAACTTTGCTAATCTAACCGACCATGAAACTCTTATAATAACAAAGTAACCGATATACAACATATGTAGATTATTGTCACCCTGTATATAAGTAGCTTATACAATACAAAACAGTATCATAATATTTTCTAAATGATGTAGATTGTTTAAAAATTAAAACTAGTGTAAAAGAACACATTATATTTCCAAAATGAAAACAAATCTGCTCTCGTGAAACATTTGTATAACACAAAACACTCAATAAACTTCGATAAAGTAAAGATGTGTTAAAATGTAAGTAAGTAAATAAACTATAACAAAAAATATAAGAGGCAACAATTTTTTTTAACAAAACATTTTTTGTCTTAAAGGCTTAAAATATTAGAGATATCATATTTCAAACAAAACGTTTTAACAAATTTATTGAACGAAATCAATATTTTAGATAAACGTCATTTCCAACGTCGATCGTTGCAACGATAGCTACATGTGACTAAATGAATAACGAAATAAGTTTGCTTAAAACTAATCTGATCCTTTGATTAAATTAATTAATTAATTACTTAAATAATTCAAGAAATTATCAAATAATATACAGGTATTGGTTGTAATAACCAATTATAAAAGCTAGGAATCAGCTTTACTTTTAAAATGTACCTACTCTATTAAATAACAATTATCTTGTTTAAGTAAGATATCTATTGGCAGATAAATAAAACGTGTTTAACGACCTTGTCTTGTCAATATTTAAAAAAATATATTTTGTAATTAACGACCACTAATGAACTTGATATCAGTACTAAAAATGGTCTTCACTTATCGATATCGATTATGTATATTCATGACCGCAAATTTACAAAAACAATCGATAACCTTAACAAAAATGTATTGATGTTTGTAGACACATCTGATTGAATCTTAGTTTTATTTACACAAAAACAATTCTAAAAGTATTAACAGTGTTTTTTGACTTTGGATCACTTTGGAGCCAGTATGGCACGATGAATTAGTGTGTGCACAATTATTTAAAAAAATTGATAATTTTATCAGATTCGGTAAACATTTCATTAAAAACTTATTGTATTTATCAACGAAATTTTGTCACCTTAAAAGAGATTGTGTTTGTTGTTTCACAATAAATTACTTTATGGTCCAATTTTTAAGTAGATCGCGTCTCTACGCGCACAAAACAAGTCAAATTTTCATGTATATTTGTCAACCGCTTTCTAATTTCAATTTTTATAAAAACCATTTACGGCTCGACATCTCTACACCGTCTTATCTATGTCAGTCATTTGTTTTAGTCCCGATTGTTTTATCAAATCGAATCATTTAGGTCTTGTCCCACGTCTCCGATAAACTAAACGAATTGCCTGTGCAAGGGCTATTAAAATTATTGTTACAATTCTTCGTAATCGATTTTTAAATATAAACAGCCCATTAATAATTTCGTAATGTATATTTAATTTCTTACAATTGGCGTTCAGTGTTATATGCTTATGTTCTTGGCAAATGTTTACATGTACCTGCATAATTTTGTCATAAAATTTAATGATTAATTTGAATTTTATTGAAATAGAGCTGGTCATAACCTAACTTGTTCGGCAATAAAAATATAATACGATATGCAAGTGAGCAATCGATTTTCTGTGGATCTTAAGTATGGAAAACAAATACGTACTTGCATTAAAACTTCTGGTTTGATGTAAATAATGCAATAATGGAGAAAGCAAGTTAATTTGTAACAATCTGTAATCACGTTAACTACTTGACTTGCGTAAAGGTTATTAAAATATTGCAGGCATAACACTAGCAAATGCCAACAATATTACAACATTAACCATTAAAAATATAACTGCATTTTTATTCATATTAAGATATTTTTAGGATGCGGAAATTGCAAAATTGTACTCCTCAATTACAAGATTCCAATTTCTTGTTTTATCATTAATTTAGTGTAACGATTCTTTTATTCGTGATCAAAACACGTGAAGGAATTTTTTTGTTATAAATCATTGTTTTACGTTCATATTACATCTTGAAAATTTTGCAAAACAATAGTTCACCGTTTTACGCATTTTCTGTACAAAAATAAGCTTCAGATGCATGTATGTGAGACGTTCCTTCTTTAAATCTTGTGTCGAATTAGCACATTATAAAGTTGTTATAAAGTGTGGAGACAAACTTATATACAGGGTGGTCTACATAGAAGGGCCACTATTGGGATCTCGTTAACGGTAAGAGCTGCAAAAAAGTTTCAATTAGACAAACTGTTCCCCTTTCTCAGTCCTATTCAGTGATGCTTTAATGTTTTAAAAAAGATCCATGGCACACTAGATAATAAACAAAAATCAAAATGGGCATTATTTACGATTGTAAATAACTCGGTTATACTTGATGGATGATGGTACAAAAATATTTTTGGGGAAAAAGTTGCATATTTTTTTACGCACTGTAAAATAAAAGCACTCGTTTGTTTCAATATTGTTTACATTTTTAGAAATATTATAAACTTGCATTTTTTTAATGGAATTCATAGTTGCAATGACTTCATGAAACAGCATTTTTTTTTTCGTGGTTTTAATGATATAATTAATTAATATTTTGATATTTAGGCTCAAAACAAACAAAATTCATCAGAAAATCACTATGAAGCTATGAAGTACCATGCATTTAAACAATATTTTAATAAAAACAAATGAACTTTTTCATTTTACAGTGCTTAAAAAAACAACTTTTTCCCTAAAAATATTTTTGTACCATCAAGTATAACCGAATTATTAACGATATTTAGATTTTTGTTTATTATCAAGCGGGCCATGGAACTTTTTTAAAACATTAAAGCATCACTGAATAGGTCTCACAAGGGACCATCCCTTCATTAATATCTCGTTTATTTTGAGAAATAGGCCAAACAAATCTTGTGTTTGTGTTATCATATTAAATGGTGGGAAAACTGCAAATAGTGGTACAAAATATACGCGAATTTTGAATTTATTTGAAATGGTTTTATTTAACTAATTTTTCACATGGCATTGTTACGGTTTAAAGTCATTGTCAGACTAATAATGTTTTTACATTTTTGTCACGTTATCATTTTAATAAATTTCTTACCAGGTAAGATCACGATATGTTGTCGCTAAAATCCGATCAAAGCTGTGTTTATTGCATCAAGAACATCAAAACTAACTGTTTTGCAGAGTTGTACGTGCCACTGACCATTTCCTTTGGAAAAATAGGGAAAAAACAAAAAAGTTGAATATCGAAGGAAATGTTTGCGATCGCGTTGGCCATGAAACCGTCAAAGATAAAATCGAAATTTTTCTATTTACCAATGCGAGCATCATTTGCAAGTAAAATGGTGCAAAGTTTTTGAAAAAATCTTAAACGGTTCCGGAGAGAAACGCGAAAAACGAGGCCCTTGTAAAAACGGTTTTCCCTATGTTGAACACCTATGCAAGTCGCATAGATATAATTATACAGATATACCTACTAGTGATTGTAAATTTACCGACTTTTTGAATTACCGGTAATTCGGTAAAATTTTCAATCAAAACCGGTTTACCGGTAATTTACCGGTAAATCATAATATTATATGTACATATATTGTATATAGATATAATTGTTTTTTTTTTTAGATTTTCGCGGTTACTAACATTTTTAATATAATTTTCGGAGTTTATCTGCGTATCCCTATAGGGAGAGCTTGCCGAAACGTCGAGCCAATTTAAATATTACGCGGATAAACTCCGAAAACCATATTTTTAAAAAAAATATTTATGTATTTAGTTGTAACTGATTGGGATAGTTGAAGCCTTAACTATCACAATTAGTTTCATACAATATATCAGTTAAGAGCCATCAACGTAATTTTTTTATGTATTAATAATAATAGAATTCAATATAAAATAAGAGTACACAGGGTGTTCTTTTCCATGGGACACTATTGCTATCTCCGTAAATAATGAATATACAAGGTTGGTTAAATGGGACAAAAGTTAGCTATTTAGGAGTGTATTTTAAACAATATCTTGTTTTGTTTAAAAATGCCATGGCTTGCGTGATTTAACGGAAAAACCGAAATCGATCAACATTTTTAAACTTAATTATCTCGGCTATTGTTGCGAATACACAAAAACGCCAAAAGATAAATGTTTTGTAGATTTAGTTTGCCATAAGAAGACGATAGTCAGATATTTATTTATAAATTACCGTGCGAGATATTTGACAGAGATGTGAGTAAACAATCATATTCCATTTGTATCTATTGTTCCCTTATTTTTTCTCCTTGAAAATAGGTCAATATTCTTTTTTGATTATTTGATTTAGATTTTTATCATTATTGGAAAAATATTGTAAAATTACCGGAATTACCGGTAAAAAATTGGCAAATTACCGGTAAAATTTGAAGAGCCTTTTTTGCGATTTACCGGTAAACCAGTAAACCGGTTTACCGGTATTATAATCCCTAATACCTACCACAACTTCTTAAATCATAGCGCTTTTGCAGGGGTTTCATTTTTGACGTTTTTCTCCGGAACCGTTTAAGATTTTTTCAAAAACTTTGCACCATTTTACTTGCAAAGGATGCGAGAATTGGTAAATAAAAAAAATTCGATTTGATCTCTTATGGTTTCATGGCCAACGCGATCGCAAAAATTACCTTTATAATTCAATTTTTCAGTGTTTCCCCTATTTTTCCGAAGGAAATGGCCAGTGGCACGCAAAACTCTGCAAAACATTTAGTTTTGATGTTCTTGATGCGATAAACACAGCCTTGATAAGATTTTAGCGACAACATATCATGACCTTACCTAGTCAGAAAGGGGAACAATTTGTCTAATTTAAATTTCTTTGTAGGTCTTATCGTTTACGAGATCCCTTTTATGTGGACCACGCTGTATAATATTGCAACGATCAATATCGTGTGTTAAAAACCAGTTGCACCTTAAATATATTTAAAAATAAATTTGTAGTATTAATTAACAACATTGAGTTTGTGCATTATTAAATGCAAAATTATCTAGCTATTGTACCGACTTTATATACATAAACATTCAAATTTATCAATTTGTGTCACAAAAGTATCGTCTTGGCGGGTCTTTATACATTTATTTAAACATATTTCTTTTAAACAAAAAATCGCCTTGTATATTGCAATATTCAAGTTTACTTTTTGTTGTTGCTATAAACTTTAGCGGCAGAAAAATTGTGTCTGTTTTATTAGTCATAACACATGGACTACTTTAAGCTGACTGGTTTGATTATCAAATAATTGCCACCATATATATATAAAAGAGTGTGTTAACTGTTAAGAATTGTGCCATATTTATGTGGAGAGTTGCCCAATAAAGTAGTTTATTTATTAAGTAAACGCGTGGGCCATAATTGGCTAATGAAAAACGTCTCTATCTGAAACGACCGATCATATATTTAAAAAAAAAATCATTCTTTGAACTAAATTAAAATATACTTTCTACAATGTACAAGCATACTTTTATCATCAGATAACAAATGGTTAGTTTTTTATTATTAAAATTGCAACCTTTATCGTTAATAGCCAGAAGAAAAATTAAGTAGATATAATAATTCAATTTAGAAAATACCGGTCCAGTTGTTTTAGAATATTACGTTAAACTTTGGCAAAAACCTGCAATTTCAATTTTTGTTTAACGTCACTGAAGAATTTGAAATCACTGCATTTTAACAAAATAGTTATAGTACAGGGTGTCCCAAATTCTAGTAAATGCATGGGAATCTCGCTTATCTTAACCCCTATTCTCCGGAATTAAGAAATATTTATCAAAATGGTTTGAAATTCAATCAGTTGTTTAAAAATGGCCATAGATACATGAAAAATCACTTTTTATTAAATTACAGGACGCAGGTCCTGACTTGGGAGCTGTCGTTATATGACGACGCTAGGGGAATATGAGTACAAATAATAATAATCTTGGTATGTTTTATAATTTCAGATTTATTTGTGAAAGTATATTACAATGTAAATTAAATTTGAGACATATAAACTATAAACTTATAAACTATGATAAGGTTGAAAGCAAGGTATATATAGGATATTGGTCTAGCAAGTAAAGCACTGTAGATAAACATTTGCCAAATTTACTCTCCATTATTTCATTTCCTCGATAAGTTTTTCCTTGGTAAGGATCAAAGGCGATTAGATAACTAGATGGTGAATTTTGACACCAAACCTTGTATCCAAATCGTATTGGTTTATTTCTAATCGCTTGCTTACATCCGTGCCTACCGAAGTATTCCACCATTGCCTCATCATGCGATATTGCTGTGGGTGTATAATTTTCCATACATTTTTTTTTGAATATATGAAATTAATGGTCGTAATTTGGAAAACTTATCGAGCTTGTCTAAGTTTAAATTTGATTTAAAATGAAGTGATTTCATGATATTATCAAATCTATCCCTCCGCATAGATTCATATATCGCAATGTTGCGCAAATCACTACATGTACTCCAATACATTGCTTTTCCTGGCAATGGATTGTACCCAGAAACAATTAAAATGGCAAAAAATACTCGCAGTTCCTCTTTGGTTAATTTTATATCTGGCCAGTTTTTTGATAAGCAATGTTCGGAACTGGCAGTAATAATTAATTCGATTAAAGTATCATCAAAAAACCGTTCAAAATATTGAACAGCAGTGACTTCATCAATATTTTCTTCTGCCATAAGATGAAATTGACTAGGTTGTATATGTATAGTTTTACCGGCACTGCTCCATATAATTTGATCTTTTTTTGATTTTTTGGTGATCTTTGGTATTTTGTTTAGGTTGGAAATAGTTGAAACTTCTTTTCTGGTCTGTTTTTTCTCTGCCGGTGCCATTAGTTGATTTCTGGATAAACAGTTTATATTCGTCCCTTCTTCTTCATCTGAATCTTCGTCTGTTAGCTCATTAACTGCAGGTGGTTCAATAAAAATATCTTGGTCACTATCATCATTTTCTAACAAATCCATCATTTCGGCTACACTCAGAAATCTAAGGACAAATAGGGTATGTTAGTACATGCATTCTCCTAGCGTCGTCATATGACGACAATCAAATTTATAGCGAAATAACTCCCTTATAAATGTTATTATAAATAATTACATTTTATATAAAAAACACTTGACTATTATATATTCAAAATATGTAAACAAATAAAATATTTTTACCGTAATTATATTATTTAGTACTTACTTTTTTGACGACGTCATGGTTTTCGTGTTCTCTCGTAAATTGGCCACTTTTAACAATTAAATATGTTCGAAGTCTGCAACTTACTGCGATGCAATGGCAACATTTATGAAAACAATTGTTTACCTGAGTAATTAAACTTAAGCTGACAGGTTTAAAATCAACAGGTACCTGACAATACACCGTTATTACAGGACAGGTAAACGTCGTCATTTGACGACGCTAGGAGAATAAGGGTTAAGAGATACGAGGTCGGTTAAATTAGGAGAAAGTTGCGAAATTAGATGCTCAATAAATATCAGCAAAGAAAATTTTCATAGCTGTCTTAGTTCAAAAGTTATTCAAGAAAAACTGAAAATTTATTTTCGTCTTTCCTACATTTTTTAAGATATCGACGATCTGGAAGCACTTCTCCATGGCAACTTCTTACGCTTTATATTTTGAGATAACATAAAATTTCCAACAACGTTTCGTCTCTTCAGAACCATCATCCACTTAATTATTTTTTAAATACGGGAAAAAAATTATCTCATAGTCGGATAGCATTTTGTTTTTACTATGTTCTGGTAGTAGGTACATTTTTATTTATTTATTTATTCGCTATTCGTTCGTGTATTGCTAAAATAAGTTTCGTCAATTATGGAAAAGAAAAGGTGTTACAAATATGATATTTTAATTGATTTTAATGAAATATTGAATAAACTGTTGAAAATTAAAAAACCTGCCCTGAGAAAACAAAATTTTGTGTATTTTATGACATTTCTCGAATACCTTAAAATGCGTTGATTGTCATACTTAATAAAATGGTTTGTACAAATAAAGCAAAACAGGACTTTTATCTCTAAGGGGTTTTAAAAGAAAAAGTTTATAGGGATCAGACTATCGATTAGAGGAGTTTTAACAGAACAACAAAGAAACAAAAAAAATGTTTGTTTGTATAAGATCATTTGATTCTAAAATTGGGTAAAATAAATTTTTCTCGAGTTTTTGTGGTAAAATATCATTTTAGATATGTGTCATATATAATTAAAATCAGAAGACAAGATGCTATCTGACTATGAGATAAAAAAAATTTCCCCGTATTTAAAAAAATGAAATGTTTCTGAAGAGACGAAACGTTGTTGGAAATTTTATGTTATCTCAAAATATAAAGCGTAATAAGTTGCCATGGAGAAGGGCTTCCAGATCGTTAAAAAATGTAGGGAATAGGGCAAAATGACGAAAATATTGTTTTTTCGTAATTTCTTGAATAACTTTTGAACTGAGACAGCTATGCAAATTTTCTTTGCAGATATTTGATGAGCATCTAATTTCGCAAGTTTGCCCTAATTTAACTGACCTTGTAGCTCTTAAGATAAGCGAGATCCCCATGCATTTATTCGAATTTGGGAAACTCTGTATAGCATCAGGGCCGTGCGAGGGTATGAACCGTCTTCAGGCAAATTTTTTACTGCCCCTTCCCGGTGTTGAATGGCCACTTTGGTTAAACTTAATAAATACAAATATATTCTAATAACTTACTTATGTTTTAAGATACACTTAGCAACCCATACGTCAATGAAACGAGAAAAAATGTCTTTCTAATGGTGTCATAGCCAACTACAAGCCGTATTTAAAATGAAAAAGTTAACATACCAAATATAAATAAAAACAGATAAAATTTTAAACAAATTTCAAATTACGCAAAAAAGGACCCTAATAATGTCGAATAATATTTTGAGTATGATTTCAATACCGTCATTTTTTGTTTTTAATAAATAGCTCAAATACTATACACTTTTTCAAGATTTTTTTTCATAGAATAGTTGCTCTTAAATCATAGATCATTTTGAATCTTTTATTCAACTCTGTATCTTTTATCGTTTACGAGATCTCCATGCTGTTGTTCACGATAACTTTGATACCTTGTATTCGTTTATATAGTTTTTTTTTAATAACTAGTTCAAATGGTACAAAATTATCTCATAAAAATATTGAAAAACTGAAGTATTGAACTTGATTTTGGATCAAAATATATTTTTGATGAAAATAAACTGCAAATGAACATCTTGTAATAACCATAAAGTTATGTAAGGTACCATAACTGCAAACAGTTATAAGTACACAAAGTTTTTAAAAGTTTTGGTTACATACGTGTTGTAACATCGAAAAAGTGATTAGTTTTGCGTAGGTGGCACTGAAATAAAAACATGTTCGAAAACATTTTTACGATAAAACCACACAACACACGTAAATACCGCAATAAAATTTCCAAAACTTTTTATAGCCGTCCGTCTGCACAAAAAATAAAATGTGAGGCATACAACTTCATATATTGTTTTCAGCCACACCCCTCCCTAACAAATAATCACCATGTGTAAATCTGTTCCAGAGTACTTAAATCAACCTGACCGCCTTTTTCATTTATTTACCTTAATAACCCATAATAAATCTCCAGCAAATAAAACAAAACTTATTTTCGAGGTGCTAATTGTATTTTCAACGTCGCGCACTGCATCCTGTGCTCTCATCTGCCGTTAAAGATAATAAATATGGATTGTAATAACAGGTCGCGAGGGATAATTTCATATTTAAATAAAAACTCAAAAAGATTATCTCGCCAACGAGTTGCAAACAGTCAAGAGCTACTGCATCGCGGTTGGCTATGTACGAATTCGTTTCATTTAATTGATTTTTGATATACGGTTATTATCTATCAATCGACACTTGGATAAGGCATGATAAATCATTTTCCCTTAATTGCCTACTATGACTGGGATTTTTTTTCGTGAAACGGCAAATCCATTTATTATTTAAACAAACTAATTGTGACAGTTCATGTAGGTGCGTTGGATTGATTTGTTTGTCTGTTGCGATGTGGTTTAAAAAATATTTCAACGTCCACAGCGTTCGAGTTAAAGTGAATGGAAAAATAACTTGCTCTAAATTAATTGTAACAATAAAATTATATCCTGTACAGTTTTAACAAGTTTCGGTTATAAATCAGCTGTCTGCATTGAAAGCAAGATAATTTACACATATAATTATCGTTTATATTCTAATTGCAACATGTTACGAAGATTTTAAAAATTATAATGACTAGATAAATTAGTATTGTTCATTTATTATGACAGAAACTGCAGTGCAACAATAAAGGTAAATTAATATTAATCATACGAGAGTAAATTACCGTGATTACCGTGAAATATTTCATTTATAAACATTTTTATTTCTCATAATTGCGAAGTTAAAGCTGGGGTGTTTGAAAAATCGTTCTAGAGCTTTTGTTGTAATTTTTTTCATAATAAATAACATAATAAGAAAATTGGTTATGTTCGAACCGGTTTACGTTAAGTCGATTCCATTTGCAAACAGCAACTTTTTACTATTACCATACGTAGCATGCAGAGAGTATTGTCAACGCGAAAGTTTTTCAATACCAAATTTCGACGGTTATAGACGTTTTGTGGCACCCCAAACCACTTTTGTCTATTTTTGCGAAGCCGTCCGCCTGGGTGCGTGTATGTGACGGACGTTAAAATTGTACATTTTCGACTTTAAGAATCGATATAGCCTTAAAAGTATACAGGGTGTTCAGACAACATATCCAGCATGGGATCTCTTTTATTATAAGAGATACAGGTTTGCTTAAATTAGATGAATTATTCCTAACATGGTAGGGTCACGATATGTTGTCGCTAGAATCTGATCAAGGCTTTGTTTATTGCATCAAGGACATCAAAACTAAATGTTTTGCAGAGTTATACGTGCCACTGGCCATTTCCTTCGAAAAAATAGGGGAAAAACCGAAAAGCTAAATAATAAAAGTAATTTTCGCGATCGCGTTGGATATGAAACTGTCAGAGATAAAATCAAAATTCTTCTATTCTTTGCAAGTAAAATGGTGCAAAGTTTTTGAAAAAATTTTAAACGGTTCCGGAGAAAAACGCGAAAACTGAGGCCCTTGTAAAAACGGTTTCCACTATGTTAAACGACTATGCAAGTTGCATAGGTTTTGTTATACAACTTCTTAAATTATAGCGCTTTTGCAGGGGTTTCGTTTTCGACCTTTTCTCCGGAACTAATTTAAGATTTTTTCAAAAATTTTGCACCATTTTACTTGCAAAAGATGCGCGAATTGGTAAATAAAAAAAATTCGATTTTATCTCTGACGGTTTCATGGCCAACGCGATCGCAAAAATTACTTTATCATTCAGCTTTTCAGTTTTAACCCTATTTTTCCGAAGCAAATGGTCAGTGGAACGTATAAGTCTGTAAAACACTTAGTTTTGATGTTCTTGATGCAATAAACACAGCCTTGATCAGATTATAGCGACAACATATCGTGACCTTCCCTGGTAAGTATAACAATAGCTCAATTACATTTTTAATTTATGGCAAAAAATATAAAAATGTTGAGCTTTCTTCTTTCTCATAACTTTCTTGTTTAAATCACTAAATCAACTTTATTTGTAGTTTTTTATGGTAGATACTTTTTTTATGCAAAATGTAACTGATATTTTAGATTTTGTATCACTTGTCATTTTTAAGATATTACCCTTAATTACATTGTTTCTTATGGTCTGTCAAGTTGGCTTTGAAATAGGTAAATGTCCTTTTTTCCCTCTTTGTAATGAGATATTACTTGCAATATCTATTTTTAGAAATAACTCACATAATCAAGAAAAATTGTATTTTTCAATCACTTATCAAGCTAGCTATAAAAATAAACAAGAACAACAAATTAAATAAAGATTTACTGTTTTGACATTTAATTAGTTGTTTTTTGTTAGTTTTTTACAGATAGTTACTTACAAAAATAGGCATAGCAAGTAACATCTCATTAGAAAATGAAAAAAAAGCACATTGAAGTATTCCAAAACCAACTTCACGGCTTATTAGAAAAATTGAAATTAGAGGTAATACATAATATATCGAAAATGGCAATAGATAAAAAATCTAAGATAACAGTTACATTCTACATAAAAAAAAACATCTTCAGAAAGTACAGATAAAATTAATTTTATGATTAAAACAAAAAAGTTATGACAGAAAAAATAATTTCAAGATTTTCATATTGTTTACTACAACTGCTGAAGCACCAGGAATTTTGTACTTTTAAAAATTGATTGTAGCTCCTCTCATGATTCATCCAATTTAAGAAAACCTGTATTCCTAATTAAAAGCGAGATCCCAATGCTGAAAATGTTATCTGGGACACACCCTGTTTAAAATAGTACGTGCATTTATTTTATTTTTTTAAATAATAACTAATACGCAGGGTGTTTAAGCTTTAACGTTAATCCTAAATTACATAAAAACGGTAATAGATTAAAATATTCTGTGTATGTGGGATTGCAGTCTATGTTGAGGTTCATAAAAAAAAAAAAAATTTTTAGGTAATATCCAAAGGGAATAATCACAAAGCACCAGGTTTCGACCTAGTCACTGGAAAAGTCCTGAAAGAACTACCCAGAAAAGGTATTGCACTGCTCACAACAATTTACAACAGCATACTAAGACTCGCGTACTTTCCAGTGACCTGGAAATTTGTCCAAATAATACTGATACACAAACCCGGTAAACCACCGAATAACGCCACATCATATCGACCAATAAGTCTACTACCATCCATGTCCAAAATATTCGAAAAACTTCTACTCAAAAGAATAACAGTGGATGCTAGTATCGACGAAAAAATACCACTACACCAATTTGGCTTCCGCGAGCACCACTCAACCATACAACAAAGCCACAGGATAGTGAACGAGATACTCAAAAGCCTTGAAGAAAAGACTCTGCACGGCCGCTTTTCTCGACATTGAGCAAGCTTTTGATAGAGTGTGGCATGACGGCCTCTTATATAAACTCAAACTTACTATTCCCACACCACACTTCCTTATACTGAAATCCTACCTTACAGAACGATATTTCCAAACCAGATTCAACACGGAAACCTCCGCATACCACCTTATCAAATCAGGAGTGCCTCAAGGCAGCGTACTGGGACCCTTACTATATCTGCTATTCACCGCCGACATTCCAACCACAAACAATACCATAATCGCAACATTCGCAGATGACACCGCCATCATAGCTGTAAACGAAAATCCAATCACAGCCTCTCAAAACCTCCAAAACCATCTCAATCAACTTCAGGACTGGTTAAACACCTGGCGCGTAAAAGTAAACCACACCAAATCAGCCCAGGTCACGTTCACAAATCGAAGGGTAATTTGCCCTGCGGTAACAATAAACAACGTGCAATTGCCAGTGAGAGACGAATATAAATACCTAGGACTAACACTAGACAAAAAACTTACGTGGAAACCGCACATAATTGCCAAGAAAACGCAAATCAACCTTAAATTAAGACAGATGCAATGGCTCATCGGGCGAAAATCCCAGTTATCCATAAATAATAAACTCCTACTCTATAAATGTATATTAAAACCAATCTGGGCATACGGCATCCAACTCTGGGGATGCACAAAGCCAACCAACACTAAAGTAATCCAAAGAATTCAGTCAAAAATCCTAAGAACAATTTACAATGCTCCGTGGTACATCTCAAACAAGACCCTCCACGACGACTCGGCTATACCTTCAGTAGAAGAGGAAATTGTCCGATTAACAAAAAAATACCTCTATGGACTGGAGGGACATCCCAATGACCTAACCAGCCCTCTACGCATCCCTTACGCAGCTGAAAAGCGCCTGAAAAAACACTGGCCAGCGGACGCGCTCAACAATCAACATTAGTTTCAAATATAAATAATTAATTAAAAATTAATTTTCGGAGTTTTTGTTACTGAACAAAATACTCCTTACGTGTAGTAACCATTTAACACATTTACTCATTGCTATAGATCTTAGCAGATTGTAAATTTCTAAATAATAATTTAAAAAAAAAAAAAAAAAAAAAAAAAGGTAATATTTAAAATTACGAAATGATTTTAAAGATTCAAAATTTTAAAAATGTTTCTTGAAAACGGTTTTTTCCCAATATTTTAGTATGTTATAAAGTTTTTTTTTGGTGAAATGCTTTTTATTTTAACTCTTAAATTTTCGTGATATACGTTATGATTTAAAAAACTATTTAATATGTTTTTTAAGAGCGCTGTGGTTGTAGCTTTCGCGGCCAAGGTCTAGTTTGTAAAGTTGGTTTTCGGATTAAAACTGCAGTTTTTTAATCACCGACGTTTCCTCCTCCTTTATTGGGAACATCTTCAAAGTTGACTTCTGTTATAGTTTGCACTTCTTAATGTAGTACCACTGTTGCTTTGTTTTAGTCAAGTTTGAGGTCCTACTTAAAACTATTTAAGGAATTATATCAAATTTATTGATTTTTTTAACAAACTTTTTCAGAATTTTTAATGACGTTTTACAGTTTTTTGTTTTTTATTGGCTTGGCAAATTGTTTCTGTTTCTCTTAAATCTAAATAAAAGATAATGACAATTATTTAAAGCGGTTGTTAACTTATTTTTTATTAACAAATCTATTTTCATGTTTTTTTTTAAATTAAACAATTATATATAAAATAAAAGTAGTAATAATACGACTTTCATAGATATATAAAGTAGTATGAGTTTGTATTTAGTAAATAATTAATCATTTCTACCTTATCGACAACAACACTCTATAAAGATGGTTGGGTATGACAGCTCTTACCTAAAACAAAATAAAATTAATTAGTTTTCATAAACAACAAATAAATAACTTATTGTTATTAGTATTTTAAACTTGGTGTATAAAATATAACATTTTTAATGCACATTTAAATAAAAGCAACATGTAACAATTTGATACCAAACATTATCGTACAGTTTTTGTTAATGTAACTTTATACTGCACAGTGATGTCTAAATGTAGCTAAACATCTCGTGATATTACTGTAAGTTTGTTTAATGACCACATTTATTTATGAAGTAATGCAATAATTCTTGTTTACTAATCCTTATGATACTAATATTACAAGCATGAAAGCTGATACGGCAATAAAATGCACATGAACATGTAAATTTCTGATGTGTGCATACAATTACTTTCGTTCTATATTTCGTACGTCTGGTACACAATAAAAAAAACAATGTGACTGAGTTTACTTTCGTTACACCAAAAGAAATACATATTTAGAACGATATTTAGTTTTGCACTACATTAATTATAATAATTTTATAATTTAGGAAATTTTTATATATGTACCAGTAAAGTTTGTGATCTCGATTTAAAAGATATTTTCAAGGGATAATTTCATTCTATTAATTAATTTAAAAAATTGCTCATAACTTGTATGCTACTTTATTTTGCAGATTTGGTTCATTTAAGTGAATAAACTTGATGCATTCAGCGTTAGGGTGTTTGATTAAGCAAAAAGAACATGGGCAATCAATTGGGGGAAAGATGATTGTATTAGCAAAGAAGTATAGGTATTATTGGACAGAGTAGAGTTGCGCTGGGCGGTCAACCCTCAATAGGAGCATTGAAAAGATTAGCGGGAGCCGCATGAAAAGTTGGAACATTTAAATATGGAATGTTCAAATCTAGAAAATGCACCGGTAGAGTCATTCAAATCTTGAATCGTTCAACGCTGGAGTCACTCAACGCAGGAATCATGCAACGTTGGAGCCATGCAACACGGGAGTCGTTCATCGCTGGAAAGCTCAAATCTGGAATCCAGAAATTAAGAATTTTTCTGCCCTCTATATTACCACAGCCAAAGTATAATATAATTACAGAACACTTCGTTTTATATTTTGTTTCAACTATTGTATAGTGGAAGATAAAAACATCGTGTTAATAAAAAAAAATAAAAGTTCAAACTGATATCGGCCATAAAGAGCATTTATTTATATTTTACTGTAGCATCTAAAAAGTGTATAGGCTTCGCTATTTTATTTCGGCCACTATGGACCATTTGACCAAATTTTTGGCAAATTAATATCTAAAAATATAACAACGAAGGTTAGATAAATTGCAAATGACAAACAATGCAAAAAAGTTCTGTCGATATTAGTAGCAATGCTTTACTAAATTAAAGACATTTGACTATGTTATCTTTTAACTTAAGCAAGTTATGTAGGTTTTTTATGAAATGTGTTAGTTATTTGAAACTTTGAACCTAAAGCACAGCAAATTCAACACAATTTTTGTATAGAAATGATCGAAATTGACTAAGGAATAATCAAAATGTTTATTCAACAAATTTAAAATTTGTCCCACAATCTAATCAAATTTTTCTTTTTAAGTGGACCTGTTTAGTTTAAATTTCATGTCATTTTGTTATTAAAACTGACACCGCACTTTTAATGTTGTATCTTCAAGGTTTGTAATTTTCTATAAATAGTTATAAATATTACACTTTTATTGTACAGGCATTTCTGACATACCGCTTAATTTGCATTAACATTTTTGTAAAACACAGGAATAATAATAAAAGCTAAGAATATTAATTCTTACAATCAAACTAAATAAATGGTACATATCTCGAGCCATATATGACGAAAACATAAATAACAATGACATGCATTCGTTGCAGCCAGACAAACATATAATAAAACTGCCAGTTAAACAAAAATAAATGAAATATGTCAAATTGCGCGGATGCGAAGGACGACGTTGGTAGAGTTGAACATGTCATGACGGATATTTCAAGATAGATTGAAAAAAGAGGTCATCGAGTTCAAAGATTAATTAAGTATGCAACTTTACAGACTAAAATAATAAGTAACTAATTTATGTGGTAATTAATACGACGTTTAAGGATAACAAAACTCCAGGAATACAAATGTAGCGGGAAAAAAACCAATACGAATCTGTTCATAAATTTTATAATGGATCTAGTTACTTTAAGGAACAATTATATTCTGAATGAGTTATCGCTTTAGTAAAGGATATCTGCTTAATTTTTTCATGTGAATTAAACAATAATTACGTAAATTATAAACAAAAAGTGTAATTAAGTGCGTTTACTACCTACCCACTTTGAAATTGTTGCATGGAAGTTAAACAAAAAAATTATGCAGGTAAAATTCCGCCATGAGTAGGTTCAACAGACCATCCAAACTCTTTTGTAATTTTGCGCTTTCGTAGTATTGTATTCAGTAAACAATTTTATTTTCAGAATTCGCAGTGATTGGTTTTATTACTTCCTTTCGCAACAATAATAACTAGACGTAGTGTATAGATTCATTATAGTAGGTATATAATATAACATAACAAGAGTTGTAAGAAGCATATTACGCACGAGTGGAAAAGTTGCGCACGGAGCCGCGTAGCGGCGAGTGTAAGTATTTCCACGAGTGCGTAATTGCTTTACAACTCGTGTTATGTAGCTTACTTTTTCTACGAACACATAATACCTACGATTATAACGGCTTTTTGGCTAATATACACATGTAATTACGTTGTCTTGTCAATTTTAACATAAGCCTACTTTGACATTGCTAGACAAGTGTGCGTTTTGCTTACCGAGCGTCATAACTCACTTACTAGGCATGCAGACTGTACGGTAAGCGTCATTTACATTAGTGGTAGTAGAAAATAAATTAGATTGCATTTATACATTTCTTTACACTTAAAAATATTGGCTGATATATCAAGATCAAATTAGAACCATAAAATCTGTTAGTAAAAAAAAAACGATTTTGCAAATTTAAAACGTTCGCTTTAGCGAAGAAACTATATGAAAAAGTTAACTTACATTGTTGCTTTAAATTATGATTTAAATTTTTAAATACCTACATTACCCAATAGTAGAAAAACTTGGGATTAAATAAATAAATAAATAAAATAAATAATTTTAAAAAAACATGTTGACTAGAGGACTACAGGATTAAATAAATGAATAACAAATAAGTTTTGTAGTCAAAACAGATTTAATAATCTCATAAATAATTAAATAAAAATAGTGTTGTATGGTTAGGATTAACATGTCCACTATTATGATATAATAGTTCGAATTAAGACTGGGCCAATTGTTAAAAGTATCGTGTTTACCATAACACTAAAGAACTCCTAACGTAGCAACGGTAAATATATGCCTTCATCAACATAAATTACGAGCGCAAAAGAATAATCTCCGTTCAGGGTTGTTCCTGTTATGTGTCTACCTAATTTGGCGAATGTGACGATTAACTTAAAATTAAATTCTTTACGGATTATGCATGGAATAATAAATCACAATCTCTGCAGTTTTGTCAGGACCTCAAATGGAATCTGCCAAACCGTAATCCTTTTACTTGGATTAAATTAGTGTCTGGTCCTTGAAAGTTTTTGCTATATTGCACAAAAGATGCGTAACTAATAATAAAAGCTGTTATTGTATAGAGCAAATGATTCGATATAGATAATAATAGGATATAGGAAACCGTTAGAAATAAAATAATGGCGAAATTAGCAAAATAGTGTATTGTTACTAAATAAACATGTTCTCGTAACTCATTTGTTTTTCAACATGTCAAAACTATTAAAGGGTATATTTCCATGCATTTTAAAATAAAAAAATCCGGTTGGAATAGGATTGAATGTGGAGTCACTTTATAATAGAACTTATTATTAATGTCATTTCCAACTACATATTTCATTTACTCAAACATAAAATATTAATACATAAACCCTGAATGTGAAACATTTAATATGCCGATCTCAAAAGAAAAAACAAAAGCTATAACAGTAAATAAATAGCCAAAAGGATGCTAAGAAGTAGTTGATAAAACGATAATCGAACAAGTAATAAAAATCAATTGGGGGTATACTAATACAGCGATGGAAATAACAAAAGCAGCAGAAGAACAAGTACCTAATAAAAGCATTATAGAATCAGACTGATACTAACGTCTGCCATGGAGATAATGCCAAAAGCAACCAAGATAGATCAAAAACTGCAAACATGAGAAATTCGAGTATTACGAACGATGTTTAGGAAAACTAGCAGTAATAGAGAACGAAACGAATACATAAGAGAAGAGTGTGATGTAACACATGTAAAAGACTTGGTAAGAAACAAAAAATAAGAACGGAACTTTCACATTTCCAGAATGAACGACGGGAGAATGGTTTAAACGGCAATAGATCGACAACTAGTGGTGGGCGATATCGAATATCGATATCGAAATTATATCGATATTCTTCAATACATACAGGGTGTCCCCGTTATCACCGCGAATATTTTAAGTGGTGATAGAGGACCTTTTTCTAAAAAAAAATTCAAGTAAAATTTTTTCCTAAAATCAAATGCTAAGCTGATATCAACACTTACTTGATTTTATTACACTTCTGCATTTATAAGACTCTGTAGCCGAAAATATCAATTTTATCGTAAAATACCTCAAAGCTTTTTAATAGAACATGAAATTCTCTACAAAATTAGTTCTATTTATTTTTTGTCTTCAGGCAATGGTTTGAGAGTTATAAAGCAGTTAGTAGAAAAAAATTTACAAAATTTACAAAATCTAATTGTTTCTTAGACTTTGCAACCGCTGTATCTTTAAAACGAAAGGTTGTACAAAAAAACCGACGGCCCATTCCGGATAGCAAATTTTATGGGCTACAACTTTGGTTAAGTGACATTTTTTGAAAATCAAACCGATTTTCCGAAAAAGCTGAAAATAAGGAATAGAGTGCAAAAACAAAATTTCCCACAAATATTGTTTTGTATTTAAAAATGCTTTTAAAGAGAGCGCAATTACGTCATTGAAAATGATGGAGGTCATTTTGAACACTTATTGAAGTAATTTTTTGGTTACATGTTAATTTTATTGCGTCCAGATGGATTTGCATTGTTTTGCATTTTATCGTTTTTTTTTCACCTTTTTCACTATTATAAACATTTCTATGATTCATTTAGTTTTATTGAACAACATATTTACCGAAGTTGTAGTCCGTTAAATGCCTTATCCGCAATAGGCATCCGTTTTGCTCTACGACGTTTCGTTAAAAAGATGCGGCGTTTTTAAAAATGTACATAACTTATTTATATGCAATTTTACAATTTTTTGTTAAATTTGTTCGTTAGCTCCTTAAAAAAAATGATAAGGGGTGGTTTTCTGAAGAATTTCACACTTCATAAAAAGCTTTGAAACTAATGAGATACATAATTTTATGAATGTTGCCGATGCTATGGCATTTTTACAAAATATCATAATTACGGGGAGTTTCTGTTTTTCGAAAACGATAAAATGCAAAACAATGCAAATCCGTCTGGACGCAATAAAATTAACATGTAACCACAAAATTACTTTAATAAGTGTTCAAAATGACCTCCATCATTCAATTACGTAATCGCACTCTCTTTAAAAGCATTTTTAAATACAAAACAATATTTGTAGGAAATTTTGTTTTTGCACTCTATTCCTTATTTTCAGCTTTTCCGGAAAATCGGTTTGATTTTCAAAAAATGTCACTCGACCAAAGTTGTAGCCCATAAAATTTGCTATCCGGAATGGGCCGTCGGTTTTTTTGTACAACCTTTCGTTTTGAAGATACAGCGGTTGCAAAGTCTATAAGTAAAATTTGGATCAATGTACAGATTGATTCAAAATAAATTTTTGTTGCTAATAGAAATTTTTTTATGAGTGATAATATCTTAAGTTAAGTCTTTTAAAATTTTGGTAAAATTTAATTCCTAAAAATCAAGATCAAACACTCCAAATAACTATAACATTTATTGTAACTATAAAGCAAAACATCCAATATTTACAAATACAAAAGCACAAATATTCGGTGCTTCTTATTAAATTACTCTATATAAATTATTGACTATACTGAGTAAGGTACTAATAGCAGGGGCGGCTCGTTCAAAATTTTCCCCCGTCTCTCGTCGCCCCTGACCCCACACTGCTATATGCTGAATAGAAGTGGCAAGACATGGAGTGGGTGTGACGCGTGATATATAGGTATATAGCGGGTTCTGGTTCACTCTTTTTTTCTCTTTAGTTTTGTGTTTAATTAGATGAAATAGTAGACAAATGATATGTGTAAAAAACCGGATTATATGAACATAGATATGCACTCTATTGTTTAACTTCCTATGGAAATTACCCTAACTCTGTTATTTGAAATGAAACACCTCGTATATTTTTACATTTTTGGAAAGAGAAATCAATTTTCAACTAATTAATTTAATTTTCCTAAACTTAAACAATTTTTGGACGAAATTTTTTTTAGTAAGTGTGCCATGACTCATAACCTGCATAAATTGAGCTTTATTATGTCAACAAGTGTCCAAAAAAACGTTTTTGTAAATTTTTATCGACATCTAGCTTACTTTAATCGGCTTTGAAGGCTGAAAAAAGTTTTTTTTTTCACAAAAGTCTGTTATTTTTTAGGGAATGGTAGTGGTTATTTAAAAAGAAAGTTTTCTGACGCATTTAATAATACCAATAATTTATATTCGTGTTAGAAGGCTTCACAGACTTAAAATATTATAAAAACCTATTTACAAAATGTTTTTCGGGCACTTGTTGACATAATAAAGTTTAATTTATGCAGGATATGGCCAGTGATGTAAAATTACCGTAATTTAAAATTTAGGTAAATTACGGTGGTAATTTACCATTTTTTATTACCATTTTTAATTACCATTTTAATTCAGTTACTGATATTAACTCTTCTAAGGCTAAGGAATTTGATTCCTGAGAAGTGCAAGGTTCTTCCTCATGTTGAAATAAAGTTTTGGGTTCACTTAGGTTTAAATTATAATGAACAAATAATAACTTGTGGCTCTTTCATTTGTTAGTTTGTTTTTTTTCTTGTTATGACTATTGCCAAAAGCAGAAAAAGATCTTTCTGTGGCACACGTTGTTGCATGACAATTTAATATTTCTGTAGCTACTTTGCCTAAACTTGTAGTTGAGCAAAGCGACTTCCACCACAAAACAGAACTTAACGCGGACCATAAAAAATCCTTTGCAAAATGTTCTTCCTTTGCTTTGTACAAAGCCACCTCAGCCAATACTTGACCAATATGACTTCCCCTAATTAAATGTAACGATAGTTTGTTAATATAAGTAATAATAGCATCAACATATTCATCATTATTTAAGTTGTTATCCATATATTTAGGGTCAAGTAAATTTGCAGCAAAATGAACTGGTCTAAGAGCTATTTTCTTTATTTTTTGTAAAAAAATCTTGCACTAGATCTAAATGCGATAACAATTTGGTAATTTATGGTAATTTAAAATGGTAAATTACGGATAAATTACGGTAATTAATGTGGTAATTTACGGCGTAAAATTACGACTCACATCACTAGATATGGCACACTTAATAAAAAAAATAAATTTTCCACCAAAAATTATTTAAGTTTATAAACTTTATACAAAATAGTGCAGTTATATTCAAAATTGCCTCCTCTTTTCAAAACTATAAAAATATACAGGGTGTTTCGTTTGAAATAACAAAGTTAGGGTAATTTTCGCCGAAACAGGAAGTGAAATAATAGTACCTACTTACTTCAAATAATCCGGTTTTTAACGCACATCATATGTCTATAATTATTTTATCTAAAATGAAAACTAAAAAAAGGGTGTGTACCAGAGCTCACTTACAATTGGTATAATTTTTTTTTAAATTTTGTCATTTAAAAAAAATATTATTGACAGTAGGTACATTCTACACTGCATTTGACTATTTTTGATTGAGAATATTACTAATTCCAATAAAAGAGTAGGTAAACAAGAAAGAGCAAAGGAAGTTAAATATAAATAGACAATATAAAAATGTAATAAATAGTTTCATACATAAAGCATATTTTTGCTTTAATTTTTCCTTGTGATGTGTTTTTTAACCCCCGCTTATAACAAATGTTTTGTTACATTTGTCGCCACAGTCCCTACACTGCAAATTCTTACGAGCGGCCACTTATTAGTAAGTAGTCTATTAATACTGAAGTAATCCCTCATTTATTTACTCCATAATCTTAAGTTAACTTAAGGTCCAGAAATAGCTGTTCATTTCTTTGCAAGATAAAGAAGTAAACACACGCAGTTTAAATGTTATGAAGTAAATACATACTTCATGCAGTTTTATAGGTCCAGGTTTTGTGCGTATACTAGCATCAAAGTCTCCAATTTATTGGTAATCTAATTTCACGTCAACCTTAATGTTCATTGCGCTCTGTGTGACTGTTAAATAACACGTATGAACAAATAAAATATTTACTTTAAACACGAACGGGTAAGTTGGAAGGTTACACGCATATTTTAAATTTGTAAAATTGTTTAAACCTGAACAGCACGAAGATGAAACAAGAAACCGTAATAGAAGTGTAAATGAAGCGTCAGTGCTCGTTCTTATCCTTAGAGATTTACGAGAAAACGAAACCTTTTCTTCGTCTGTGGCGTGAAACTCGTGAAAGACAAATAAAAATCTCGCTAAAAATAAACTGCCCATGAATAAATGCATTATTATGTACAGGTAATCGCTATAACAAGTGCATGCGAAGTCTCAAGGCTGGATACAATACGGCTTTGTTCACACGCATGCACAGACATCCATTACAGACGTATGCGGTTGGGGCGGTTTACGTAAAAATAATGGCGTGTAAAGCGGCTTTTTAGTTTACAAACATTTTTAAACCAAACGGTGGCTTACTGTTTTTTTTTTTAACGACGGGAAAACTGTTGTCACGCAAAGCTCGATCGAGACCTAAGACCCATTACAGGGAATGTTACGCTATTATTTATCAAATTATGTCGTCCTTTTATAACGCTCTGGATTTTTTAAGGTATGCGAATAAAGTAAAGTGGTGATTTAAAACTTGTTTGCCATTAAGGATGATAATAATACGTTTAAACGCAACGTTATACAAATACGACAGGTACATGGTATACCATAACCATAACCGATCGAGGCAAAAAAATTAAATTATAAAATTGCGAAAGAGAAAAAAAAAGAATGCGTCAGCATATTTGGAGTAAATATGAGATCGATATTTTTTATTGTACAAAACCAACTAGGTGGGCAATTACTCATTTTACAAAAACAACTTTTTAATTACTATAGAAGCAAGAATAAAAACATCAAATATTTTTCGGCACTCAGAAATTTAAAATAATTTTGTTTTGTTCAGTGTCAATCACAAGATATTTTTAATTAATTTTTAAAGGCGAAAGCAAACACAAGAGTTAACTAGTTTTCACACCTGTAACACCTAAGGTAACCGCGACCTTTTTCAATTTTCTTACAAGTATAGACATTAGAGCAGTGATGTCCAACATTTTTAAGGCCGTGGGCTACTTTAACTACTTCAAAATTTTGGCGGGCTACTAAATCGCAGTCATCCCCTTCCCCCTGCATGGTAAAAAAAACAAAAAGTAGGCATTTTAAGCAAAACAAAAAATATTTTAATAAATACATTTTCAATATACCCCCTTTTTTTCCATTAGTTTTGATTTTAGATAAATTAAATTTTAGACATGATTTGTGCAAAAAACGGGCTTTTTGAGCCGTTGCACACATTCGTTTCACTTCCGGTTTCGCCGAAAATGACCCCAACTTTGTTATTTTAAATGGAACACCCTGTATATTTTTACATTTTTGGAAAGAGGAAGCGATTTTGGATGCAACTGCACTATTTTGGTTAATTTTTATAACCTCGAAATTTTTTTGAAACAAAATTTAGTTTTTTATTAAGGGTGCCCTGACCTGCATAAATGGAATTTTATTATGTCGACAATTGTCCAAAAAACGTTTTTGTACATTTTAAATGACATTTAGGTTACTTTAATCGGCTTTGAAGGTTGCGGAATCGGTTTTTTGACAAAAAGTCAATTTTGCTGGATTAAAGTAAAAATACAAAATTGGTTTTTGTTCTCGAGCCACGAGTTGCCGACCACTGGTTTAAGACAACCATCAACTTATTTATTTCTTATGAGCACTATTTTTTTTCCCCGCTAAACTATAGGTTAGTCCGCCAATTCTAATTGGAGTGAAGTACCACATGTTTAGTAAAATTGTGTAAACGATCGTAACACGATTATCATAACGTTGGACCGTCTCCTCTAAAACAGCGATGAGGTTGCACAGTTTTTTTTTGAATTTAGGTAAATGAGCAAAAGTATCTGTTACATAATACCACAAAAACAATTATTCGGTGATGTGCACTATTTATTTTTAAATACTTATTTTTAATAAGTACTTCTTGCAAATGTTGTCCTATTTAGGTTATTAGCATTGACATTTAATTCAACGATGCTTTTTAGCTTCAATATTGTTTTGGATTTACCAAGGGACATTTTTTCCTCCAATCTGAGATGCTTAAATTTAAAAAGTGCGGAGGCCATCAAATCTGATGACTTAGTTAGCCTTCTCGATCACCACATTCCACATTTATGTTTTTCCTTTAGAAAGGTGTAAGCTAGCAAACTTAAAACAACTTCAGAAGTAAAAAGTACCTACTATTCAAATGATATCGAAGCAATCAAGAAACACTACATAGATTTATAAAATGTACTAATTTAAAAAACTATATACAGGGTGTTTGAAATTCGAGTTTAAGCTTGGGGATCTCGCTTATTATAATAGCTAGAGTATAGGTTTAAATTTGGCAAAGTTGCTAAATTCGATGCTTATTGATAATCTAAAGAGAAATTGGGAATATCTCAAACGGTATCCGAGAAAATTAGGAAAAACTAGAAAGTCCATTTTTGTAAATCGTTTATAACTCCTTTGAAGTTTGAAATATTTTGAATGTGTAAAAAAGTTGCCCAAGCAACTTTTTAAGCCGAATCGGATAGTGGTCACAAATTTTTCCTAGGTCGATTCGTTTTTGTTTTAGACAACCAACTTTGTTTTTTCTTATGGGCAGCATATCGCGTTTTTCTTCGTTATTAAAGTTCATTTTTACGACTAACAGGCGTTCAAAACTTTTAGTTTGTTGATCGGTTGTCATGGAAACAACATAAACTACAATGACTGGCCTACCTGATTTATAACGGTTATTGTTTAAAACGTATTTTTTGAAATTTGACAATGAAAGAAAAAGTAAAATACCATGTGTGATACATCAATGGATTTAGAAAAATAAATGCTATTTGATTTAGTACATAGCAAATATTGCGTTCATAAGAAAAAACAAAGTTGGTTGTCATAAAACAAAAACGAATCGATCTAGGAAAAATTTGTGAGCACCATCCGATTCGGCTTAAAAAGTTGGTTGGGCAATGTTTTAACACATCGTCGGTACACAGGAAAAGTGACGCATCTCAAAAATCCTCATTTTTTAGGAGAATGATTTTTGTGCATTTTGAAGTTATAAAACAAACATTTTCTTGAATGTGATGGTTTCATAATATGTACTATGGCATTCAAAAATTATTATTAATTTGACCAAGTTAAACAATGAATGTTTTATATTATTTATCTCAAAAACGAAGATTTTTGAGATGTGTCACTTTTCTTGTGCACCGACGACATTTGAAATATTTCAAACTCCGAAGGAGTTATAGACGATTTTCAAAAATCGTATTTTCCGGTTTTTCCTAATTTTCTCGGATACCGTTTGAGATATCTCCAATTTCTCTTCGGATTATTAATGAGCACCAAATTTAGCAACTTTGCCGAATTTAAACCTATATTCTAGCTATTAAATAAGCGAGATCCCCATGCTTAAAGTCGAATTTCAAACACACTGTATATGCAAAAAATCTTTTAAGTTAAAATTAGTCACAAACTAAAATAAAAGTAAAATTCAGTAGAGTAGAGATGGTATTTATAAATGTAGAATAAAATTAGGTAACTTGCCGTGTTTATTTAAATACTTACCTACTCAAGTCGATGCTCTCGCATTTTAATGCCGTTAAAAGGTTTGTGTACCAATACACTTTATTGTTGTTTTATTAATAGACGAAGAAGACAATAGTATAATAATTATGGGAGATCTAAATGGGAGAGTCGGAAACAATAATGCCGGAATAGAGAGAATAATGGGAAAAGAAGGAGAGGAAGCTAGAAATAATAACGAAGAGAGAATTATAAATTTATGCATAGAAAATGATTTAGTTATCACGAACAAAAATCTCAAACATAAAAATATTCACAAATATACGAGAGTGGAACATAACAGAAATGAAAAATCAATAATTGACTACTTTCTAATAAATAAACAAAAATTTGGTCTGATAAAAGATGTAAAAGTAACAAGACAAGCGGAAATCGGTAGCGACCATCACTTATTAAAAATGGAAATAGAAAACCAACAAGAAGAAAAACTGGACAAACGAAAAAAGGTAGTAAACGAGAAAATAACGAGTCATAAACTAAAAGATCCATTAGTAAGAAACAATTACCAAGAGATAATAAACAGAAAATTCAAGGAACAAAAAGAAGAAAAAAAACTGGAAGATAAATGGAAAAACTTCAAAGAAACACTGTTACAGGCTGCAATAGAAAGCTGCGGAAAATCAAAAATAGCGAACACAAACACAAAAAGAACAGAATGGTGGACTAAAGAACTACAAAACATCATCAAGGAAAAAAAAGAAAAATGGAAAATTTATCTTAATACAAAGAAAGCAGAAGATTACAATAAATATAAAGAAAAAAGAAAAGAAGTCAAGCTTGCAGTAAGGGAAGCAAAAGAAAAATCATGGATAAAGTTTGGGCAGAACATGAAAGAGAATTTTAATGAGAATCAAAAGTTGTTCTATGGCACGTTAAAGCAGCTAAGAAAGAAAAAAGAATATGGAATGAAAAACATAAAAGGAAAAATGGGAACATAATTACGGACGAGGAAGAAATAATAGAAAGATGGAGACAATACTTTAAAGAGCTAGCGGAGACGGATGAAATATACAACACATACGAAATAACAAATTTAAGAAGCAACGGAGGATATCAGGAGATATCGAAGATTTCAATGGAAGAATTAGAAAAATCAATAGCAAAATTAAAGATCGGAAAAGCAGCAGGTAAAGACGGGATTACACCAGAAATGATTAAATACATGGAAGAATTAGGGAAAGAAGCACTAAGGGCTCTATTGAACGAAGTAATAAAATCAAGGAAAGTACCAAGGGATTGGAACATTGGAATAATCTTACCATTATATAAGAAAGGGGACAAAAGGGAGTGTTCTAATTATAGAGGAATAACATTAATGAGTGTACCAGGGAAAATACTGGCAAGAGTAATGGAAGGCAGACTAAAAGAACAAATAGAAAGCACTCTAGAAGAATCCCAATATGGTTTTAGAAGAGGAAGGAGTACCCAAGACCCAGTCTTTATATTAAGACAAACAATAGAAAAGAGCTTAAAAACAAGGAAATACATTTATGTTTTATAGACTTGGAAAAAGCATTCGATAAAATCAAAAGAAAAGACGTATGGATGGGCCTAAGAAAGAAGGGAATAGAAATAGAAACAATTGACATAATAAAAGCGATGTACGAAAAAACAGTTAATATTGTAAGAACGCAAAATGAAGAATCGGAAGAGTTTGAAACAAAAGAGGGTCTAAAACAAGGATGCGTGCTCAGCCCATTATTATTATCAGTAGTCATAGATAGGGTAATTAAAGAAGTAAAACAAAAAATGAGACCGTTTCACCTAGGCCACTGGAAAATGGAAAAAATTAACATAACGGAGCTAATGTTCGCAGATGACATGGTCTTAGTCGCGGAAACAGAAAAAAACCTGCAACATAATTTAGAAACTCTAAACCTGGAATTGGAAAAAATTAATATGAAAATAAATACCGAAAAAACTAAAACTATGATCGTTACAACAGAAAACAAAGGGCATAGCATCACTTTAAATGGGCTTAGGTTAGAACAGGTAGAAAGCTTTAAATATTTAGGAGTGATCATAGAGAATAATGGAGGAATGGACAAGGAAATAAGCGAAAGGACAGGAAATGTGGGAAGAATATTTAACATTTTAAGAACAACATTTTTTGGAAATAGAGAAGTCCCAAAAACAACAAAAGTAGAAGTGGTCAAAAAGATAGTAACCCCGGCACTTTTATACGGAAGTGAAACGTGGGCACTAACAAATAAAAATAGTAGCCGAGTGAATGCAGCTGAAATGAGGTTTCTAAGAAAAATCCAAGGAAAAACAAAAAAAGACAGAATCAGAAACGAAACATATAGAGAACAATTAAAGATAAAATCAGTTGAAACAAAAATACAGGAAAGGCAGCTGGGATGGTTGGGTCACATTTATAGGATGAAAGAAGAAAGGTTAACCAGAAGAGCATATGAAGCAAGAACACAGGGAAAAAACAAACGAGGTAGACCAAGAAAAACCTGGCACGACGAAGTTAAAAAAGCAGCAGCGGATAGAAACATCAAATGGAAAGACATAAAAAGGCTAGCACAAGACAGAAAAACATGGAAAAAAATCAGCACAACACAACTCAACAGTCCTACACCTAACAGTAGAAGGACTCATGACGAAATAAATAAATAATAAAACGTTTGTGTACCAATACACTTTATTGTTGTTTTATTAGCGTTGTAAAAATCCCAGGCGAAAATTTTTGTTTCACATTCGCATAATCCGAATTTCGTGTTTGTAACTTACCTCTAATTTTAATTAAGTGACTAGGTGGTTGTCGCAGTGGAAATAAAAGAGGTAAAACAGGAATTATTTGATAAAGATGTAGCACAGGACAGAACCAAAATGCCCATCCAAAACTATGAAAACCTTGAGTTTTAAGCACGGAATAGAAATGCTATCTGGAACCAGAACCGAAATCAGACGTACTGTTAAAACTGGGTTCGACAAAAATTGTGAAACTATAACTTTAAGCAAATACTTTTCTAAGTTTTCGTAGGTTCTAGAACTCAAGAAAAAGGTTTATCCCCCTTTGTTAGTCTACCCAGGGACGGACAGGCCCGCCGGGCAACCGGGAAAATGCCCGGTGGGCCGCTGGGTTCGGTGGCGTTAACACCAAATCATTTCCAAATCTAAATGAATTTTTCTACTACTATAATCAGCTTTATTTTACCAACTTAATAAAAAAATGCCGGGTGTTAGTGTTTTTTTTAGTGACTGTTTACGTCAGCGCATAAATAAAAAACCCTAAGGTGTACGGTCGATGTCTGCTGAGACTGTTGACAGCATTTGGGGAGGCTACAGGCTACCAATAGTACCAATACAAGTTTCTTTATTTTTTGTTCAGTGTGAAAATTAAAGACAGATTAATGATTAATTAACCAAGTAAGTTTCGTTGTTAAATTATAAGTGATATAAGCTGAAGTTAGACTGGACACGTATCACTAAATTTTTTAAAGATTATTGTGTTGAATAAATTTTGGACATTATACGCATGCAGCATACACTGCATTATTATTATTATATTATCCAAAATTTGTATTATTAATATGTACTTAATTAATTAAATGACTGTGAATATACACATATTTACTTGGCTATTTTTAATCTTCTAATTATTTATAATTAATTATTAAATACATTTGTTTGGATACAAATTTCAATATGTACAGGGTGGCCTATATTCGATAGAAAAAAACTAAGTACATAGTCTCGATTTCTTTTTCGAGAGAAATTCATTACCGTAAACAGGTTTTTGATATCTTTTTTAATTTTCGAAATATAGCCAAAAACCGATTTTTGGCAATTTTCAAAAATGTTAAATATCTTGCTTAAACGAAAAGATAGAGAAGAACTTTAAAGACATTTTTGGCATGGTTTTTTGTTCTTAATAAGATGGCGATATTTAATTTGTTTTTAATCATATAAATACCGATATATTACACCCAACTTTCTTATTTTAAATAGCAACCATAAGCAAATTATATATTTTTGAAAAGCGCCAATAATAAACTTTCGATTGATGTCAAAGCCAACTATGGTTGCCATTTAATATAAGAAAGGCGTAATATATCAATATTTGTATGAACAAAAAAAAAATTAACATCGCTATCTTATTAAGGACAAAAAAACATGCAAAAAATGTTCTTAAAGTTTTTCTCGATCTTGTCGTTTAAGCGAGATATTTAACATTTTTGAAAACACCAAAAATGGTGTTAGATATATTTCGAGTATGAAAAAGATATCATAAATGTTAAATATCTCGCTTAAACAAAAAGATAGAGAAAAACTTAAAAGATATTTTTTGCATAGTTTATTATCGTTAATAAAATAGCAATGTTCAATATTTTTAACCCATACAAATATTGATATATTACACCTAACTTTCTTATTTTAAATGGCAACCATAGTCGGCTTTGACATCAATCGAAAGCTTATTTTTTGCATTTTTCAAAAATATATAATTTGCCTATGGTTGCTATTTAAAATAAGAACGTTAGGTGTAATATATCAATATTCGTATGAGTATAAAAAAAATCAATAAAGCCATCTTATTAAGGACAAAAAACGATGCAAAAAATGTCTAAAGTTTTTCTTTATCTTCTCGTTTAAGCGAGATATTTAACATTTTTGAAAAGTGCCAAAAATCGGTTTTTGGCTATACATATATCGAAAATTAAAAGAGATATCAAAAATCTTTTTACGGCAATAAATTTCTCTCGAAAAAAGAAATCGAGACTAGGTACGTACTTAGTTTTTTTTAATCTTGGATAATAACCGAAATACCCTGTATAGGCATCGAAAATACCAACAGTTTAAGTGCTTCCCCGCTTCCTTCTATCTAAACCTGATTGATAGTATTAAGTAGATTAATTTTCTAACAACTATAGAAAGTTCTCAATGATTTATAGTACCATCCTACCCCTTATCATTTCAGTTTCTTCGACAATAAACTACGTTTTATAAAAAAACACTTTTACGTAAGTATATCAGAGCAGTTTGGCGTGGGCTGTTAAGTGGTAGGTACCCAGGCACTCGCTATTTGATTTGTTTATAGTTTTTAATACGAATATTATACGACATGTACTTCATGTGTACAAAGGCGGTGTAGGTGAATAAATAGCATTTATCAAGACTTTACGGTTGTTCCCATAACAATGCAAATCATACATCGTCGTACTCTTCCATGCCATGTTCATATTTATAGATACTAAATCATATCCCACATGAGATTAAGCATTTTCCCATTGTGTGCTTTTAAATGTCAGTATTTCTTGTACGTTTATGTTAATCATAACCTAACCTTTACATTAGTATTGTCTCTAGACTCTGGACAAAGCTAGTCAAGCGTACAACTGTTAGATTACGGTCATAGAAGGCTTCATTCAACAATTGACAAGCGTTAGTGTTCTATTTCAGTGTATGTAAATCGTAATTTCAAATAAAACAACATACGTCAAATTTTTTAACGTGCACCTGCCACATAAGCAAATAGCTAGCAAAAATAAACATGTGCTGTAAAACTTTTACAGACACATTATAAACAAGCAAACAAATAAACTTGGGACGACTGTTTAATAACTTGGACGAAAAAACTTATTTATACAGGGTGATTCAGTTTGACTGTCGCACCCTTATAACTTTGTTATTTTAAAAGGAAACCCCCATAAACCTCATATTTTTGTAAACAGTAGAATATTGTCTATCGAATGACGTTCTTATGTTTTTTCTACGATGCAGTGTTAGACCGACGATAGTCAACTTTTTTTTTAATTAGACAAGTTTAAAAACTGTCAATAACTACAGCGATCGTGTTTTATTTAGTCAACGATTGTGTGAAAAATAATATATAACATTCTCAAAATTTTCCGATGTATGCTTATTGTTTTAATGCACTATCGGATTTACAATTTAATTCTGTATCAGAAGAAATTGAAAAAAGTATACCATATAATTTTAAAAAAATGTTGACTATCGCCAGCCAGTCTGACATATTGCATCGTAGAAAAAACATTTGAACGTCATTCAAAATGTATCATAGCGTTTCCGGTCCCGGCGATTTTTTTTTAACTTTGTTTATTTAAAGGGAATATTTACATCATTTTAAAATCTTTAAAAAAATCTGGTCAAAATGTATTTTTTTATAATTGTGCTGTGACCTGAATAAATCCAATTTTGTTATTTAAATAGTGTTTAATTTACTAGTGAGTATTCATTTAATACTTTACTGGGAATAACTTAAGTTAAAAATTACTTATCTTGTTTTCTAACAATAAATGTTTTTGTAGAAAGATAAGTCAGACATATCAAAGATTAAAAAAAAGTATGTGACTAACTTAGTATTTACCTATATTACGATTATAAATAAACATTGTTACCAATAATGATCGTTGCTATGACAGCTACATGTTTATAAATAAACAAAAAAAAACAATTGACGAAGAGGTAGCAGTCTTGATTCTGCTATAGTTTTACTACAAAACAGATTTTTAAATTAATAATAAGATTAATGCATGTTATTGTAACTTATTTATAATAAGAATTTTATTATGTCAAACAACGTCTGAATAAAATTTTTCAATTTTTAATGAATAATTATCTTGGCCACTTAAATTAGCTTATAATGTAGCAAAATATGTTTTTTAACAAGAAGTATTTTTTTTTTCGAATAGAATCATTGTGGCTCATAAGATTATAGAAATATGGTGGCATTGTCTAACGAATTTAAAAACATCAATATTTTGTGTGTTTTTATTAAGAGAATTTTATACAAAACTATTATCATAACTTGTTAAGTTATTTCTTCATTAGTTTTGTTTCATTCATAATCCGCCACAATATTTGCAAATTTGCATATTAACTGCAAAAATATAACGCACTAACACGAAGAAGCGTTACTTAAAAAAATCATGTTTTTCTTGCGTCGTAAATAAAAATTAGTTGACGTTAATGTCCTTTTGTTTTGATTTAACACAACTGACCGCTTTGTTGGAAACACGAATGTGGGTGTAAGCGTGCGTATACGCACGTGCACCAACTAAAAAATAGCCTCACTTTTAAGATAAAACAAATGACCGACTTAACAGTATATGAAAAGCGATTTTAAATTACAAATAAATAGCAAGTGATACTAAACATAAGACAACGAAACGTGTTTAAATATGGAATGCTCCATCAAGATCGACCGGAGTCACGATATACACATTAAAACTGAAAATAATTTAACCACCTGTAAAACTCTGTGCACAACACGAAAGGTATCAACAGAGCACGAAAACTTAATCCAAGTTAGTCCGTACAAATGCACAACATAAAACTGTGTTTTATAAGTATTTATCGCAAGAACCTCGACTTGGTCTTACGGCGATATGCACAGTCGAACCCTAGCATAGCAATGCACCAGCCAGCGAAGACAAGTTGGTTTGCCCGGTCAGTCGCCGGAGAGAAGCTTTATTACCTATCGGCGAATCAGAAAATAACTTCCTGCAGTGCTCCCGAAATTAAAAATCGCGTTGGGATCGATTACCTATACTTTATACTTAACTTTAAAGGAAATAAGGTCGATATTTTTTTTTGGAAGTGTGTTACTAATTATTCTTACTGATGCAAAAAGGTGGCCCTTAAAACCTAATTTTTAATTTTTTTTTCAAAACTATGCCAACAAAGGAGGGATATCTGATCAAGGCTGTGTTTATTGCATCAAGGACATTAAAACTAAATGTTTTGCAGAGTAATACGTGCCACTGGCCATTTCCTTTGGAAAAATAGGGAAAAAACTGAAAAGTTGAATAATAAAAATAATTTTGCGACCACGTTGGAGATAAAATCGAAATTCTTTTATTTACCAATTCGCGCATCCTTTGCAAGTAAAATGGTGCAAAGTTTTTAAAAAATCTTAAACGGTTCCGGAGAAAAACGCGGAAAACCAGGCCCTTGTAAAAACGGTTTCCCCTATGTTAAACGCCTATGCAAGTCTCATAGATATAGTTATACAGATATACCACAACTTTTCAAATCATAGCGCTTTTGCAGGGGTTTCGTTTTTGACGTTTTTCTCCGGAACCGTTTAAGATTTTTCCAAAAAATTTGCATCATTTTACTTGCAAAGGATGCGAGAGTTGGTAAATAGAAAAATTTCGATTTTACTTCTGTCAGTTTCATGGCCACTGCGATGCCAAAAATTACTTTTATTATTTAACTTTTCAGTTTTTTCCCCTATTTTTCCAAAGAAAATGACCAGCGGCACGTATAACTCTGCAAAACATTTAGTTTTGATGTCCTTGATGCAATAAACACAGCCTTGATGATATTCTAGCGACAACATATCGTGATCTTCCCTGGTAAGAAATTTATCAAAATGATAACGTGACAAAAATGTGAAAACATTATTAATCTGACAATGACTTTAAACTGTAACAATGCCATCTGAAAAATTAATTAAATAAAACCATTTTTTTTTTAAATTTTTTTATTTGTGGTTTATTGACACTTCAACAGCTCAGGTTATTAGTGTCAGTTGCCTATATTAGATCTTGTTATACATTTTTATTTGTTTTAAAAAATCGATTGTTTTCTTTAGGTTCTCCTTTGTGTCCTTTAAAGCTGATCCAAAGGTACCCGCTATTAGCTGTATTTTCCTTTCATCCTCGTACTTTGGGCAGTCCATCAGGATATGTTTGACTGTAAGGGGAAGCGCACAGTTTTCGCAAAGGTCCGGGTTCGTTCCATTTAGTAGATGTGTATGTGTTAGCCTTGTATGTCCTATTCTTAGTCGAGTGATTATTGTTTCGTCCTTTCGGTTGAAGTATTTTATTCTCTTTTCGGTATTTTCTTTTATTTCTCTTAGTTTGTTGTTTTCAGTGTTATACCAGTCCGTATTCCACGAGAGCTTTGTTTTGATTTTAATGATTGATGTAATGTCTGAAGCTGGTATGGGGATGTTTTCTATATCTTCTTTTGTTGTTGCTTTTTTAGCCTCTTGGTCTGCTTTTTCATTTCCTATGATTCCCATATGGGCAGGGACCCACATGATAGTTATATCGATGTTGGAGTTTAAAATTTGGTGAATATTCTCCTGGATCTTTTGAATGATTTTGCTACTTGTGTATATTGTCTGTATGTTTTTGACCGTGTTTAGAGAGTCCGTTAGTATGATGTACTTTGTGCCGCCTCTTTCTTTTATTTTCTCCGTTGCTTTTAGGATGGCAAAGCTTTCGGCTGTGTTATTACTTGTTAGAGGTGGTAGGTGATATGTGTAGCTGGTTTTGTCGAATATTATGGCTGCTCCTGTGTTTTTTATTTATTTTTGAGCCATCCGTATATATTTTTGTAAAGTTTTGTTACTGTGTTATTAATTTATTGAACTCGTGAATGTATATGGTTGGATGGGTATTTTCTCTATTTAAATAAGCTAGTTTCAAATTTATTTTGGGTTTTCTTATTGTCCATGGTGGAATGTTGTACGTGTAGTTCTGTTCAATTTGTGGTGGTAATTGTATGTTTAGTTTATCTAGGTCATTGCAGATTTTCTTTTGTAGTGGGGTTGAGTTTTGTGGGGCGTAGGTAGGGGTATTTTGGAATATATTGGGATAGGCATTGTTGTTTGGATTTTTGGCTACATTTGTCACATATTTAAGTAAAAGTTGGGATCTTCTGTATTTTAACGGTAGTTGACCAGACTCAGCTAGCAGGCTGTCTATGGGGCTGGTTCGTTTGCTTTGTTTGGCCTATTTCTCAAAATAAACGAGATATTAATATGACTATCTAAATCTTTATAATAGCAACAACAAAAATTGAAGAAGTCTCACATTTTTGTTTGTTAAGTATACGCAATTTGCAGTTATTTCTGCATTGTCCTGTTAATATGATAAAAACACTTACATTTAACGTTAGGAAAACTGGAAAATACACCGAAATATTAGTGTAGAGTTTAAAAAGTATAAATATAATACTTACAACTGAAATTGCGAAAAAAAAGATCTATTATATATCGTACAACTTGACCCTTCTATGCTACGATTAATTATTTTTGATTTTAAAACTTTTTTGATGTAATTTGTAGAGAAAATTTTCGCAAAAGTTTCTATAAATAGATATAATAACCACGAAAGCAGAATCTGCGCTTTAAACAAAAAATACTATATTTACGTAGATTTGTGATGGAGAAACACCAGTTATAGATGTTATAACATAATTACACAGCAAAACTGTAATTTTTCATCAGATTGATGTATAACCGTAAGTACAGTAGCACAAGAAGTAAATAAATAATAGTAATCAAATCCTAATGAGTTATCAGTTTTCTAGTCATACAACATCAATTCGTTTTCTAAGCTAATTTATCTCAACATTAAAGTTTTAAAATTGCTTTCAAATAAATAAGTGTACCTTCATTACTAAGCAATATAACGTGTCATTATTGCCCTAGAAATCTCTCTAACGGGTTCGTAATTACCTGAGGATGTAAAACTTTAAACTATAAGTAACTTGTTTATCTAGCATCTGTAACATTTAGTTTAATATCAGCCAACTGCTACCGTTCAACTGTCTACATATAATGGGTCTTGTTAAATATCGTTATCTATAATTTCCCATACGCCTGATTTTTAATGTGTCATTATAATTATTTTGCAGGTATATTTACGTATAATTAATACTTTCTATATAACTCGTTAATGTTTACAGTTTTTGTCTATAAATAATCTTCTAGTTTTGTACCATTTTCTGCAACATACGAACTGACGTTTGAAACTAGGTTTTTAGAACCGCCTTCTCAGATAAAATTAATAAAGTAATTATAGCACCTAAAACATAAATAAATTCTAACATATTAAAATTTATGAAAATACTTTGTTTTCGAGTTATAGCAGGCGATTTTGCTATGTTTAGGCTTAGTGTGCGTTTTCATTACAAGCGTATTCGCGCGAATGAGCTTAGCGCGTACGCGTCCGTATTCGCGCGACTGAAACAAACCAATGCAAGCATATAGAGCGGTTACACTACAAGCGAGAATTCGCTCGAAACGACTCTCATATGCTTGCATTGGTTTCTTTGATTCGCGCGTATACGGTCGCATACGCGCGAAGCCCATCGCGCGAATACGGCTGTACTGTAACCGCAGCCTTACCGTAAGCATTTGTCGAAAGTTTATGTTAAATATAATAGTTGAATTATTGAAGTGATTTATTTACTAATACTGTAAAAACTACTTTTCTTTTTCGAATGACCTCTTGTAGAAATGCTAAAACTTGTTTCAAGATTCTCGTCTCTTCGTCAATATGTTTTATATAATAAATTTAATAAACAGGATAGCCATTGACGAAAAGACGAGTCTTGAAATTGGTTTGGCAGTTCTACAAGACATCCTTCAAAGTAATTTTAATTAAACTTATTATACAGGGCGTCCCAGCCGGGACGAATTATTCTATAGCCCTGTTATTAGTTAAAAGCGTGATTTAAATCATGATTTAAATCAGCTGAATTTTTAAATTTAAATAAAACTTTTTTTTCACGATTTGGCGTCACACGTCGCATATAAATTAAATGCACTTTTTAATTCCAGCCGCTTTAAACAGCCGCTAGTAAAATACGCCGGAAATATTACCTATTGGCTTCTTATAGGGCGGGGAGAAATAAAACCTCCACAGCAATTTTCTTGTTAGAGACGCATTCCGGTAGATTTACTTTGAAAATTTTCACAATAATTTTTAATGTAAGGGTCAAAAGATCTACAGTCTCATTCAAAAATTCTGCTACAATTAGAACAGTTTTTTATTGTCGATTTCTCACAAAATTTTATTCTTGATAAAAGTTGATGCTTAGTCTAAAACTAATGTTAACGATGAAAAAAAAAATATATATATATGACACTAGATTTTAACGATTTAAAAAATATTCGCAAAAGTAAAGAGCCCCTTATTTAAGACTTACAAAAAAGAATCGTGGGAAAAATTGTTTAGAAATCAAAAATATGACGATACGACATGACGTTAAAATTTCATTTTTGAATTTTTTAGTAGTGTTAATATTCAAATAGTTTGCAACTAATGGAAAAGTTTTTTATTATCGATTTCTCGAAAAATTGTATTGTGAGAAAAGTTGGTGTATGGTATAAAACTACTTTTAAGTAGTGTTGCCACGAGACGAGACGAGATTTATTCATTCTCGATCTCGATCTCGAAAATTCTCGAAAGTTAAATCTCGATCTCGATCTCGAAAATTCTCGAACATGCAATCTCGGTCTCGAATTCGAGAATCTCGAGTCTCGAATTTTAAGTTCGTGCAAACCGAATGTATACATTGCAATGCTTTAACTAAGTGTCCCTGATGATATACAGAAAGAACGCTGTTGTTGCAAGTTCGGTGCTTCCCCTGTGTAAGCAAATAATGGGAATGCATATTATTAGATGCATGCATTTATTTCTTTAACTCTTTCAAGGGCAGCAAAGATCACTCAAAAAAAAAAGACTTAAAAGGGTAAACAAATTTTATTTGAATTTTTTAACACTGGAGTGCACTCCACGTACGAATCGGTTATTTTGAAAGATATTTATTCACAATTACGTATTTAATGTAACATTTGCACTAACGTCCTGGGGCCGACAGCAATACAACAATTTGAGGAAGTCTATAAAAACTTTTACTTCAGAGATAATTCACCAAACCAAAATCAATTATCAGCCGATTCTGGACCAGATGATTCCGATTCTGACGAAATGGGTTCTTTTAATTTAAATGTCCTATTTAACAAGTCCACAGTTTTCGAAAGCTGGCCTGATTATTCGGAAACACCGCAACAGGCTTGACAGAGAGTCCGCAAGGGCATTGCTGTGCCTCAATGCTTGGCAATCTTGTAAATTTATTACACAATATTTAAAATAAATAAAAAGTTTAATTTGTAAGTGGTTTCCAAAAATTTATAAATAAAATATATATTAAAACTTTTCGTAGTTTTTCTTCATGTAAAAATACTGTCGAGATCGAAAATCTCGAGGATCTCGTCTCGAATTTTCGAGACGATTGTTAATCTCGTCTCGAATTTTCGAGACAGAAAAATGCCTGTCTCGATCTCGAAATTCGAGACGAGACGAGACGAGATCGAGAATTGTCTCGTCTCGGCGGCAACACTACTTTTAAGTCAAAAAAGCTCGATAAAAATTCTTGCGACACTAGCTCTTAGCGATTTTAGAAATATTCGTAAGATTAAAGTGCCCTTATTTAAAGAGTTTTTAAAAATAATTCAAGAAAAAACGATATTTTATACTAAGTAAAATTTTTAAATTCTAAACATTTTCTTAAAACTTTTTTAGAATTCGTAAAATAAAGGCACTTTTTGGATGTTAAAAATACTTTAAAATAAAAATTGATATTTTAACGTCATATTTCACCTTTGGTCGTATTTTTGAATTGTAAACAATCTTTCCCTATGAAGTTTTTTTTTTGTAACTTTTAAAATAAGGCTCTTGGAATATTTCTGAAATCGCTAAAATCTAGTATCGTATACAATGAAGTTTTTTCCATCTTTTAGTTAGTTTAGGTCATCCTTCAACTTTTATCAGGAATAAACGTTTTTGAGAAATTTTTAGAAAAAAACTTTTTCATTGGTTGATACTTTTTGAATGACGCTGTATAGCAGATAAAATGCAGGGTGAATAATGAATAAATTAGTTGTAAAAAGGAAAAAGTCAAGTTTCTTACAAAAAAATCGTGAATTTTTTTATTTTTAAAATTTCAATCAACGTTTTTGATTTTTTAAAATAAAAATCAAATTTTGCCTAACCCTGGTAAAAAGTAAAGTTTTGAATAACAACTTTTTAAAATTTTTACCATTAGCAGTGCTATAAAATAATTTGTTTAAGCTGGAACATCTTGTACCTACTGTGTTTTCTTTTTTTTTTTCTGTGTAGGTTTTATTTAGACTACACGCAAAAAATAGATGATTTAGGTCTTCGCAAGACTTCCCGTCACATAGGCATGCTACGCTATCGTTTAATCCAATTTTATGCAGATGGGAGGAAAAGTTGCTGAATATGATTTACTGACATTGAAAGATGTTATATGTGGAACTACATTTGGTAAACTGGAGTGTATTAACGTGTATTGAGTAGGCGAAGACTGTGCGAACTGAGCCTAACTTTGACTCCACAGAGTCCTGGCGTGAAATTTAAAATGATTATTGAAATCATCAAGTAAGTCAATATTTTTGGTAACAGGCAGAAATGTAGCTTCTTTAGCTAGACTGTATTGTATTAGATATAATCCAAATTCTAAATGATTTATATTTAAAACAATAAAATTAAAATTTATACAATTTCGGTATGGTTTTTTAATTCTTCAAAATGAAAAAAAAAAAACAGATTCTCATCTGTATCTCTACAGAAATGAAATAAAATATAATAATTATTTTTTGTAATTTACTAAGACAATTTTTTACGCATAATTTTACTTATGGAAATTCACAACTATACACTATACCTACATCCAATTTAACAGATTTGCCGATTCTTGTAATAAACGAGATCTGAGTAGTGAGGCTTAAAATTGGATCAATCTGTATACCTATTAACATGTTTAAACTTTAAACATTCTATTAAAGTAGCAAACTGACCTGTCAATACGTTGTAAAAATTTATTTGCGTTTAAATAAAATATAAATGAATTGACTAGCAATAAAACCACAAAAAATTTAATCTCATCGATTAACGCTCAACATTTATTGCCAGCAATAAAATTAACATTAACCTCCTTATTGGTACCCAAAATAAATATCAGCACTAAAAGACGCATAACACAAATGCTAAAGTAACTACAACAGTTACTTTGCAATTTTTAAATAGGTTTATTATAAAAAATGTAGTTTAATTCTAGATCTAACCTTAATAATTTTGCTCTGTTTTAATTTAAACCCGCTTTAATGACATGGTAGTCTATTCTCAAGAATTTCTGTAACAATAATAATATGCTTTACAGTCACGTCAGACGATACAGTCGTGTTTTATATAATTTTATTTAATACTACTAATATTTTTGATGAAATAAAATAACACAAAATCATCGACCTTTCGGTAAAAAACCTCATTTTCTAGTTAAGGCAACGACAAGCAGAATAGATACACCTATTAACTTTTAATAATATAATATTTTTTTAAGGAAATAATGTTAATAAAACAGATAGGGCCCACAACCTAATGGAAACGTTATAAACTTAGTACGGCAAGATTTAAAATGTACAGGGTGGACCAAATTCGATTGTTTTACGGGATAATTCGGTTACCGTAATAGTTAGCGAAAATCTGATATCGGTCTCTTGGGCTATTAAAAAAAAAAAAACGCCTGGATAATCAGATTTTTTATATCGCTTTCTATTTTGGATTTATAGACGAAAAATTAAATTTCATCAATTTTGAAATTTCGCTGTAACTTCTTTATTTATTGAAATGGAACAAAATTTTAAAACGGTTTTCTATGATTAATTTGAAAACAAAATTAAAATTATTATAGCGACCCTGACTTTCGAGATATGAAGCAAACTTATATTTTTTTAAATGGAAACCCTGGTTAATCATGGTCTTATACGAAAGAGAATTTTTTTAGTTTTTCAAAACTGTATAGTTTTATATACCTACGTCTTGAAAAAAATAGCGGAGATGTGGCTAATTTTGTGAAAATTTCCATATCAAAGTTTGCCATGATTTCGTAAATAAATGATGTTTGCAATTAATAAACAACTAGTCATATCCTAGTAAATTTTTAAACTTTTAAACAAATCCGCGCGTTCTTTTGCATTTCATAACAGTTTATTGTGATATTGTGAACATGGTTCAATTTGAACACTTTGAAAGATTGCACATGTTAGAATTTTACATTGTAAGCAATAAAAATGTAGCGGCTGCTGCAGAATTTCCTTGTAAATGACGTCTAGTTGTTTAATAATTATTGCAAACATCACCTGTTTACGAAATCATGGCAAACTTTGATAGTAAGATTTACACAAAATTTGCCATATCTCGTTTATTGTTTGCACACATATTATAAAGCTATATATTTTTGAACAGCTACAAAAATGCTTTTTTGTGCGATCGTACTAGAAATAGCTGTTTAACGGACGCGTTAGCAACCATAAAGTACTGCATTACCGGCCCTATCCTTAGCAACGGCCGTAAAAGTTACTTTTCAGGCCGTTACCCTTAACAACGGCCGAAAAAGTAACTTTTACGGCCGTTGCTAAGGAGAGGGCCGGTAATGCAGTACAAACGCCGTCATCTGTCAGTGACAGAATGTCACGTAGTTTCTAACCTATAATTTTGAAAATTACTAAAAATTTCAATTGTTTTTAATTCGATCGCACAAAAAATGTAATATGCACCTCGGCCAAAACGTACTTTTTGGCCTTGATACATAAATAACTATTTCATATAAAATCACGGCCAACTAGCTACAAAAATGCTCTTTCATATAAAATCATGGCCAACTAGGGTTTCCATTTTTTTTTTTAAATGGAAGCCCTAGTTTATATATTCATATTTTTACTTCATATCTCGAAAGTCACAGTCGCTAAAAATTTTTTAATTTTATTTTTTAATTAAGCATTGAAATGTTAATAAAAAAACCTATATAACATTTTGTTCTATTTTTATAAATTAAGAAGTTATAGCAGCATTTTCAAAACGATAAATTGCATTTTTCGTCTAAAGCGATATAAAAAAATCTGATTACACAGGCATTCTTATTCTAAAAAAATAGCCGAGATACCCCGTAAAACACTCGAATTTGATCCACCCTGTATATACGTTTTTACATCGTTGTACGAAATATCTTCAGAAAACTTAGGTGCTTGAAAAAAAATCAACTTATACAATAATATAATATATCAATATATAATAATCAATCAGGTTAGATTAGGTTAACTTAAACGAAACAAATGTAAAATGTTTGATCACACTCTACTTAAAAGGTCACGTGTTTTTTCCGCTTGTGCGGAGACTGCTATAGGGGGGTTGACCCCCTCTTCAGTCGTAAGAGGTACAAGGATAATGGGTAGGGATGTGGATAGTCAAGGATGGGCAAGAATAGGTGGAAGTACTGCCACAGCATTTGCCTTAACCATAGAGGAAACCACCTGAAACCTCTACAATGACAGTCGGCCCTGGGAATCGAACCCAGGACCTCCCGATTACAAGTTAGGTTGTTTTACCAACCAGCCACCAAATGTTTGATCTGTTTCAATAGCTTACATTTGCTTCAAGTTGATAACGATAAGAGGTAAAAAACTCGATTAATTTAATTTGTCAATAAAAAAAAATATGTAGAAAACATTTACTACAACTCAATAAAGGAACTAAGCAAAGATCAAATCCTGAAAATAATTTGATATGCGCTGCTAATAATAGTAAACTAAAATGTTATCACAGAACAGTGTTGGACATGAAACTTTCTTAGAATGCAGATAAGCATAATAAACAAATTTTACTATAAACAGTTGTAGTATACGTACATACTTGTATGTTTAATGTAGGTTAAGTGTAAAAGTGATATAAATTTTGTCTTAAGTGCAAGGAAATCATTTTGAGCGGAAACGCTAAATAAAGTATTCATAAAAACGATGACATATGCTTGAGGTATTTAGAACATGATATGGCATGGCGCCACTTTTTTATACACGTGAAATGCTTCGTTGTAAATTGCTGTAATTTAAACGAAAAATAAAATACAAACATATTTTTACAAAAAAAACGAAGATGAATTAATTCAAATTAGAAATTGCAAATAATCTATTTGTTTTCTAAGTCTTCATGTGTTGTTTATTAATGCAGCAAATAATAATAATAATTTTAAATGCCGATTACATTTATTAAACATGTTGGTATGAAGATCATTGGTTACATTATAATAAACACTTGTTTCTCTATTTACTTTATATAAATGACGAACTATTACACATAAAACAAATTTGATAATTGTTTTCATTAATTAAGTATATCATACTAAAGCCGCAAATTGGGCTATGTATTAAGGTCATTACCGATGCTAGAAATCAATCAATTGTTTTTTTTTTTACATTCATGCCTGTATGAAGAATAAGGAATTGCTAGAATAGGTATAATGAAATTATTGATAATTGTTGTAAATACTCTGTATGCTAACTTTTACTATTTAAATGGTCAAATTTGTATATTACATCTTAGTCTTAGACTATTTTATCACAATATAATGTTTATTATAGGTTTAATATTTTATTTATAAAAACAATCGTTACTTAAAGAAAATAAATAAAAACGTATCTACTGAGATACGGGAATGTCGAAATGCGAAAATTCTTTTTAAAGGAGCGAATTTTCTTAAAAATCAAACAGGTGAATTTTAATTTAACTTGCATATATTTAGATTAAAAATTATGGTCATTTGAATAACTGGCGAATTCAAAAACTAAGGGGCAAATGTTTCATAGAAATTGGGGATTTTTCGGCTTCACAAATTTCCAAAACGATTATTACATTAGAAAAGTGTTACTAAATTGTATGATGTTTTTTTATGTTATTTTATGTTAACTACACTTGTGTGCAGTTAACCGTTTGATCAATTTAAATAAAGGGTCTTTTATACATAATATTTAATTAAAAGTGACACAATAAATGCATTTTGAAGAAATGCATTTCAATAAAATTCTCCTTATGCTGTTTTTGAAAATATTTGCTACATTATCCTTGCAATATGGACATGGATGATCTTTTAAGGTGGTACATGTATTGTATAACAATCACTAACATAACTGTTAACAACAAACGCTTGATGTAATTGCATGTTATAGCTTGTTATTTCATTGTTGGTATTGCGAACATATAAAACTATTATAAAATTGATCACGCATACCGCATACAGCAAATTTCTGTTGCAGATCTACCTATAATCAAAGGTTTAATTTTAAAACAGTATATGAACCTATTAGATTTTTCATTTGATGAGGATGTAAACTATACACCGGATGTCCTGTAAATCATTACCCGGTTCACTTTCTCGTTTATTTTTAGAAATGATGTAAATACTAGCAAATCTTGAAAACTCTTTATGAAATTATATTTTGATGTATTTTAATAAGTTATTAAATATTTTCTCTTTCAAAGGTCTCTAAGATGGATTTTACTTAACTAAAGTAAATACTCTCATCTTTACGGTCATTTAATACCTTTTAAAAGGTTTTTTCGTGCAATAATAAATTTGAATAAGTGACACTTATTTTTCTTGAAAGCTGAAAATATAAAATAATTTATTTAGACCCGATTGCATAAAAGTTGAACCTGGAATTAACCCCAGGGTTAAACTACATTAACCTTAGAACTACGCAAAATCGCAGCATAGTTGACGCCTAGTTTTGGGAATTAACTCATATTATAGCAACAGTGTTACTTTGTGCAATCGAGCCTTAAAATTATACTCTACCAGCTTCTATTTCTGGGCGGAGGTTATTTTTCATGATCTACTGATACGTTATAGCTTTAAAAATTCTCCTCAAAAAAAATTATGTATTTGCTTAAGTGTTTACACCACTAAATACATGAAAACTAGTATTTATTTGATTATAATTAAACATTATGCTTTTGCCATTTGAACAAACTTTAATAACGCTGGTTTAAACACCAAAAAAAAATGTATTTTAATTTTTATAATAGTTCAGATTTGCTGCGATTATTTTTGAAAATATACGTCGGTCGCCCGTATTTTATTAAACATTAGTAAAATAACTTTAATTTTAAAGTTTAAAGCAACGGTAGATAACACAACATATTTACGCAAAAAATCGTCTTTAAAAAACTAAGACTTCATCTTTAACGTTTTAAATAGTTGGCGTTACAAGAAAAATCAAAATTTCTGAAGCCGCGGCGCAATGATAATTCACTTTTGCACGTCTAAATAGATTAAAAACTGAAATTTTGCACTGTGAAGTTGTATCAGGCCAAATTTTATCCCGAAAAAAACATTTTTATTATATTATATTATATTATCCAGTAACCTCTTCTACCAGCGGTTAAATTATGTTAAATACAAAACATTAAATTAAATTTTATTCCACACATCCATTAATATACCGTGTGTCACTATGTTGAGCTGCTTCGAGTAGGAGGGGCTAAAAATATTTGGAAAACGGCCCGTGGTACAGAAATTATCAAGATTTTAGGTTGGTATGCGTTCTTTTAAATTTAAACTATTTATTGGTAAGTTATTTAAGTGTATTATTTGGAAAAGGCGCGTGCACAACTTATTTTGTGGTCATTTATTTTTAAAGCCGTAACTGTCTTTTCAAAAATTCTAAATGTAAATTGGACGATATTAACTATTTGAAACGTTAAAAATTACATTTATTTTTGAATACTATGGCGTTCCAAATACATTAGATGTCAGTTTTCAAGTTATAATTACCCTATGCTTTTGTTCCCAAACTGTTCTTCAGTGACTATTCTAGTGCCGTACAATTTGGAGCAGGAATAAAGAAGGTTCAACGGTGAATACAGTCAACAATAACTTTTTTTTACGATGAAAAACAGTAGCCGTTTAACGTCCTAGTTTACAGTGGTGTTAGAGTAATAAGAAATAAACTGCATCTCGAGGCTGTACCATGACCTACTACAGCAGAACTATCTGCGGTCAGCGCTTCCTGGTTTGCTATTACTGACAGTACAACACCAGGTATAGAGAACCAACGATTTTGATTGATACCTTAGGTCATTCTTATTAACTATACCCAAATGTATTGTCTTCCATATATGGAACTATACATTGTTGGTTTTGTTTTTTTATTTCTTGTTATTTAAAATTGTATTCCTTATTGGTTCTGCTGTTTTTATGTATAATCTTTTATTTATGTTACTGTCGGTTTCGTGTTTTGTTATTGATTATTACCAATTGTAATTCGTACTATATTTCAATCAATTGTGTATGTGACGGGCCGTTTTCTTTATTAATTTAAATAAGCGTAACCTGCTCATAAATATTTCAAGAATTTTTTTGTTACAGCGGTGCGTGTAATCGATATGAAATTGATGTCATAATTACGTGTTTGATGTATTGCCATAAACCACAGACTACTTCCAAGAACTGCTTTGATTTATTTCTTGAATTTAAATGAATCTTTTGTAGAAATAAAGTTTATCACAAAAAAAATAGTAATTTGATTTGCAAATGCAAAGCAACCGAATGTGCGAAATTTAATGTAAATAGAAAAGTATTTAAAGAAATAATCAGTAGGTATAAACCTACATATTGTCCCATGGTCTAAATTTATTAAATTTTTAGCCACAGAGTTATTTTTTCATCGTGCATCACATTTTACAGGTTTTAATTATAATTCTAAAAAACATGACTTGAAAAAGGAATTATATTTATTGCCCTAATTGGTTTTTCATGATTATGTGTACATGCTGAGGAAACTTATAGAGGAATATAAAAACGGGTTTAGAAATAAACACAGAAACAATATAACAAATGGCAGTGGTATGTGACGAAAAAGATTTGACTATGGATGAGGCAAATATCGCCACTACAAAAGTCTACATATATTTTAGGTAACATTTTAACGAGTGACGGGAGAGACGAGAATATGTTGAACAAAATAGAAAAAGGGCGAACCATTACCTCTAAAATCATTCGCCTATTTGAAATAATGACATTTAGTACACAAAGATACATTTCTTCAAATCGTTAATTGAAAATTGCGTCACCTATGGGTCGGAAATTTGGACAATGTATAATTCAATAAAAAATAGAGTGAGATTAGTAGAGAACAGTTTTTCGCGAAGATGTTGTGGAGTGACAATGCATGACCACGTAAGAAACGAAACAATCAGACAAAGAATGGGAATAAAAGATACACTAACAGATGCCGTGCAAAAGAAACAATTAATATGGTATGGCCACAGGAAAAGAATGAAAAAAAAAGAAAACCCAAACAAATATATGAGTGGACCCCAACGAGAAGAAGGAAAAGATGAAGACGAAGAACGCGCTGGAAAGATGAAATAGAGACGGCTATGAAAAAGATTCCTGGCGAAACAAAAAAAAATAGCGATTAGATGTGACAAACGGCCACAGGCTGGTAAATAATCACTATATACAGGGTGTGTAAAAATTGGCGGAAGCGCTACACGTGGCGATGTTCTTCGTAAAATTCTAAGTCGAAAATCTTAATACGAAAATGTTGTACCATGCTTGCTGTGTCTGCAAGAGGTCCTCAAAGTTTTGACATTTAGTCCTTTAATAAGCGTTATTAATAAATACTTGCAAATGAAAAAGCTGCAATTTGGAATAAAAATAAATTTCGAATAGTATTTTTTCCTAGATATTGTGTTCTTCCTTTCAAAAATTGGTGTTGAAAATATGTAAATCACTGATTTGAATGAAAAGAATACAAATGGCAACATTGTCATTAGCTGTCATCTCTGTTTTTCTCGTAATTATTTCTAGTTTGTGTTTTACGATACCCAAAAGTTTGCAGCTATGTTTAAGAACTGAAGGCTTTCAGTTCGAACAAAAATTGTAAAAACCTAAGTAAAAATTTCTGATAAAAAAATGTCCAAACGCAAATCAATGTATGCAATGTTGCCAATTTTTTTTTTCTTTAAATGGTTCCTGAGGCCATAGGAAGCATGGTACAACATTTTTGTATCAAGATTTTCGACTTAGAATTTTATGAAGAACATCGTCACGTGTAGTGCTTCCGCCAATTTATACACACCCTGTATATTAATTTATTATGTGTTATGACACAATCACTAAAGAAAATTTAAACAAATGAATTTGACCAATCGATTCACTTAACAATGACTAGCAAAAGTCAATTTACATCTTAATTCTCTGTAAATTAAAATAAATTGTATTTTAAAATACACCCATCGATGACATCTTAAAAAAATAAACAATTTAATTATCTATAATTTTCATTAAATAATGTTTTTATATTCATGGTCAGCATAATAAAATAAGCCCAAAGCGGTTATGAAATTAATTATAACGTAAGTTTTTGTGAATTGTGAATTCTTAAACTAAATAATTACATTTTAATACAAAGTGTCCCAAAAAGAACTATCTGTTTTGGTGAACTTAAGTGCATTTTATATAATTTTACATTTGGTATAACGATATGTCCATTATTATTACATTTTGTTACATGTTTTTTTGTTAATTTTCACTAATTTATTGTTCTTAATGATTTTTATGCTGCAAGTTACTACATAAACCTCATGGTGCATATTAATAATAAATTATGTGTCTGAAAAGTTAATAAAAACATTTGCAAATAATTGTACTTTTTTAATAGTATCTACTTACATAAATTTGCATGACAATGAACATAATATTGTAGCAAAATAAGAATTAAACTTGAATTCACTAAAATGGGCACTTTTAGGACACCCTGTGTATAAAATAAAATTTTAAATATTAAAATTATCTAAACAAGTCTCACTAAACAATGAATTCATGAAACATGTTTCAAATTCTGCTATTTTTATTGTATAAAACATTATTTGACAGGCCATTTTAATATTAGTTCTATTTTACAAAAAAAAAACATGCAATAGAAAGATACTATTTTAACTACTTAAACTTGCAGTTCTTTTATTAATTGTTAATTAATTGTTTGAGTGCTTGACCTATTATAAACTAAACAATTTCTACATTTCTTTATTAGCAATTCATATTATGCCGTATAAGTTTGCAGTCGGAAACAACAAAAAGTAAATTTAATTAGAAATTTTACCTTGAAATGAAAATAAAATTAACTTTTTGCTAGTATGTGACAAAATGTATTAAACAGCCGTTTATAACATTTGAAAACTTCGACAAAAGAAAATTTGCCGTAAAATACTTGGTACACAAATATACACTTTACTAAGGTTTGTTTTTCACCATACAACAAACGAATACCGACAAAAAAACAAAGTCCTTTGTTTATTGACATAAGGAAATCCGCATTTGTTACAAAACATGTATGAGCAAACAAATTTGCCTTTAACGCTAAATTAAGAAGTTTGCATTTTATAGCAGCTATTATATTACTTCAGTTATTTTAAATTTAAAAAAAAACTCATCACACATTATATATTACCTGGAAACAACACGCATTGTAAACAAAACCAAATAGAGACAAACATAAAATATCAATGACAGTCATCAAAAATTAGCATTGTTAACATGAGTTAATAATCATCAAGGTTGGTGATTATTGTCGATTGTTGTAAAATAATCGAGAAATTAGCGATTACACAAGTGGTTCTCAACTTGTTGGACGCGCCTCCTAAACAATATTGGAACAAATGAATGTTTTCATTTTACAGTGGCTCACAACTTTTTCCCCAAAATTTTTTTGTACTATCAAGTATTAATGATTTTCAAAAAATGCCCATTTTGACTTTTGTTCATTATCTAGCGTGCCATGGAACCTTTTTAAAACCTTAACGCAGTGGTTTCCAACCTTTTTGTACTTTTGCCCCCCTTTTTCATAAAAAAATGTTTGCGCCCCCCTCACTTTTCGTAACAATCTAATTTCATAAATAATTATTTAATGGGCTACAAAACAATATACCATTTTCTGTATAAATAAAGTCTTTTTCTTTATTTGTAATCAAAAAAGATTTTTTCGTAACAGCTGCGCGCCCCCCTTGCAATAGCTTCGCGCCCCCCTAGGGGGGCGCGCCCCACAGGTTGGAAACCACTGGCAGTGGTTTCCAACCTTTTTGTATTTTTGCCCCCCTTTTTCATAAAAAAATGTTTGCGTCCCCCTCACTTTTCGTAACAATCTAATTTCATAAATAATTATTTAATGGGCTACAAAACAATATACCATTTTCGGTATAAATAAAGTCTTTTTCTTTATTTGTAATCAAAAAAGATTTTTTCGTAAAAGCTGCGCGCTCCCCCTTGCAATAGCTTCGCGCCCCCTAGGGGGGCGCGCCCCACAGGTTGGAAACCACTGGCAGTGGTTTCCAACCTTTTTGTACTTTTGCCCCCCTTTTTCATAAAAAAATGTTTGCGCCCCCCTCACTTTTCGTAACAATCTAATTTCATAAATAATTATTTAATGGGCTACAAAGCAATATACCATTTTCTGTATAAATAAAGTCTTTTTCTTTATTTGTAATCAAAAAAGATTTTTTCGTAAAAGCTGCGCGCCCCCCTTGCAATAGCTTCGCGCCCCCCTAGGGGGGCGCGCCCCACAGGTTGGAAACCACTGCCTTAAAGCATCGCCGAATGGGTCTCAGTAAGGCAAACAATTTATTTAATTTAAACTTCCTTGCAGCTCTTACCGTTTACGAGATCCCAATAGTGGCCCTTTTATGTGAACCACCCTGTTTACAGGGTTTTATCGTAGTTATGTTTATTTTCAGTGATAATTATATATTTATTTGTTTGACCATGTAAAAATATGTTTTAGAGGAGGTCAAAAAGATACAAGAAAAGCCTACTGGTGCTGAAATATATTGGAACCTGTATCAAAATTGACTTTTGCAGGTGATATGGTGCTTCTAACTAAAAACGAAAAAGACAGTATGCTGTAGATGTATGGAGGAGGACGTTAAAAAGATGCAATATGAGCAGTAATGTAACAAAGACATGGGGTATTATTGTAGCGAAGAACCAATTTAAAGCTCAACATAACGTTAGAATAGGAAATGATAGAATGCGTCGCCAGTTCTAAACATTTATGAATAATAAAAGAAACTGAAAGAAGATCTGAACAGTAAAAAAATTATTCAGGAAACCAACATGTAGGTTAAATTCATCTGGGTACCCTCTCACGTCGGTATACCGGGGAACGAAAAAGCAGATGAAGCAGCAGGGGTCGCAATAACTCACCCCAACCGGAAAATATTTAAGAAAGTAGTGGCTGCATATCATAAAAGTTCACTAAAAAGCAAAGTGCTAAAATTGTGGCAAATTAAGTGAAATCAACCCAATTTTTAACTGGCCCAAATCAAAACTTTTGTGAAACCGAGGTCCCACTTTCCTTTTAACAGAAAAGAGCAGGTCATGCTAACTAGACTAAGAATAAGCCATATCAAATTTACGCAAGAACGTCCTTAAAAAGGCGAACAAACACCTTACTGCGAGACCCGAGACCTGACGAGTTGGACAGTAAAACATATTCTAGAGAAGTGCGCTGCACTCAAACCAATTCGAGACCACCATGGAATCCCTAACAGCATCCATAACACCCTTAAGGATAGGTGCAGTGCAATGAAGTAAATTTATGTGCAGTACCGGCTTTCCAAACAAATTTAGTGCCACAAACTAAACGCTAACCTAAATGGTTTCCCCGTTAAATGAAATTTTAAAAAAAAGTACAAAAATTTTACTAGGCTTCTAACTAATAAAGGTTTGATAAGTAAGATAGCGATTTCAAAAGAAATAAGGGACGAGTATTTAATGCGGTGTACGTACAGACTTTTATAATTTAAAAGTTTAGACAGTAGCAAAAGCGTAAAAATTAATAATTTAAACTGAGATGAGACTTTTAAGAAGAATAAAGAGATGTAATGTAGCTCAACTGATGAAATCAGCAACGATGAAATTAGAAACAGTCGAAGATATAAACAAAATGTTGGGGTCAAGCAATTACGATGGCTGGAACATGCCACAAAATAGGTACGCCAAAATTAAATGGAAAATGAACATGAAAGTTAAAGTTGAGGAAGACCAACAACAAAATAGGAAAATATAAGAAAGCGCAGACTAAAAAAGATACGAGTCAGTTGAAAAAAGGTGCCACATTTAGCCAACGACAGAAACAATTTGGGAAGTATAATCAAGAACTAGTTAAACATATCTTAAAACCAGATTAGGAAGAAGAAAAAGAACTGACAAAGATTCGCTTTACGTTATATGTCTATTCGAACTTTTTGTTGTATTAATAGCTTCTGCATAGTAACGTTATAGTCAGCCCAACTTTTAAATTACCCAGTATATGTAAATTATTTTTACCTTACCCCACACAAGATTCAGCAATGATAGATAGTATGGTAACTCTTACCTGAAACAAATAAAAATTTATTACATTTCTCATATAACAAATAAATAACGTCGTTATTAGTATTTGAAACGTGCCATCATTATGTACATGTATATAAATTTGTAAGGTGCTTTATGTAATTTTGTCTGTTTTTGGAAATTGTTATATTTTTGGACATTCTTTGAGATACCAATTGTTTTCACAGGTCAGATTTTTTGTCTATCGGTCTGACAAATCTCTTATAGGGTTTCCCTCCCGGGATCCCGGTCCAGTGTAGCCTATTTTTAATTTTCCGTGAAATACGTATTGTCCGAGAAATCCAGGCATATTTGAAATATGTTATTTTCGTTTACTGGGTGCTAAGATCTTTGTAATATTATCATAATTTATTATTTAAAAAAAATTCAAAATACTTATTCTGCTTTATAATAACTCTCGTAGTATGCTAAAAAAAAAGCCCGGTCTCTGTGACAATGTTTACGTCATTAAAATACGTTTGCAGTTTTTTTTTTGGTACCCTGGTGATGGGACGCAAAATAGCTTGTAAATGAAATTTATTGATAAAACAATGCATTTTTGCTGCTAGATGCTCTCAAGACAATTCCACCCACATCAAGAGAGACTGAAAAGCATTGTATGCAACAATAAGACTAAGTGACCGAAGCATAGATAATCTTTGATATCTTAAATCATATTACCAGGATTTATTGTAAAAATGATGTTATTGTGTTCATTAAAATGTAATTGCAATAGGCAGGTAATATTTCTGAAATGTATGTTTCTCTCACCAATATTGTTTTATTATTTATAATAATCATGGAGCAAAATGTGTTACATATTTGACTTGGAGTTGTATTTAAGTAGCTAATAAACCTCTTCCTTTTTCATGTTACTTATTTTAAAATATTGACATAATTTATTACATCCCGGGATCCCCCGAAATCATGAAAAGAAGACCGATTTCTTTCCAGAATGCCGGAACAAGCAAAATGTCAAATATGAGAAACCCTAATCCCTTATAACTCGAGCACTGGTGAAATTTTGTAAATCAGGATTTGGGTTTCCAAAGTTAGTACTCTCATTTGATTACATTTATTATCCGTTCATAGGCGAAGAGATCCGGAGACACGAACGATTCAGTACGCGACGGCAAGAGTTATACTACATTGGCTGGGCAACGGCAGCGAAAGTGATACAAACAAGTAATGCCAAAATTAATATGAACGAAGTCACATGAGCCAAAGCCAGTATATTATATTTTTGGCGTACATAGATGATTATTAATTACTTAACGGTCAGTAGAACGAATTAATATACAGACTTGTCTTGTTTTGGCAAGAAAATCAACGTGACGATTCTCAGAACAATTTACACATCTATATAATCATTTATAGACTTTTTAGTTAACATGTGTATAAATACGTAAACATCATTAATCAGTGAACCTCGCCCAATATACTCTAAAGATTTAAATCCAGATTATCAAAATTAAAACAAGGAATTGGGTAACACCGGCCGAAATACCAAAAAAGGTATAATATTTAAATTTACAATTTTGAAAACACCACACTGTTGCTTTTCTACTTATATGCACCCAGTACAAAACTAGGTAAATCTAGCCTACATAATATAACTGGTATAACATGTTTTTCCAGAAGTTCAAGCAATTCATTACAAAATATAGAACTGCATTTTGTTGGTTACTAAATCAAAATTAAAAATTGCTTGGATTAGCAATTAGCAATTAGTTTGGCATAAACTGATGAAAAAATACGTTGCTGCAAAGAAACGAGATCCAAAATTAATATATACGAAAAGGCTGATACAATGTGTATTGTTTATTGAAATTTTCATTAACAGTAAGACGATAAGGTTTAAATTATGAATCAGGGATGTGCTCTCAATGTATTTATGAATGTATTTAGTTGGTACGATCGAATGTAATATTTAGTAAATAAGCCACTTTTTGTACTGAAAGCTGTTATGCCATTTATTAAAAAAATATTTAAGTTTGAGGTTCAGTATCTTTGATATAACAGTAGTGCCTGTTTGAAAAGAGCTTGTTTTCAAAAAATATATTTTCATTTTTTTTTAAATAGTTTGAAATGTTAGATATTGCCTTCGGCTTATTACAATTGATGTTAATTTTAATATAGTGTTAAATTAAAGATTATATTTCAAATAATTTAATAAAACTATAATCCGTAATGGAGAAATGTATTTCTAAGTCGAAACTTTTTTCAAATGCTTAAATAAAGTTGTTGTCTAGCCGAGGTTAAACCACGATCCGAATATACAAGTACCTATTGACATAATCAAAAATTCGCCATTCTCTTGACATTATAACCTTCAGTTACATACCTAGATAAAAAAATAAATTCACAAAAACATTGATGTGCATAATTCGAGGTTATAACAGACGAATATACGCTAAAAAAAATGCTAATTAAGGATTACAAAAATTTGTCAATAAAATATTGATGTGTGCAATCAAAACTTGAATAGTTTATAGATAACAAGTATTTATGTTTTATATCATTCCTTATAAAAATTTCAACAACAAACAAAAACAAGTTGAACTTGAATTATTATCAAATCAATTACACAAACAGTTTGGAAAAATGCACGGCAAATAATGTAGGACATGTTGCGAAAATAAGATTTAAATTTGTTTTAAAAAAGGCCCAAATGCTGACAGAAAAACGTAAAAACTAAAACTTAATTGCTTTAAATACATATAACACAATCAGCTTTATATACATTTAAGTTATAGTGTTGGAAGTAAAATAATTTCAATAAATATCAATTTTACTGAAGTTTAAAAAATCGAAGCAATGACTAATAATTCTATTCCACTGTACTTAAGTACAATGACGTTACTTGTTCATGTAGTAAAACAAAAACACTTACAAAACTGTGCGTTATTATAGTTCACATAACTGCAAAATAATTTAGCAAAAGGAAGCAACAGTTAGCTAACTATATACATAGACCATAATTACTACAGTAATAATAAAAAAGTAACCCGTTGTTATAGAATACAACCATATAGTGCTTATTAAAATACTATTACCATGTATCATAAATTGTTGAACTTCCTTAAATAACCTTTCTATTATTACTATTTTATAATTCAAAAAAAATGTAGATACAATTTACCTACTATACGTTTGACAGCTTCTTGTAGTGTACATAGAAACTCAAGCATGCTTATTCTATAAACAAAAAAAGGAAGATAAAAATTCATATAAAAAGCTATAAATTGTCATTAGGTTGGCATTACCTACGCTACTGTATTAAAGTTATTTGCAATTTGCAAGCTGTGAAAAGCTGTGAAAAGACAAAATTTGATTATTGATTTCTTAGTAATATTTAATCTTGATGTATGGTCTAAAACTAATTTCAAGATGAAAAAAACTTAATAAAAATTCATATGATTCTAGATTTTAGCGATTTTGGAAATGTTTCAAAGAGTAAAGTGCCCTTATTTTAAGAGTTACAAAAAAAAAGTTCATAGTTAAAAGGAGTTTAGAATCAAAAATATGACTTTAAATATCCAATTTTTTATAATAATTTTAACATTCCAAAAGTTTGCATCAAACGAAAAAGCTAAAATTTAGTGTCATATGAATTTTTATTGAACTTTTTTTATCTAAAACTGTTAAGGTTTAGATCATGTACCAATTTTTATAAATAACAAAATTTTCTGAGAAATCGATAATAAAAATCTTGTCCACTTGTCGCAGACTTTGCGATTGACCCCGTATATTGCATATTGAGAAATTGTAAAATGCTGATTATCACTTAGGAATAAAACTTTGTTAATTAAATTTACACACGTTTATAGGTATTTTTTTTTAATTGAGTGTTTAAGGACGCTTCGACATCTGTGGTCACTAGCGTCCGGGAGGAGGGGGCGGGTAACAAGGAAAGGGTGGGTAAGGTAAGGGTAGGTGGAAGTACTGTCACAGCATTTGCCTATAGTAGGTAGGGGAAACCACCTGAAACCCCTACGATGACAGACGGCCGTGGGATTCGAACCCACGACCTCCCGATTAACTCGCAAGGTTGCATACCAACCGGCCACCGAGCTCGGTATCTATAGGTATTTAAAAAACATTGTAGCTATGCAATAAATTTGCGTTTTTGCTATACACTTATTTCTTGTAGTGATTTAAAAAAAAAATAATTAAAACTATTGATAAAAGTAACTTTTTTAAAAATATTGACCAAATTAATGTATTTCATACACACGTAATATAGAAGATCTCGTAAACGGTAAGAGCTACAAAAAAGTTTAAATTAGAAAAATGTTCCCCTTTCTGAGACCTATTCAGTACTGTTTTGAAAAAGTTCCATGGCACGCTAGATAATAAACAAAAATCTAAATGGGCTTTTTTTTTAATCGTTAATAACTTGCTTATACTTGATGGCACAAAAATATTTTTGGGGGAAAAGTTGTAGATTTTTTACGTACTGTAAAATGAAAACATTCATTTGTTTCAACATTGTTTACTTTATAGCTTCATAGGGACTTTTTGATGAATTTTATTTGTTTTGAGCCTAAATATTAAAATATACACACTAAACCTTTTATTATTAAAAAAAGGGAAAAAACTCTTTCACGAGGTCATAGCCAACTACGGTTTTGATTTAAAAAAATGCAAGTTTGTAATGTATCTAAGAATTTAATATTTTTTTAATATTGAAACCAATGAATGTTTTCATTTAACAGTGCGTAAAAAAAGCTACAATTTTTTCCCCAAAAATGCTTTTGTACTAATAAGTACTTTAACACAGTTATTAACGATTTTTTATAAAAAATCCTATTTTATTTTTGTTTATTATCTAGCGTGCCATGGAACTTTTTTAAAACAGGAAAGCATCACTGAATAGGTCTCAGAAAGGGGAACAATTTGTCTAATTTAAACTTCTTTGTATCTCTTATCGTTTACGAGATCCCAATAGTAATAATAATAATCTTTATTTGTTCTAAATATCCCAAAAAAGGTGTAGAACTTGTCACAATCTCACAATAATAATTTACGTACCCTAGTGACCCTTCTATGTGAACCAGAGGGTAGTATGGTCCTTTTATTTAATTATGCCAAGCACATAAAAAGAATTAAAAAAAGTTATAAACAGCGATAGTGAACTTAAAGTGTTACCTCTAGAGGTAGATGTTTTCCACTAAATCATAGTTTTATTTGTTATATGGCATTATGTAGTCGTTTATGGGTACACAGAAAGTATTAAACTTGACAGAATCATGCTCGTATGTTAAAAATAGTTAATCGAACTTAATCGAACGCAAATAATAAATATTTACCACATCTTTAATACACTGGACGATTTTAACGTTAACACAGAGTTATGTTGCTTTTTTTTTACAAGATATACCAGGCACATACTGTTTTACGAAAGTACACTGACGTCCTGCGACAAAAAAAAATGATTGGTACGAAATAAATCGTGCAGATATATCTATGCCCAAATGTGTATAAAAAAACTTTCTAATCAAATGTCACTTGAAAGAAAAACTTCCGGCAACTTTTGCAAAGGTCGACTATCAAAACTCTTATATCTAAATCTGTTATTAATACAATAAATCTACGTCGACTTGATGTTACAGAGCAGCTGGCAGAATCTGAATTGCATTGTCAGTATTGTAGTAATTCTTAACGCTGAAAGTATATCATATAAGACTGTTGAAGCGATACAAACATTGTCATAAACTACTACTATTGCAGCATGTCGCAACAGACTGCATTTAATTAAAACAATAAGAACGCGACCAACGCGATTTAGTTACGACGAATTAATTATTTTATTAAATTCCAATAAAAGCAATCGGTAATATATCAGCAATTACTTCTAATGCCAGGACTAATTGCTGGCCGTTTTCGGATTTCGCTACGTGTGTGGTAAATATGTATATTTCCAGGTGCATGAATATTAATCATTCAAGAGAGAAACTATTTCGGTATTTAATACACGCAGACCCGTATTTGGTTACCGAGTCTTGCAGAATCTGTAAATTAAAATCATCCATCTGCCACGTTTACGTTATCACAATTGTGAAATAATAAGATTTGTTACAGCATTTAGAAATATACAGATTAATAAACATAAATGAAGAAATGTTTAAATTTTAATTAATTTTAAGTTTAATTATAGCCTATACAACAAAAACCAATAAACTTACCTATATATGACAAAAATCTGTTATACAAGTCTGTCTAATAAAGAATATACGAAAGTGTTTCTACTAATCTAGGTATTCTGCAAGAAAAATTATCCTCAAAAAAAAAGATTTGTGATTTTTAACCAAGAATATTTCTATTAACACTAATTTACTTGTCCGATTTGTACATAATATTTTACTGAAGTTTTTCAAATTTTGGGAGAGGCATTTTCACATATTTTTTGTATAATCAGTAACATTTATATTATTGATTAAACTCTGTTACAGTCAAAGAAACTGAACATCTTTAAATAAACAGAAAGTATTTTAACACTACAAACGAATGATTCGATAGCTCTGTTATTAGTAACAATCTGTAAAAAAGTTTTAAATGAAAGTTGTTTGTAGTCATTTACTACATAACCCTAAATTATTTTTAACTATACACAGTGTTTTGTTTTTGCGCACCACTACATAACTTTCTTTTTTTTAAACAGAACACCCTGTATATTTTTATAATTTTTTAATGTGCAATTAAATTCCTTTGCGAAAACATATAAGATGTTTTGTTTCAAAAATCGATCGTTTTTAAGTTATTTACGTTTTCATGAAAATATTGACAGGAACAGGACTCTAAAAAAATATTAATATTTAACAAAGTAGCAATTAGTGTTTAAGATTTCTCGATAGTTTTCATTTCTCGAGTCTCGAGAATTCTCATATAATATAAATTTACATTAACCAGCTTAAATTAACTTTAAAAAGTTATACAGGGTGTGTATAAATTGGCGGAAGCGCTACACGTGACGATGTTTTTCGTAAAATTCCAAGACGAAAATCTTGATACAAAAATGTTGTACCATGCTTCCTATGGCCTCAGGAACCATTAAAAAAAAATTGGCAACATTGCATACATTGATTTGCATTTGGACATTTTTTTATCAGCAATTTTTACTTAGGTATTTACAATTTTTGTTCGATCTAAAAGCCTTCAGTTCGTAAACATAGCTGCAAACTTTTGGGCATCGTAAAACACAAACTAGAAATAATTACAAGAAAAACAGAGATGACAGCTAATGACAATGTTGCCATATGTATTATTTTCATTCAAATCAGTGATTTACATATTTTCAACACCAATTTTTGAAAGGAAGAACACAATATCTAGGAAAAAATACTATTCGAAATTTATTTTTATTCCAAATTGCAGCTTTTTCATTTGCAAGCAGGGACTGAGAACGGAACGAAAACGAAAACGTTAAACGAAATTAACCGAATTTTTTTAAGAACGAAAACGAAACCGAAAACGAAATTATTATTTTTCGTTCAAGAACGAAAACGAAATAAATATTTTCCAAAACCGGTTGTAACCGGTTTTGTCGCTATTTCAATTTTATTTGTTAAACACAAACGCGAATTTACCTCCTGTGCTGGGGAGACTCCACGAGGCAGTAAAAAATCTCATTTGAAATAAGTGAGCTTCACTTTTCTCCAAATATTTACGTGAATATGTATTAACAACCTTATTGTTTATACTTGCAATTTCGTATAACACAATTAACGGTACAGATATTCTCTATTTCTAATTTGTTTTGTAGATCATCAATATAGAACATAAACTTGCTTGGATATATATTATCAATGTGTATGTTTTATTTACGTTTAGACATAATAATAGTAAAATTTATTCTTACTTTCAAAAGGACTCTTGTAAAAGAAGATTTATTGGAAGATGTGTTGCTAGTAAGATTTAACGGAATGTGAACATGTATATTGTATGGTATATATGTACTAACTATAAAGTTAAAGTATATTTCAAGTTAATATAAGTTTTTTTTAATATCTTTTTTATTTATAACATTTAGTAAATTATCCACTTGAATTCATTCTTTTGTCTTTTTAAATAATTACAGCAGGATCTAATTTAATTCAAATGCATAGATTTTTAGTACTAAAACAAATTTAAAACAGCACTTGCTATATTTTCATATTTTTAGATAAAGATCGTGTGTCTTAATTTAATCTAATAACGTTGTGTTTTTGCACCTTACGGGTGTTAAACTTAATAAAATGGTTAAATGTTAATGTGTTTAACGATTTGGTAAATTTAATATGGCGATGGTTCGCCAGTCTAAAATATGCTGTCCGTGAGCATCAAACCCCATCGTCATCGTTTATATTTTAGTTGAGACGCAAATATTGTTATCGTATTTATAGACGGTTGTGGTGACTAGAACAAAAATAGATTTTTCCACGACAAAAAAAATATTGTAAAACCGGTTTTAACCGTTATTATTTCGGTTCACAAAAACGAAAAAAGAATTTTTTCGGTTAGAACGAAAAGAACTAAAACGATATATTTCGTTTTCGTTCCGAACAGAAATGAACGGAATTTTTTTCGTTTTTAGTCCCTGTTTGCAAGTATTAAATAATAACGCTTATTAAAGGACTAAATGTCAAAACTTTGAGGACCTCTTGCAGACATAACAAGCATGGTACAACATTTTCGTATTAAGATTTTCGACTTAGAATTTTACGAAGAACATCGCCACTTGTAGCACTTCCGCCAATTTTTACACACCCTGTATAACAATGATTATCACTTATTAAATTCATATATTTTACTTATTATTTTAACACATCTTGGACCGGCAAGTAATAAATTAGTTCTAAAATTCATCAGAAATTTATTTTTGATTTATTATTTATAACGTCAAAACCTTTTTTATAAGTACCTATGTTATTTTATAGAAGTAATAACGGTAAGTAATTTAATTAAACGTTATTATTCTAAAATTACGAATCACTTAACACTTAAACATATATAAACAAAATTAAATGTTATTATTGTACAGATTTAATATTTTTTTTTAAAACACGGAGCATCTAAAGTAGTACTAGACAATCTATTTCTTTTTTTTGTCACAAAATCGTTGGCAACAGAAAAATTTCGTTCGTTTTGTGTCGATGTAGGCTTTATTGCGGATAAAGTATTCCTGAATAGTTCTACATTTTTGGTTCTTGTACCTGATCATTGAAATATTTTAAATTCTTGCTTAATAATTTTATTTTTGTCATCTACACTGTTTCATTTGAACAAAAAAAAAATTCTCCAGAAAAAAACTCAAAAAAATAGCTTTTTCTCAAGAATGAATTCTCGAGAAAAAAACACTAGTAGCAATGTCGGAACGAATTCCTTTGACACACCGTCCGACAATAGTGTCATAGTGATTGCTGACTGGTTAAAATTTTAAAATAATACACAGGGTGTTTCCTATGCCTAGGCAAACTTCAAACACGAATAAGTAAATTTTTTTAAATGGAATACCCATAACTTTACATTGTGTTATTGATAATATAATTATCTTTAAAAAGTAATAAAGTATGTTATGTCTAAAACTAACATTTGTCGATTTATTTTGGGTTTCATTATAATTTTCGGACACAAGCAAAACATTTAATAGACCGAAATTAGTAGGCTTTGGAAAAATCTCGAAAATTAGTTTTAAATGTCAAATACAATTATATTTTCATCTAAGCTGTATTTCCATTGGATTAAAAATCCGTGTGGTGTAGGTCTAAAATACGTTGATCCAAAGAAATCTACTACATCGGTTTGATAATTGCATAATTTGCAAAATTGGGGGCTTAAACAAAACTGCATACAAAAACAGTACAATGCACTCAGTTTAAATAATTATTAACTTAAAATACATTTAAATGTATAACATACATTACTTTTCTTTTAATATCTATTTCCAAACAAAACTATTTTAATTCGCGAACGATTTTGATTGAATTTAACGAATGAATAAACCCTGCAAATGTTTATTACTGCCAAATTTAAGAGTGACAAGTTAAGGATGTTCTTTGAGGCATAACGTTCAATTTGAATATTATTGTTACAGCATATTTCTGCTATTAGATCATCGCCGTACAGGTCTGCATAAAGCAGCAAAGACTGACCGGTAACGCCATTAACAATAGAATTAGATTTTTTTAAGGACACTTTTAGCGAAACATCTGTCAGAAAAATCGTTAAACCAATAACCCGTCAAATATTGAAGGCATAATGTTATATTAACATCAATTTTTATGTATTTTATGGCTGTTGGTTACTTATAATTATAATATACAAGAAAAGATTAAACCAATAATAAACTGATGACACAAAGAAAGAACGCCGTTCAAAGTTTTTTAGTTTAAAATTATATCATAGATAAAAATACTAGCTATGTACCTAATCACCTTGAATAACATAAAATGTGTTTAATTATAACTAAGAGAAATTAAGGATAATTAATTATGGTTACCTTTTGATTAAAAAAAGCGTTCGTTTTAAAATTATTAAAACTTACGTAAAACGCCCAAATGCTTTTAAATTTGCAATAACGGATTATTTTTACTTATATTTTTAGTAACTACTCTAAGCATAAAATAGTTATTTATGTACCAAGGCAGTAAAGTTCGACTTTTTATTAGTGTGGATATTATTTGCCGAGATGAAGTCGAGGCAAATAATCACACGAGTGGTAAATAGGAACTTTACTGCCGAGGTGCATATTAAATTTTTTCTGCAACCGTCAAAGAAATAGCGAAAAATCAAGCAAATACATAAAGTTTTACTTTATCTGTATCTGTCAGATTTTCATTCTCCTCTCAAATATGTAGATATCTTTAAACAAAACCACGCTCAATTTTTCTAAATTCAACCAATGAGCGTAGCGCATTTTACGTTTTTACTGCCTAGGCAATAAAACAGTATATTTTACAACAAGAGATGAAAGTCCAGTTTTTTTCGTGAGGTGAGATTTGCCGGGAAGCGGCGAGTGAGCAAATCTCACGAACGAAAAAAACTGATTTCATCTCGAGTCGTAAATGCTATTTTTTCTACGAAATTAAAATTATATTATAGAACGAACGTTAATAGAAACGAACCAAATGACAAAATTATGTATAAAGTGTTAATAAATCATTTCATTTCCATAGCGACACCACCACACCGACATTGACATAAATAAAATTATAACCTGCAAACGAAATATATTTAATTTTAATTTTTGTACCATTCTTAGGCTTTTATATAAAATGCTACATTAAAATTAAATTATTTGATTAGAATATTAACACAATTTTAATTAATTATGAGTTTAAGCTTAAAAAAATCGTAAATTTTACAATTTGATATTGACTTTGACATTATTTGAAAATTCATTTTTGCCATTAGAGACGAAAGTAAAACTTTCATGCCTATTTTACTTTTTTACTGCCGGTCGGCAGTGAAAATGAATACTAGAGCCGCTGTTGGGTACCTATTGAGCTAGTTTAGTAACGAGAGCAGAAAAAAGTCATTTACACGTAATTTTCCCAATTTTTTTAAGGGAATTTAAAAAATTAATTTAAATGTTACGTACCTACTTCGTATTTTAACTAAAGTGACTCCATATTACATACAACACCCACATATTTTGCAGAACTTGTGTACTTTGACGATAAGACTACAACACACAAGTGCATGTGTTATGTATATTTACACATAGTTTATGTACAAAAAATTTACATTTACATACTAACAAATAGACTATTTTTAACACAGATTTATCTGCATAACCACACTTAAATCTAATTATAGTTAGTTACGTTATTATCTGATGATCTTGTATTTAAAGCATTGTGTTTATTATTTTTTTTTTTTTAATTTGTCTTTTATCGTTAATATCGACGTGTCTAATCTAAGCTAATTTTTCAAGTGTGCGATTATGCATTCAGTATACAGCAAATCTTATTAAAGGTGTTGAGGTGTTACATATGTATCATACACACGCAGGTGTGAACTACATTCCAAGATCTTTATTTAGCATGGAACATGATCCGTTGCTATTTATTTACGTTTAAAAATATAATTAAGTAATATGTAACGTGAAATATTGTAAAACTGTTCTCTATTTTATTTTAAATATAGGTATTACATAGCAGTTTTGCAATCATTTGTTTAATATTACGTTGCCTTTAAACATACATGAAAAACAGTATTCTCTACCATTAAGTTGGTGCATTTTTAGTAAGTGATGTATGCAAAAACATTCGTATTCCATTTTTTTACCTTGACACTCCTGTGGAATTGTAATACACGAAGAAGTAATAAGGTGACAGTAAGCGATTTCATAACAATCTAGATCAGTACATATACATATTTATGTTATATCTTTATGTTAATAGATAAGTTTGAAGGTTCTAACATAATAATTACTTAGAGCAACGTACAATATTATTTTATATTTATGTTAGCAAGGTAATGTGTATTTAACTGAAAAAAATCGACATACAAAAATGCATTAAGCAGACTAGCCTACGGTCTTGTATGTACAGGCGTGAAGTGTCAACATTGTTTTTAAAATATAATGTCACAATTTGTAAGTACGCAGTGTGACGTATTTTTAAGTGACCTAACTAATACAAACATAAATTTAGTTCAAATAATCTCTTACCATATTTGAGAAAAAAAAAAGTTTTTAGGGAGAGATCCTGATCACAAAAAAGATAAGCGACTACTCAAACTAAGCTCTATTTACTTTACATTAATTTTTGATATGAATCACTTAATTTATACAAACATTTACCAAATAATAAACTCCTACAATTTCATAAGTGTACGAGGACAATGTTGTGACAAGCAATACATAATTCTTCCTTATATTACGCATAATTTTTACTCATTTTTAACCTCTAAAACTAGCAAATGACGTTACAATGTTCTTTCTACAATAAAATATGTTATACTGGCGTTTTTTTTTATTATTATTTCCGCGGAGGTGGTTCTCTTTCGGGTTTTTGTACTACGACCTTATTGGTCTATTGTACCCTCTGGTGATGGCCCCTTAAAGGAGTCCCGTGTTTTTAAAAAACTCCAGGATTTTCTTTAAGGGTGTTTTTCTTAGCTCTTCTTGGTTGGCTTTTTCCATCCCTAGAAGTGTACGCCGATAGAGATACTGGCGATAGTCAACTTTTTTTTTAGATTACCTAGTATAGTATTTCATTTATTCTGATAGACAATAAAATTTTAAATCCAATAGTGCTTTAAAAAATAAACGTACAAAGCAAAATTTTGGGAAAAAAGGAGTTTAAAAATTGTTTATTATTTTTCTCATAGTCTTAGTATTTGACCAGACAAAACACGATCGCTGTGGTATCTGACAGTTAGTAACTTGTATAAACAAAAAACATTATTTTGTGAGTACTAAATTGAAAATAAACCAACTGTCGAATTGCCTCTGTGATTGTGTATTAAAGGAGCTTTTTTTAATTTAACGCCCACAAAATAGTGATTTTTCGTCGAAAAATTATAAAACACATTCACATCAGTTATAAACTGCCAAATAGTACAGCGATCATGTTTTGTCTAGTCAAATAAATTTTTGTAAAAAAATAATATATAATTTTTAAACTTATTTTCCTCCAAAATTTTTCTATACAAGTTTATTTTTTTAATGCACTATTGGATTTAGAATTAAATTCTTTATCAAAATAAATTCAAAAAATATATAAATTCAAAAAAAAATTGACTATCGCGACCCCATCAGACAATAATCTACAAGTGTTGTATGGGTAATTTTGTTTTTTATTAGTTACATAGACGGTTAAATTAGCAGACTTGGGCAGAATTTAAAGACTAATTTAATGCCGTTTTGACATTTGACCTACACCTTCAACTTTTTTAAACATTTTGAAAAACTAAAAACAGACGATTTTTTCAACGGTAAATAATTTTATATCTACGTTAAAATCACAATGTGAAATTATTCCTGTAGATATTTTTACGAAGAATTAGAAAAAAATTATCTAAAAAATCATGGCCCAAATTTGTCTTATATCTCAAAAATTAAGTGGCCCATGACTTTGTAGATATTTTTTTCTAATTCTTCGTAAAAATATCTACAGGAATCATTTCACATTTTGATTTTAACATTATGCTATGGAATTATTTACCGTTGAAAAAATCGTCTGTTTTTAGTTTTTTCAAAATATTTAAAAAAAAGTTGAAGGCGTAGGTTAAATGTCAAAATGTCAGTTTTGAAATTATGTTCAACTTTGCTAATTTAACCAACTTTGTAAGTCTTATAATTGGATAGTTACCCATACAACATAATTGTCACCCTACATTGTAACGTCATTTGATAGAGATTTTTGTGCAATTTGAAACGATATATTTATAGTTTTTTTTTTCCTTCTTAAAATAACAAAGTTATAGAGATGCAACAGTCAAACTAAATCACCCGGTATACACGAGTACGTATTATAAAAGAGATTTTACTATACCTACTTAGGTAATATTTTTACGGTAACTTACTTCAAAAATTATGCACAAACTCTTAAAGACCACCCGCTTTTCACTTTGATGTGCGTTTGACCTTAATTAGATACGCTGAAACGTTTTAAATGCTGATATTAGCAGGTAAAATTACGTCCGAAATATAAAACTGAATCCCTTTTAATTGCTATAAGAAAAAGTTTCTTTATAACCAGTACATAAATATGAACCAAGACTTAAAACTGATTCATTTACACAACTATTACATACTTTGTAATTAAAGCTTTATTCAATTATTTGCATTTCACACAGTTTGAAATTCTAAAGCGACTATTATTATTACTTAACAACTTAACTGTCACCTTATGCCGGAAATAGCTCTCTTAAATATAAACCGCAATTCTTCAACGTTGTTCTTTCTTGGTTATGACATAATTTTGGAAAAACTTAAGGTACCTTAATGTTTATCATCTGTTAACTACCTTGCGTAAGTAACTTAACAGCCTTAAAATAAGTTTTCATTTAATGCACTAAATAATTTCTTTTAAAATTCATCTGCAGAAGTGAAACAAGTGCTTCACCAAGTAAGGAGCAATCAGTCATTTACATCGAGTAAACGAAACATAGAGAAAAAATTACGCGATTTTAAAAATACGTACACCTGCATTACATAAAATACATTAATAACAGACACACCTGCTCCAATAAATTTTAATTTTAGATACTGAGCCTATACGTATGTAGGTATATGTTACAAGATACGCACTCAAGGCAAAAACTTAAAAACACCCATAAAATAAGATAACACACAAAGATTGCATTCCGTTGAATGCCACTAAACGAAAGTGTGTACTTAAAATTAGTTCAATGAAGTGACTAAAATCATCAGTGGTAATCAGAAGGGATGTTGATATTGTTAAATGGGTCGTCTGTGTTGTCGGCGACATGTTGAGATACAAAAACACGTTTCAGCGTTTAACGAAATGTATTGCTTAACGGATATGGGCAGTAAATAGTGTTAACCTTCAGCATTTAGCAGAAGGTAAAGGAGAAATTACACCTTTTATCGGCAAACAGTAAAACATTATGAAAATCAAACAGAAACAAGGACTGTTATCACTTAAAATAACGCTATCTCTCAACGTGACTAAAAATTATTAGAGTAAAACATAATAAGTTTGTTATTGTATTTAAATTTAATATTATTCATAACTTTAGTATTACAATGCATTTTTTTTAAATCAAGAAACTTCACTAAAACCTGAATTAGCTGTTGCTAAAGTTTGCAAATCGTTTAAATTAAGTAATTAATTATAAAATATTTATCAAATTTTCAAATCTTGATAGCTAGCTATCACTAATAATAAAAAAGGATCTCTTTATTTTGTTTTGTATGATATTTAAAACCTTTTTAATAAATATAAATAAACAAATTTTAGCTGTAAATAAACAAAAATTAAAAGTAACAGATGGTTTAGAATGCGTTAAAAAAATTGTTTTGTCATATAGGAAACATTCTAATAATAAAGGTTGTTTAGAATACAAAACGTTGCTGGTTACCACAGGCATAGACTATTTCCATGACGTTATCAAATCTATTAATTATATTTAAATATATGTATGAATATAATAATCTGTGGCAACATGAATTTTTATCGCTTTTTTGTGTCTAATTAAAGTTGTCATTAGCACTTATTAAGATTCAAAACTTCGTAGATTTTGTCCCTGCAAGCTTTTTTAATCCCAGTTCGGACTAAAATAAATATTACACAGCAAAGATTTTAAAACTACTTTAAAATGTGACAAAGGAAAACAAAGAATTTGTATAAAGTGTGTAATTCGTATGGAATTGCAAATAAACGAACAAAAATGCGTGTAATGACATCTTTATAAATCTGAAGAACATTGGTAATTCACAGCAGTCAATCAAGCTATCTTTAAGTGGCTTATTAGTCTTGAATTAGTTTAAACAAAACTCTTTTTTTATGGCATCTATGATCAATTTACAATATGTTTTTATGATCAATAAGTAAATTGAAGTGGCTTTGATATAACATAAAGCTTACCCAGTGGCAATCACCCGCTTAAAGTTACTCAACTTAAATTGTTATTGCCAACAAAGATTTAATGATTACTTAAAACGATTTGGCAAGAAATTTACGCCTGTTTAGTCTTTTAGTTTGTCCAGTGTTCACTTGTAACTTTGCTGCTAAAGAATTAAAATGATAAGACAATCTTTCTTGATATAAGGCACTAAAACTTTGGATCACATTTTGCACTGACCACATATAATAAATATAAGATCTGTCTGTATAACTTCGCCGGTAACTACCTTGGTTATTGTTCTTAAAGTTTTGGCAGGAAATCGTTGCAATTTTCCTATGTTAAAGTTACTGCTAGAACCCCACAGTTGTATTGCATACGTTCATATTGGTTTTAATTAATACCGTCTTATAAATTATTAGTCTGTTATCTATCGCAATAGACAGATTCTGCCAACCAATTATTTCACAAAAATTATGGTGCCATTAACTTTAATTGAGCTTTGTGCAACCAACTTTAAAATAAATTGGCTATGAAACATTTTTTTACATACCTACACCAAAAATTTTTACAAAAAAAGAACGTCTCGAGGTGTAATTTATCTAGTGTAGCAGTCTCGGTATCCAACGCGCAGACACTTTTGTTTCGCTAAATCATTGTATATTCAGAACTTATATTAGGTATACAGGGTGCACCACGACCCTGAGATTCTTCGATAGCTCCTTTATTAATGAAAATATCAAAAAATATTAATACAAATATTGTGCGAACCTATTTTCTACATAACCTAAAATTATTTTCAAATATACAGGGTGTTTCGTTTGACCGGCACATAAAAAAATTTAATTTTTTTAAATAGAACACCCTGTATATTTTTACATTTTTGGATTGTTCTTAAAATTTACTTTAAAAAATGTATAAGGTCTTAAGTCAACCGTTTTCGTAAAATTTACATTTTTGTGAAAATTTTGAGCGATACAGCACTTTCAATTTTTTTTAACATTAAAGTTATTTAAACAAAGCGGTAAAATTTCGTTTAAAATTTAGATTGATAATAGATTAATTAACACTTTGCGCTAGCTACATTTTAAAAATATTATACAGGGTGTTTTTTACGCTTGGTCAAACTTGTGAAACTTTAAACATCGATAAGTAATTTTTTTAAATGCAACACCCTGCATATTTTTACATTTTCTTGTAGAGAATTTAATTGTATTTCGAAATTATTAAGCATGTCCTATACCTAAAGTTAATATTTTTCGAGCTATCTCGATTTTTATTAGTATTACTAAGGCAATTAAAATATTTTAAAGTGGGCCATGGACGTAAGTCGTAATTTTTCAAAGAATTTTAAACAAAAGAATAAAAAGAGCTGCAACTTTAATTTTAGGCTAATAATGTACCCCATTTTAATATGTGCCGGTCAAACTAAACACCCTGTATATTTGAAAATAATTTTAGGTTATGTAGAAAATAGGTTCGCACAATATTTGTATTAAACATTTTTTGATATTTTTATTAATAAAGGAGCTATCGAAGAATCTCAGGGTCGTGGTGCACCCTGTATATTAACATCGTTAGCGATACTAGAGACCTTAATTTAGTCAACAATAAATTTTCAATTTTGTAGAGTTGTTTTTCGTGTTGGGACTGCGTTGCAAGTTTCCTTATAACCGACGATACGTCCTTTTTTGTAAGGACATCTTCAGGCCTTCAGGGTTGTCTCTTTTAATAGTTTTTACATTTTAAAGTACCACTATTGCTTCTGGATAATATTTTTGACATATGTCAACTTTTCTTTTCGTTTCTTCCTTTCTTGTCTTTAAAGTCCTCCAAATCTTACAATTAGGTCATCTCAGATTGATTCTTTACCATTTAACCTGTTTAGAAAATATCTTAGCGAGTCGTCCCCATACACTGTTTCTATCCTTTCGTCTGCAAGTTAAGGTCCATTGCCTTTTTTGATTAAAAATATTACAACACTTCTCTACTCGAGATTGATTTTACTTGTTACAAATCGTTTAATTTAAAATTTAAACTCAAGTTTGCAATTAAGTTCATAAATATCACGGCTACTGGACAACGCAAAACGAAACCGTTACATTTGTTTTTTGATGGTTAGGTTGATTACTTAATGATTTGTCCACGTAGTTTATGAAACATCCAGATACAGTGCCTACTATATGCAGACGATATAATAATAGTGGGGGAAAATAGAGAAGACATACAAAAATCCTTGAACCAGTGGAACGAAACGATACAACAAATGGGAATGGAAATAAACACAGGGAAAACAAAAATAATGAAAATAAACGATGATGACCAGCAAAACATCAAATGCGGAGACGACGTACTGGAGCAAGTCTCGACAATAGAGTACTTAGGAACGAAAATTAGCGAAGATGGGAAAATTGACGCAGAAATCCTAAACAGAACCAGAAAAAGCACGAGAATTTACTACCAACTAAACAAAACTATCCTTGGGAAAAAAGAAATTAGTGCACAAACAAAAACCAGAATATACAACACGGTCGTAATTCCAACTATGCTGTATAGTAGTGAAACATGGCCACTAACATCTAAACATGAGAAAAGAATAACGGCAGCAGAAATAAGATTCTTAAGAAAAATAGCGGGAAAAACAAAAAGAGATAAGTGCAAAAATAAAGACATCCAGAATAACCTACAACAAAACAAATAACCCAAAATATCGAAGAAAAACAATTAAAATGGTACGGACACGTGCAGAGGATGCCGCCAGAATCTATGACAAAAAAAAATAACAGAAAGTAGGAGGTATGGGAAAAGGCGGGTAGGAAGGCCAACAGCTAACATGGAAAACAGGATAGAACAAATAGCCCGTGAAAGAGGGAAAACAGTTGGGGAGTTGAGAGCGATGACGGCAGACAAAAAGATCTGGAAAAGTTGGGTGGAGAACCACCAAAAGCCGACGCCGTGAGGCATAGGGTTTAGTAAAAGAAGAAGAAGAAGAAGTTTATGAAACACTGAAATATCGACTCTAACTACACGTCATATCATGTTTATGGGTATTTCATTAAGAACAGAATATAAATCATTCCTTTGACACACATTGTGGTGTATTATATCTTATATCATAGAATACTTGTTTTAAAGTATCTCAATAATTTTACTTTCTTCCTTGTTGCGTGTAACTGTTTTGACACGAATACAGTGTACCTTTTATTATCTGAAAACGCTCCAAATTTCAAAATCCTTTTACCGACTCCAAAGATACTATGGCTGTATCGATATTACCACAATAATTCATTTTCGATGTCAGGCGCACCCAATAAATCATAAATATTATAATTGCGATCAATTATATTAATTTCCAAGTCCAATCACTCATACCACATCAGAACATATAATTGTAGTCTAGATGTTATCTGTTAATGAAAACCCATGAACAACGGTTGGCATTTACCATTCAATTATGTTCTAGAAAGCATATTTTTGCGAAAATTTTAAATAATTACAGTTTATAACACATTCATAATCAATATAGGACGAATACTTTTTCATCAGGCTCACGGAGATTTGTAATCGGAATTTACATTTTGAGCTAAAAATCCAAAAACGCTTAATGCATATATTATAGAAGTTTAAATACAAATCACTTATTTTATATCTAAAAAGTCGATTCTTGTATATTTTTACATTTTCAGATGGAGAATAACATGTGATGATGTTTCTGAATGTAGCTTTTTATTCTACGCCCAAAAATATAAAAATATACAGGGTGTTCCATTTAAATACATATTTGAGTTGGGGTAATTTTTTGCTAAACCGGAAATACAAAAAAATAAATATATCATCATTAGACTTTTAATTTTTGACCATATATTCAAGCCAAATGTAAAAGAAGGTTTAAAAATAACTAAGAAAATTTCCTTCACCTGTCAAATTTGCGTTTTCAACCAACCACTAATCTTTAATCTTCTAGAGACCAAAAGGATTAATAATTTTACATTCCCCTGTCAGATGTTGATCCTTCTGTCAAATTTGCGTTTTCGACCAATGACAAACTCAGATTTCCTAGAAACGACCAATAAACATAATCGTACACTGATAATATGCTTTTCGCAATTAACAGATTTTCATGCGTTTATTGGTCGTTTCTAAGAAACCTGAGTTTATGATTGGACGAAAATCTGTATAAATTTGGAGAGGGAATTAAATATTATGTTGCTTGATAATTTTTTGACGAATTTCGGCGACCAGTAGCGTTACTTTAAAACCACACCCCTAACGCACCACTCAGACAGTACTTGTAAAATTTGACATAAATACATTTAATTTGACAGGTAGGTTAGGTGAAGGAAATTTTCTGACAAAATATAACTCGTGCATTGCAAATAATCTATAATTTTTAATGCACTTGTTATAGGTATTACTACTGATAATCGACCGTTCTTGGACTCTGTCCTAACCCTATATATTCCACGGTTAGGTATTTCAATATTGATATATTCTATTAAACGAATTAGGTAATAGTTAAAACAGTAATCACATGATTTGATCTATTATAAAACAAAGAACTCCCTAAAAAAATGTAAAGAATTGATACTTTTATATTTGAAGGCCAAGTTTAGCATCATAATATTAAGATCAATGATCAACTGTCGCTGAATGACTTAAACTAAAATTGTAGTCAGCAAACAGTGTAAATTACACAACCATTTTGCACACTTGTGTAATTTAAAGTAAAACGATTCAGCGACTATTTAAGGTGTAATATTTCAAGTATTTGTTTTTAAAAAGTGTAGTTATTAAATGTTACTGTTTCAACAACGGTAATAAATCTTTAATGTACGTACATACATGTGAAAGTTGAGCAACATTTAACCGAGACCGTAAAAATCACTCGAATTTAAGTGTGTGTGCATTTAAAGTGTAGTTAACAGTGGACTGACCTACAAAGCATTTTTTTAAACCGCGCTAGACGGCAGACCATTGCGTTAGACATATAGTTTTTGAACACGTCGTGATTAAATAACGGGATCGTAGAAATTATGGTTTTTGCAAGGCCCATAATTACTTAAATCAACACTTGCACGTCAACAATATTTTTAAGGTAACCTGGCATCACAAAAAGTAATTGTCTGTAAGTCACGTATCAGGTGTACTATTACAAATTAAAATCTAATTGGGTACTGTTGGATTGGCTATAAAATATTACAGTTTTATTTCGTTATAAATTAAATTAAAACTAGACAATATCTGTATCGAATTATCGCTGTTCATACACTGGAAAAACTCTTAAGCACGACTGACCATAAACCAAACAAATAATATAATAACATTTGACACACAGACACTGCCTTTTTTGGATCGCCTAGCAAAATATGTTTAACCCCTTGAACGTTACATTAAATTCCTGGGTTTATGCATGCGACAATGTCGCGGCGGCAGAGGCTAACCGTTTTTTATGTTGCTTCTGTAATTAAGCTGTGAGTTGAAAAATACAACAACACAAAATCACTATCATCACCATCCATAAATGAACAATAAATTAACAAACTACAGGTGAAAACTCGCTTGGTGGTATAATGACGCTTGTTTGACAGCGCTAATTAACAAAACTCGTCACCATGGCAACCAGCAACTTTCCGGACTAGGCCGGTAAAGACAACTCATTACCATGAAAACCAGTTACTTTCTGGCCTAGACAGGTAAAGATGTATTTTCCAACCTAAAAATTGATCAGAAAAAGCTGATTTTCTGGACGGACGCAGAAAAATACTGTTACTAAACTTACGATAAGTAATCTTTACCTAGAATATCTCTTTCTTGCCAACCATCTTGTGTTAAAGGGATTAAATCAGAGTTATCTACGAATATAGTTTGAAATTACAAAAAATTGCACTCTACTCATTATGTGCTGCGAGAAAATAATCTACGTGTATCTTGTACGTTATATAGATAATGGCAAATATGCGTTTAAAATATTTATCAGCAATCAGCAGCTATTACAGGAAAGTATGCTATTAATATCATAGTTACTATTATTAAAATTGTATACTTTATCAAGGTGACTGCACATATAAGTAACAATATAATAACAAATAAGAAATTCTGGAATGTCTTCTTTATGGATTTATGTACTGAAGCAATTATTCTACAAATTGCTCACTAATATTTTTATAACCGTTATTAAGAGATATTAAAAAATATCTATAAGGAAAATATATTGTTAAATCAATTAGTAACATACAACAAAGATATCTGCAATAACGCACTAAACCGTTTGCAATGCTAAATATATTAAGTAATTAAATATTACCTTGGGTGCAGTAATAAAACACAAAAACTCAATATCTGTACGTATTGAATTGTTTTAACTAACCCACGCATCTGTAATCAATAATAAATTATTTATTGCGTCGGTCAAGTCTTATTTTGTTGGCGTATACCGTTGTAAAAACGGGCAGAGCAAGTTTCTTGCACAGAACAGATCCATATATGGACCTCACCTGACGGGGTAGTTACTTTAAACTCGATTGAACTTTGGTATTCGCGGAATAACGTGCCTTACTGCAGTGCTTCAACTTTATTTAACCTTCTATAAATGCAATACGATATCGCATTAGATATTCAACGAGTTCTTACTTTATACTGTCAGGAATTTTAAATCAACAGATAGCAGTGCATATTTTTCAATAAAAACAGGAGTCGATTAGATCAAAGATCGGTGATATAATGAAACGAATCTAGTGCTATTAGTTTGAAAGAACTCCACAAATCATATTAAATACACACGTTGTCCAAGGAGAAATCTGCCAACCTACAAAGGTACGTTCCTAGGGTAATTTTGAGTTAAAAAATTACATGAACATGGAACCAATACAAAAACACTTATGGAATAGTATCTTTAGTTATTATCATTTTAAACTTGGAATTTTTAAAATTATAAGCACTGCCTTGCTTCCAATTTATGTCAATAACACTTTTTTTTCTATCTTAAAATACTCTAGGGATGCACTTTTGAAGTTTAATAGATTTCTCTACAAAATAATATAATTAATTAGATGTAAAAATTTAATGTTTACCTCTACACGGTAATGGTAGAAGAGGACAGATTATAACTATATACAGTGCTGCGCAAAAGTATGGAAACAAACAAATATCTAGAATACTATTTAAGGTATTACAACAAACTTTCATATTTAAGCGTTATCGCATGTTTCGGGTTTGATAAATATATTGAGGTTATACAATACGACTTCCGGTTCAACCGGGAACGGACTTAAACTTTGAAATTGTCAATAGAAAATCCCGTTTATTCTTATAATTTTGGATTTCTTTACATTTTTGTATACATATTGAGCGATACAGCAATTAAAAAATTTTCAACATTTAAAACCTTTTAGGTTCCCTGGGCCACATTGGAAGAAGAGAGTTGTTTTACGCTACACATAAAATACACTAATGATAGCTGATAAGCTAAAAAACGTAGAATATAATAGTTAACATATTTCAGTAATTTAAACTTCATTAATTTTTAGTCGCAATCTCATAAAATTTGTAAATTTAAGATATATACAGCGTCATTCAAAAAGTCTGCAACAAATGGGAAAAATTTTTATTATCGATTTCTCAGAAAATTTTATTCTTGATAAAAGTTGGTGCATGGTCTAAAACTAATTTTAAGATAAAAAAATTATTAAAAAGTCATAGGACACTAGATTTTAACGATTTTTGAAATATTAACATAAGTAAAGTGCTCTTATTTTAAGAGATACAAAAAAAGTTTATGGGAAAAAGAATTTAATCTCACTTAGTGCATTTCTATGTTCCTCCAAATAAAGTTATTAAAAATGGATATTAATTAAGTGGGCCTTATTCAGCTCAGGTACCTTACAACTTGTACTTGATAATCTCTAGTTAAAATATTTTGATAAGCAACCAACTTACTATATGGAAGTTGCCTTGATTTATCGGACAACTATTACAGTCCGTATGTATTTATTCAATTATTCAGTATTAATGCAACACTTCTTGAAATCCTCTTTATGGATTATTTCAATGCTGTTCAAAATAAACTTTACCTTGGTCAGTTTTCTGTAAACTATGTATTACCTATGACATACATATTTAATATGTTTATTTCCGTCCAATATTTTGCGTGACGGCCACCAAAAATTGTGATTCTAACGACAGAGGCAACTTAACGGAAGCAAACGAATTCTGCACGTCGAATATCTATAAATTTTAATGGCCTTATAACAATTGTACGGTGAGTCACGTACAAAAAGACCAAATATACGACCTAAACCGCAAAACGACGAATTGTACGAAGCGCATTATCAACATCCTTGATCTTTGTTTTGGTTTGTGAAGAGTAAAATATGCAATGCAGATACATAGATACATTTTAAACATTTATCCGAGTGGCTGCCCTTCTGTTCCCTAAATGGTCAAGCCTTGGCCACCAAAAACCTAATCTAAAAGAAAACCACAGGAATATATATGAACATCATTATCACAGTCATTATATTATAGATGTATAATGATTAAGAATTATTGTTCTTGTTGACTGCACGGGGTAAAACGTGTTAAAATTGCGTCATGTCATTTTCACGACGACTGCCGTAGCGGAAATCAAGTAGCCCATGATTAATGTGTAGTTTAAACGGCCACCTTGGCCTTCTTGATGATTTACCAAGGTCCTTTATTTAGCGCCACGGTTCGGTACAAATTTTTTATCAAACAAATGTTCTGAACTATATAATTATCTCCGTTGTCATTTCCTACAAGTACAACGGAGAACAAATCTAAGGCCGCTCTTGAAACTATATATGGAAAATTTATTTACGCTATTTAAATACTCGGTAACCGTATATGGCAATACCTTAATTAAACTATCAGAAGTTTTTGTGGATGCTTTTAAAATTCCTGCTTTTAATTGTGACCTTTCAGGATAATAAGGAACTTCTTCCGCACACAAAAGTTCACTTACCAGTTGATAGTTTTATTAAGTATGTGCATTAGTTTGTTAATGAACTGTAAACAATTATCAATAGCGCAGTTATAACATACAGGGTGATTCAAATTCGAGGGCGACCATGGGGCTTATAATAACAGAATATGGGTTTAAATTTGGCAAAGTTGCTAAATGTCATGCTCAATAATAATTTGAAGAGAAATTGGAAATATCTCAAACGGTATTCAAAAAAAAATTAGGAAAAACTGGAAAATACGGTTTTTAACAATCGTTTTTAACTCCTTTGGACTTTGAAATATTTCAAATATGTAAGAACATTGCTTAAGCAACTTTTTAAGCCGCATCAGACGGTGGTCACAAATTTTTCCTAGATCGATTCGTTTTTGTTTCATAACAATTGACAACCAACTTTATTTTTTCTTATGGGCGCAATTTTTGCTATTTACATAATCAAATAACATTTATTTTTCAGAATTCTTTGATGCATCATATATGGTATTTTACTCCTTTTTTCATTGTCAAATTTGAAAAAATGCGTTTTAAACAACAACCACGATAAATCAGGTAGGCCGGTCGTTGTAGTTTATGTTGTTTCCATGACAACCAATCAACAAACTGAAAGTTTTGAAAGCTTATAACTTGTCACATTAATAGATTTGTAAAAATGAACTTAACAAAAACGAAGAAAAACGCGATTTGCTGCGACTTTTTTATACCGTTCTTTGAAGTTTTGTTATACTCTTTTCATATCTTTTAACAAATTTACTTAAGTTTCTGTTTAACGTAGAAAAATAGTGTTTTTTCCTGATCTGTTTGTAATAAAAATGTTTTTTTTTTACTGTCATCTGAAACTTTTCTGCCATATTATCTTCTGCCCCAAATTTCTGTCCAACGTACAAAAATATGTGTGCGAGGGTTGTCTTCTTTCTGGATATATTTCTGCATATCGTTAACTTGACAATATAGCATTCCTGTTTAATGAATAAAAAATTCGCAGCATATCCCGTTTTTCTTCGTTATTTAGGTTCTTTTTTACAAATCTATTATTGTGGCAAGTAACAGGCTTTCAAAACTTTCAGTTTGTTGATTGGCTGTCATGGAAACAACATAAAATACAACGACCGGCCTACCTGATTTATAAGGGTTATTGTTAAAAACGCATTTTTTAAAATTCGACAATGAAAAAAGAAGTAAAATACCATGTGTGATACATCAATGAATTCAGAAAAATGAATGCTATTTGATTATGTAAATAGCAAAAATTGCGCCCATCAGAAAAAATAAAGTTGGTTGTCATAAAACAAAAACGAATCGATCTAGAAATAACTTGTGACCACCGTCCGATGCGGCTTAAAAAGTTGCTTGGGCAATGTTTTTACACATTTAACATATTTTATACTCCAAAGAAATTATGAAGTATTTTCAAAAATCGTATTTTCTGGTTTTTCCTAATTTTATCGGATACCGTTTGAGATATTTCCAACTTCTCTTCGGATTATTAATGAGCAAGTTTGCCAAATTTAAACCTATACTCTAGCTATTATAATAAGCGAGATCCTCATGGTCGCCCTCGAATTTGAATCACCCTGTATACACAACAACCTATTAGATTCACGCAATAAACTTACCACTAATAGGTAATAACGCAGCAAATTAAACTTGAGATATATGCAAACACAGATATAAGAATAGTAAAATCATAAGAGGGCTATATTTTATCAAAAATATGCTTTCAACATAAGACTCCCACGCGATGTAAAATTAAATAGAAAAAGACAAACGATCAATAACTAAATTCAATACTTAAAGAAAGTATAAAATTACAAGGAAATGCATATTTCATTTTATAATGAAGGCATAATTAATGTTGAAAGGTAATCATTAAAAAAACGCCACTGACTGTCCCGGTTACAGTTCAACGGTTCAAAATGAAAACACAGAATAACTACAACCGTTGGAGAATTGATAAATAAACGTGCAATTAGAGAAGACAAGCGTGGTATGAACTCTTGTCGTTGGTTTTTAAAGAACAATGCTCAAAATGTAATCACAAAGTCGTGGTACGCAAACAAAATAAAAAAGAAAATAGCACTGGGAGATTCAAATAAATAAAAAAAAAAAAAACATCAATAAAACGGTAAAATAAAGATTAAAGAATGATCGTTGCTTAAATACATTTTAAATCATAATATAGTCAAAATACGAAATTGTTTTAAAAAGTTAGACCCATGGTCTAAAATTTTGAAAAGTTATTACGATAGTAATTGGAACTCCAAGTACCATTTTCGTGTATTTGAGTGACGAAATTCCTCATTAGCTGATAATTCTAATGGACTAATCTAAATAAACGAACAGTGTTGTCCAATGACGATAGAGTAGTGACGAATAAAAGTGTGTGCGGTGTTTGAAAACATTTGAAATAATACCTAATTATTAACAATTAAATCAGCTAACGTTGTAAGAATTATAACATCCTAAAATTATAGCAGAACATTTTTTTAGACCAACCATCCATGCTAAGGGAGCATAATTTCTGCAATTAATTAAAACAGCAATTAATAAATATATTTCGTTTGAAACTTAAAAACTACAGATCTAATATACAGTGTGTACAAAAAGCAACGTGACACATCAATATCTTGTCTTGTAATCACTTTACAAAAAAAAAAATGAAAAAAAGCTGTTTACGGTTATTTACTACATAACCTTAAATTATTTCAAATGTACACAGTGTTTTGTTTTTGCGCACCGATACGTAACTTTGTTTTCTTAAATAAAACACCCTGTATATTTTATGTTAATTAGGTGCAAAATTAAATTTTCTTTCAAAAATTTATAGTTTTATGTATCTAAAATTAATCGTTTTTAGGTTTTTATAATTATATTGACAAGAAGAGGTGAAATATTAATATTTTTCCAGAGTACTGTTCCTGTCAATATTTTCATAAAAATTTAAATAAGTCAAAAAAGATTGATTTTAAATCAATAAAGCACCATACATTTTTGAAAGACAATTACTTACATTTTACACATAAAAATACAAAATATACAGGGTGTTCTATTTCAGAAAACAAAGTTATGTATCGGTGCGCAAAAACAAAACACTGTGTACATTTAAAAATATTTTAAGCTTATGTAGTAAATAACCACAAACAACTTTTACTCAAAACTCTTTTTTGTAAAGTTATCACAAGACGAGATATTGACGCGTTACGATACTTTTTGTACACACCGTATCTGCATTTTCTGGAACATAATATATTGAACATGAAGTATGGCAATAAAAATAAACACAGTTTCCAGCACTACTTTATTTCTGAAAATGTAGCATCCAGAATAGTAGAATAAATAATTTCATGGGACAGCTACAACCAACTTTCAAATTTGTAAGTCTTCGTTATATAGCGCAGTTACGATTTTTCGTAGTAACCTAATTTACATATTAAGCAATAGTTGCTGTACTCATGTTCTGTTCATGTTCTTGTAACCGATGTTTTTTATAGATCATAAATTACTGATTGACGTTATGATTTGACAGCTAAGTAACGTTAACAAGAACGTATTATAAGCAAATAATTTTAAAATATTTATTACTTTAGCATGCTTAGCGACTTCATGATGTGTTGAAATAATTAAACTTAACTTAAGTATTAATAAACTTCTCCTATTTCGCATTATATCGATAAACGTTAACGTAATAATAGTAGAGTAAAGTGCCCTAATATGGAACAGTTACCTATTATGGAATACATCAGTTTTATGACAATGAATAAGCCATATCTGTTGAAAAGTATATGTACCTATTTGTATATTGATCACACATTCCCAAATGTAAAATACGTAAAAAATATTCACTAGATTACATAACCGATTCAAATATATTTTTGACGTGCTCCTGAGTTTATAGGCTAAATCTTTCAGTGCAAAATATTATATGCTAGGGTAAATGATATAAAATATTTTATTGCATGTTTATTTAGCATGAGCCTTTAAATTTCAATTAAATAGACCAAAATTTTGATTGGGGCCATTTAATGTTTTACATATACCGATTTTTGAAATGTCACATTGATGCCTAATATGGAATACATAGAGGTGCCTTTTAATGAATATGATTATGGTCACTAAGTACAGCAATATGGGTTCAGTGTCAAAAGTGTCAGAAATGGGCAGACGAAAATTGTGCAAAATACCCACAAAAAAAAACAATTCTATTGTCCTACCTGTAAAAAATAAATAAATTATCAACATTTACTTCGAATGATACTCGAATTATAATTTAATTTACATAAATAACAGAGTTTTGGTTTGGTTTAAGTAGTAATGCAAATCAGAAAGAAATAAAAGATTAATCTATGAGCAGTTGTTTATTTTAATGTATATTTCCTATATAATTCTATATTCCATATTAAGAACCCTAGTATTCCATATTAGGTTCCTCGGGAGCTTAATATGGAATAGTAGTAACATTTAAAAAAAATAGCTATATAAGAAATATCTACCATAATATCGTACCAGAATTCGAGTAATGTGTTGCGTATTCATTATCCTTATAATTTGTTTTGCAAAATTTTGTTGAATAAATGTGAATATTATTGCCAAATACAAAAAAGTGTTCCATATTAGGGCACTTTACTCTAGTAATGGTTAAATAAAATTTAATTATTTTAATTCCTTGGCACCGAAACGGTTTTGTATTCGTTACAAAAATCGCATAATAGATACGTAATAATTTTATCTGTTTTTTTAAAATAAAATTGAGAACTAAGAATTAAACGATTAAATGTTAAACGAATTAAAGAGCAACATAAACAACTAAACACTGAAATTGGATACAGAAATCTAGAACTAATTAAATTGAGGAGCCTATTATACGCAAATGACGTGGTACTAATAGCAAATAACAAAATGCAAAAGTTAGTGAACGCATGGACCGAAGAAATCGAGGACAGGAAATGGAAGTGAACATAAAAAAAAAACAAAAACTATGATCGTAAACGAAAAACGAAAAGACAATCAGAACAACAAAATTAAATGTAAAAACAATATACTGAAAGAGTAACAACATATAAATACTTGCAAAGCATAATATCAGAGGATGGGAAAACAGATGCCAAATTAACAAATAGAGCGAAAAAATCAACAAAAACGTATTACTCATTAAACAAAACAATACTAGGACACAAAAATATTGACATAAAGTGGAAAATGAAAATCCATAATATGGTAACCTGACCAACAATAACCTACGCATCCGCAAATTGGACGCTAAGAAAAAAAGACGAAGCTAAAATTAACACTATCGAAATGAAACAACTCAGAAAAACTGCCGGAAAAACTAAATGGGACAGGATTAAAAACAAAAACATTAAAGAACAAGAACTAATAATAGAAAAAATAAAAAGGCGCAACTAAACTGGTATGGCCATATAGTAAGAATGAAACCTGACAGATTCAGAGTCGGTCCTAGGGTTTGCGGGGCCGTGTGCGAAAACAAATGCGGGGCAGGATATTTTGATAAAGGGCCAAGTTAAGGTAAAATGTTACTTAAAAAAAAGAAAAAATAGGCTGGCAACCTAAAAAAAAAAGCTCCTCGGCCTCGCCCTCATCCCTCTAGCGCGGGCCGGCCTGCTGTGTGCGTGTGTTTTTATTTTCCGCACACGGCCCCGCAAACCCTAAACGGCTAGCGCGGGGCCCTATATCCGGCCCTGGACAGAATCACAAGAAAAATAATGGAAATAGAAAAAACAGGCAAAAAACAAAGAGGGAGACCAAAAAAAAAATGAATAGACGAAATAAGGGAAATGGGGTTAAAAAAAAGGCAAAACAGTAGAAGAAATGAGAACTCTAGCAAAAGACAGAAGGGCATGGAGGAAATGGACTCAGGACACGAGGGGGGCCTCCGACGCCTGAAAATGCAAAAGGGGTATAAGAAGAACAATATAAATTAAAAACTAAGAATTAAACTCAAAGTTTGAGACTATATGTCAGAGCAAAAGGAAATGTTACAGGATTACTTTTTTTCAAAAGCAAAAGAGGATGCAAGACGCATGTCCTGATGTTCTAGACCCGACATATTTTTTTAAAATAAAATTCTCCCACCCACCAAAAACACTGTTGTTTTTACAATAGAATATACTTGGTGAAAGTTTTAATTAATGTAGCAATAAAATCAATAAATGTCAAAATTAATTGACAGTATCCATCTCTTTAAATTTACGAGTCCGACCTTCTAGATTAGATGCTAGTCCCTAGTACATATATCATTTTTTTACTTTCGATATCTCTCACAAAAACGATTATACTTCGGTTAAAAATGCAACGTAAGCGAGATAAAAAAACTGTTTGACAAAGTACCCTTTTAACATTTTCTTCTGATAAATTTATGTAAGTACACAGGTAACCTAGTTTTTTTTCTGTACATTAATATCGCTCTCGGACACCAAAACCCCGCTGTTCTACTTTGAGAGCCGTATCCGGTATATAACTCATTTAATAAATATACTAAGTTTAATTTCGCGCCAGTATACGGAATTTTATTATTAAGAAATAAACGACATTTACTAATATTAAATTAAATTAATAGGTGGGTGTTCTGCACACAGTGACACAAGGTCGCAATTTCTACGGTAGATTTGAATGGTACACTATCGTTTTATTAAGTCAATTAAAACAAGTTCCCATAATCTAATAGGTGCACATTATATTCATTTAACATGTCGATAATTTATTATTAGGTGTGTAAAAAATGTTTCTAGTTTAGATAAAAAAATATGTATTTAAAGGTTAGTTTAAACAACACATTCGATAAAAACAAAGGTTTACAGTAACTAACTATAGGTACCGTTATCGTATATCTGTTAATGTAAAAGCCCGGAAATTGGTAAATCTTAGTTTTAAATCCTAGCATTTACCATAATGAAGTGGTAAAAGTTCCGATTAGCTTCATTGTCACTGTTTATTTAAAATAAAAAGCTTCAACCAACCCCTAACCTGACCCTCTATTACTGACCAAATGAATGAAGGTCAGGTTAATGGTTACTTAAAGTATTTTAATGAAAACAAATGTGAAAGCCCGAAATAAAAGCGTTTACAAGCTTTTTTGAGACTTTTACCGCCTCACTATGGTAAATGCTGGTAATCGCCGGTAAATCTAAAATTTACCAATTTTCGGGTTTTTACAATAACATATTTATACACAGGACGCTTAGGTGATCATCGTTATTACAAATAATTTGTTTGTTTTTTAAATATTATCTCACCCAATGTTAAGTAATTTTATACAGCGTGTTTGAAATTCGACTTTAAACATGAGGATCTCTCCTATTATAATAGCTAGAGTATAGGTTTAAATTTGGCAAATATGCTAAATTCGTTGTTCATTAATAATCCGAAGAGAAATTAGAAATAACTCAAACGGTATCCGAGAAAATTAGAAAATAACGGAAAATACGATTTTTTTAAATCGCCTTTGGATCATAAAATATTTCAAATGTGTAAAAACATTGCCCAAGCAACTTTTTAAGCCAAATCGGATAGTGATAACAATTTTTTTCTATGTCGAGTCGTTTTTGTTTTATGACAACGGCCTTAATTTTTTTCTTATGGGCGCAACTTTTGCCATTTACATAATCAAATAGAATTTTTTTTTCTGATTTCATTGTTGTGTCACATATAGTATTTCACTTTTGTCAAATTTAAAAAAATGCGTTTTGGACAACAAACACTATAAATCAGGTAGCCCGGTCGTTTTAGTTTATGTCGTTACCATGACAACCAATCAACAAACTAAAAATTTTGAAAGCCTATGATGTACTAGTCATCGTAAATAAATTCGTGTAAATGAACTTTAACAACGATGAAAAACGCGATGTATACCATGATCAAACAAAAGTTTGCTTTCTTCTACAAATACGTTGTTTACTTTAAAAGAAATATTGGAAATATGAAAACTATATATACATAAAAATAATGAGAAATGTTTTTTTTAACAGCGAAAACAAACTTTTATGACAACCAATTTATTTACCGAAACTTTGTACTTACTAGAAATAAAAATGGTACCTACATTAGGTATATACCATTCCTTAAAACAAAACCAAAATTGATACGAAATTTGTTTGCAACAAAAAATAATTTGAATTAAAGCAGGAGGAAGAGCATGGGCTGATATTCATTCGTTACGACCAGTAGTTGCACACTCATTTTGACAATAATAATATTAGCCGATTTTGGATTAAAAAAGCCATTGGAATTTGATTTCCAAACAGGATTGTTAGCTCTAAATTAAATTAAAAGTTAGAAAAGAGAGAGATTACAGACAAAATTATAAGCGTTTTTATTTTTAAATTATAAGCCTCACCTCGTGATAAAAATTGTGTTTGTCACCTCGTTAAATTTATTAGACATAATTTTTACTTACTCATTTATGTGATTTATTCTTTATTACTTATATTATTACACAATATTGTTGTTGTATATTTTAATACATTGTTGTATTTAAATTTTTTTTATTTTGAAATTGTGCCGAGACATTGAAAGGGTTGAAAAACACTGGCCTACTGAAATCTCATATCTTTGATATAAAAAATTATTTTAAAATGTGTTTTTATGTTTTAAAAAACATTTACTATACAATTTTAACCATAGAATAAGAAAGAAATGTTGATTATATGGCCTTTTTCAAATTATTATGCATACACATTTAGATTTGGAATTTGTTTTTTACCACTGCATGAATATTATTTGGCCAAAGAGTTGGTATGGTTGATATGGAACAGCCAAGCTGTGGCATTGGAAAAAAGTAGCAGGACAAGCCCATTCTAAGGCTATCCTGTCAATGGTCTCTAAAGAAAAGACAGAAGAAATGCTCAAGATGAGCAGAGTAGACATCAGAGCAACCACAGGACTCGTCACAGGACACTGTGAGCTAAACAAACTTCTACATAATAGGGCTCTCAGAGACCGATACATGCAGAGGATGTGGTGAAGAAGAAGAAACTCCTCTTCACGTGATATGCCAGGATTCACACCCTATCGGCGTAGACTTTTAGGGATGGAAAACGCCAACCCAGAAGAGTTAAGAAAAACACCCTTAAAGAAAATCCTGGAGTTTTTCAAAAACACAGGACTTCTTTAAGGGGCTATCACCAGAGGGCACAATAGACAAATAGGTCGCAGCACAGGAACCCGACAGGGGACCACCACCGCGGAAATAATAATAATAGCCAAAGAGTGGTAACAAAGTACTGGCAAAAATGATTGTCCAAATTTTGTGTAAGACGACTATGATTATACTATATTGAAATTAATTCTTTTATAACCAAAACTTTACATGTGAACTCTAATCAATCTGACTTACATAAATTTCATCAATGCTAATATTTAATTAATTTTTTTTTTAATATTTGTAATAAAATGCCATAAATTATATAACTAAAGTTTTTAATCTATCGTTCTGAAGAGTCATCAAAAAGCGTCTTTTTTACGCTTAATCATATATTCAGGTCAAGGTTTAATTAAAATAAACAATTTAGTTATTTTCGATCATTTCTTAAACATGCATATTTATACTAGAAATCGACATTTTACAATCGCGAAAAATTTACATGTTGCAAGATGATGTTAACAAATTTGGCGTTGTTGTTCAAGAAGATCCAAGAATAAGCCAACCTGAACGAAGGTACTCTTAATTTTATTTTTACTTTTACATGAACGACAAGGTTCAATAATAATTTGCATAATGATTTTCACTTTCACTGTTTAAGTTAGACTTAAAGTAAATACGAAAATTTGGGGAACATGATTAGCCACTTTAGCGGAAGCCACCGATATTCGACAAATATTTATTTAAAAAATGGAATCTGTATTTAATATTTTTTAGTTAAGTGTCTGCCGTCTAGACTAGATGGTGATTTACCACAACTTGTTGATTTACAAATAAATCAAGAGGATATTAGTAATATGATTTTCCGTAAAAGAAGGATATATTTTAAAAGTAAAATTGTTTAAAACAATTTTTTTAAATCTCATTTAGTTAATCAGTTCTGAGGATATTCAAAAAATATTTCATGGGTACTTTGACATTGAAAAATAGATAATTTCAAAATTCTTAAAACTTGAAATTGAGGTGTATTTAATGTATTTATTTATGTTGATGTTTATTTAAATTTTTTAATCAAAACTATGCCTTTATATGGTAAATGAAAACACCTTAAAAATCTAGCCTAACCTTCAAAGACAGCTACTAACATGGTTTCCTGCCCACATTGTCTAGTCAACGAAGGCCCAATCGTTCGTTGCCCAGTTATATTTTCGTTAACACTATTACTTGTAAATGTCACTGAAAAACTAATACTGTCACAACACAGTCTGTTTTCGTTTGGTATATAGTAGCTATTTTCTGTATTTGTAAATTTCACATTGTCCAAATCAGTGCTTTTTTATGCTATTTTACAAATATTTAAAAACATTTTAAGGCTAGTTTACGTACTCGTTTTTTAACTGAGGAGTTTTCAATAGATACCTACTTTTTTTTAATAATATGCTGATTTTAATTGACTTTAAACAACTTTTAATTGAAAACAAATATTAAATCACTAAAAAATATATCTCAAAAAACAAATTCCGATAACAATCTGTGTAGGTTTTATTAAATAATAATGTTATGCTTAATATTTCAAGAATTAAAATTAGTTTGAGATGCACAACTTCTAGTTAAGGTTAACGCATGGAGTGATGCATCAACAAAACAATAAACTAGGATAAAATATGCACAAATTTAGCAGCTACCAATTATCATAAATGCGTGAAATATTTTTATCCCCAAAGTATACAATTTTACACCATAAGTATTCACGATAAGCTATTACACAATTGTTCGACATTCTTAGTACAGCATATTAAAAACTTTCAAAATATTTTAACATTTAAACTTCACGAAATTTTGGTATTCCTTTTATGGAAAATAAAATAATAATAGATGGTTGCCAACGTAACTAATTTCACCATAAAAAATAACTGAAACACGGCTGCTTCATGCATTCTTGCTGTAAGCATATTTTAATGAAAATGACCAAACTGCGTTATTTCATAAGTCAATATAACATAAAGTAAAATAGTCAACAAAATCGCGCATATGGTAAAATATGATTCATAAATGAATTACAAAAATATGTTTTTACGAAACAACAAAACACTTAAAGCAACAAAACTAAATGTTGACTTTATTACCTATTAATTACCAATTTCTTAAATGCACTTATTTGCAAAAGCATTAATAAAAAAGGACGAAAATCAAAAATATTTACCTAAATTGAAAGCGCCTTGTTATTTTGTGGCTAATTTATTTGAAAATTACGATAAATAATTTAGAGGACAAATTACACATCTTTTTATTTATCTTAGGGTTGCCAAATTTTAGAAAACCACATAAATGGGAAAACCAAATACGGCATATGAATACTGCAAAAATGTATTGTATTTAGGTATCTTTTTTTTGCGTCCGTCCAAAAAATTAGTCGTTTCCGATCAATTTTTTGGTTGGAAAATACATCTTTATTGGCCTTAGCCAAAAAGTAACTGGTTGTCATGGTAATGAGTTGTCTTACCGGCCTACGCCGGAAAGTAGCTGGTTGCCATGGTGATGAGTTGTTTTGTTGATTTGCGCTGTCAAACAAGCGTCAATATACCACCAAGCGAGTTTTCAGCTGTAGTTTGTTAAGTTATTGTTTAATTATGGATGGTGACGATAGTGATTTTGGTGTCAGTGTCGGACGCAGAAGAAATGTTGTACGTAACTTAACCCGTAAAGTGTCTTTACTGGACTCGTATGTTTTCAGGACTCGCTTACGGCTCGTCCAAAAACGGCACACTCGTCCAGTAAAGTACCTCTTTCCGGTCTTGTTATATAAATAAATATTGTATGCGTGATTGTATGGTATACAAATTTTCAAATGTCGCTCCAGGCGTTCTAATTAACCTCATTTTTATAAATCACGTCTGTCAAAATTACGCAAATGACGTCTGTCAAAATAACGTTTCATGCGAGTGTTTATGACATTTGAACAACCACAACGCTCTTAAACAAATATTTATTTTTCTCTTAAATCATAACATTTTTAAGAGAGTTGAGACAAACGAGATTTTTAAAAAAATAAATAAACTTTATAGACACCGCGCGGACGTCATCGCGAAAATAGTCAAAACGGGTTCAGGGGTCCTCAAAACGTGCAGATTCGTCGAAATCTGGAATTAGAACATATTCGCGATCACAATACTTTCTTCATACTACGTATGGCAAAAGTAAACACTGCTGCAAGCACCAGAACGTTTTTATTAAATATGTATTTGTATAAACAACCAAGCATTATAATAATTTTTAGCGCTTGAGGGCTCATAAGCACTACATTTAGCCTTTAAACTGTAAACACAATTATTTTCACTTTGTCTATTATAATAATTGCACTTATAGTTTACTGCAAATTTTCTTAGATTGTAAGTTTTTAAGATTTACAAATCAATTTTAGTAAGATCATCGAAAAAACTATTAAAAATAATAATTGTTTAAGTTTAAGTTCATTATTTTATCCTTTCACTAAAATACGAGAAATAAAGTTGTCCCGACAAGTAGATTTCGGGACAACAGAATACGACGTAAAATATGGGATATCTGGCAACCCTTAATAACATGTACCACAAAATAGGCTAAATACACAATTATACCTACATAATTTTTTGACGAACAATCACTTTAAATTTTTTTAAATATATCTACCTATAAGGTTTAAGCAAATGTTTATCAAAATATTACTTTGACCGAATCAGTTTTGATTTACACTGTGAATATTAACCATTTAAAAATTATTTATTACTAATATTCTTTGCTTAACTTCATTAAATGGAAATTATATTCAAAAAAAAATTGGCATTAATTAGTTTGTGATACTTACTCGGAATGTGCTAAGAATCATGTTTACAACTTAATCATATACTACATAACAAGAATGTCAATTAATTTTAAAATTTATTGTGAATCCTATCACTTTCAATGTTTTGTAATCTGCTGACATTAAAATAAAGATGAACCTAAAATAGTTCCAAAATATATTTGATTAATAAAAATACCCACATTCCAGTTGAAATACCTACAAAATTAATGAAATTTATTTATGTGCATGAAAGTGAGTCATTGAAACTCATTTAATTTTGTTAAACAAAACTGACATCTCAGCATGGTTTTGTTTCATTCACGTGCGGAAAATGTATTTGATTACGCACGTACATTAAAACTGCAAATGGTATTATCATAGTCTAGACTGGGAATAATTTAATGTTTAGGTACTGGGACTTGTTCAATTACCTTTTATATTTTTATGGTTTGAGTTCGAGGACGTCTGTTATGTACTTTCTGAGCTTTTATTATATTATTTACATGATAAACACACCTTTGTGTTAACTTTGACGGTTAAATAACGATAATTTTAGTGGTTTTAGAAAATAAACTTCAATAATAAGGTACGATACACTTGAGTCTAAGATCGGATGATCGATAATTTTGTAATTCTATTATTTAAAACAGATAAACAATATGTTCTGCAATTTTTGACGAGAAGTAATTTTTACAGTTTATTATTATTATTATAATATTTTTATACTCTATGTTTGACCGGCAAAATAACGTGGTTTGGCCATTTTTGATCAATTACAATCTGATTGTGGCGAAAATACTATATGAGTTTCACTTTATTGCCATCGTGAAGTTAGTTACGTTGGCAACTAATCAACAACAAAAGATTCATATTTCAGTGCTTCAGTGTGGTAGGTGACCACATTGTTTCAATAAAAATGAAGCATAAATCGCGTTTTGGCTGCACTTTATCACCAATTGGTAATAACACAAAGAAAATCACGCTCTCAAAAATACTTCTCTAAGCAGTTTAAGTCATTTTTTCGAGACGAAAAACATCTATAAGCTATATACAGACAATACGTTAAAAAAATAACTTAGAGAGATGCGATTTAAGAAAAAGTGATACGGATTTCAAGAGAGATATAGTATATGTAGAGACGTTTATAATTCAGTGAAATAAAATAATGTAGAACGCTTCCACCCTCCACTTTTTAATGAGTATGTATAACGTAATATAGTTTTCCTAACTCGAGATAAAATTGTATCATATTCATAGAAATCCAACACCTCAAAAATTACCGTAGATAAAAATTGCTTAAATGGTCAAATTGGTTTACTGAAATGCATTGTACCAACAAACGTTTCACTAGACACTAGACCATGACCATAAAACCATAAAGAAAATGACTTATAAAATAAAGATTTTGTAGAAGAACATCTTATGACAAAGATGATTGTTTCTAATTTATTATGCTTTCTAAGTTAAACTTGATTATAAAGGGTGTTTCAGTTTGTCTGTCGCCTACAAACCTTATATTTTTGAAAGTCGTGGAAAATTTCCTATCGAATGACGTTCAAATGTTTTTTCCAAGATGAAATATGTCAGACTGACGACAGTCAACTTTTTTTTTTAATTACGTGGCACATTTCTTGTAATTCATTTTTATAAAGAAGTAAATTCTAAATCTGATAGTGTATTAAAAAAATATGCATACATAGGAACATTTTTGAGAAGAACTAGTTTAAAAGTTATTTGTCATTTTCCACAAGATCGTTGTATTTAACTAGACAAAACACGCTGTAGTAATTGATTTTTATAACTTGTCTAATTGTGTTTTACTATTTTTCGACGAAAAATCAATATTTTGTGAGCATTAATTGAAACGTTCTTAGTACACAATAACAGAAGCATTTAACAGAAGGGTCATTTTCAATTTTGATACTCACAAAATAATGGGTTTTCGTCGAAAAATTATAAAACACAGTTAGACAAGTTATAAACTGCCAATTACTACAGCGATCGTGTTTCATCTAGTTAAATACAACAATTTTGTGAAAAAGAGACAAATAAGTTTTAAACTAATTTTATCTAAAAATGTTTCACATGTATGCTTATTTTTTTAATGCACCATTGGATTTAGAATTTAATTCCCTATCAGAATCAATAAAAAAAGTATACCGTTATTTAAAAAAAAGTCTGACATATTTCATTGTAGTAAAAACATATGAACGTCATTCGATAAATAAAATGTCCACGATTCACAAAAATATGTGGTTTATAGGAGTTTCCTCTTGAAATAACAAAGTTATAGGTGTGCGACAGTCAAACTGAACCACCCTGTGCATAATTTTTTTATTGTCGTTTACCGACAGCCGATTAATTGACCTTAGCTTATCGGCTGATTACCTATTAATCGGCCAATTATCGATTTTTACATGATTGATTAAATAAGTTATATAATTGCTACACTTATAATATGTGTTTATCGTGACTAAATATTGATTTTAGTTAATTTTTTCATGATATAGGTACGAAAAATGCATGCTAGAATTAGAAAACAAAAATAGTCTATTTTAAAAAAAAATAAACTCTTAATATTTTAATACTGGAATTTGATGTGTTTCCATAATTTTTTGTTTGTTTTTGTATGAATAAATAGCCAGACACTAAAAATAAATCTTCTTCTATAGCTATTGCTAGAATCGAATTTCATAAGAACCGATTAATCGGCCAAAATACCGATAACCGATTAATCGGCAAAAGAGCCGATACGGCCGATTACCGATTATCTACCAATTAATCAATCAATGCATCCTTACTTTGAGTACTATATTTTTCTGATCACATTGGTAAAAAACCTTGCATATTGTTAACCAAATTATCATAACTTTAAAATTATTTTTAAAAAAACTTTAAGGAACAAAATCGTCATAAATAGGAGGCAACAGATTTTTAATCTTAGAATCGCACAAGCATATTCGATTATTTCGATAGATTTTAAAAATTGCAAAAATTATTGCTTACAATGTTAGGAGTAGGTATTATTTATTTTTTTAAATTAATTTTCTCAATGCTAACCAAATAATATATTTTTTCACCATATCATATTTGTTTTTCTCAAATAAACGTTTTTGAGCACAAGCAACGAGTTTGTGACCAAAGTAAACTAAAAAAAATCATGAAGCAACCGGTAATTGGCAGTCATCGGTAAATTGCTTCCACTGCAACAAACCATAACAAAATGAAAGGAAGTGGTAATTACAGAATCATGTAACTACAACAATACGAAATTTTTTCGTTTATTTTGCAACAGCACCTCTTCGCGTTGGCAATACTGACCAATTTAATTTCGTTTCTTCGCAAAGTAACAACTGTAATAAACAAAACAGAACTATAACAATACCAATAATTAATAATAATCAACGGTCATGGTAGAGGTTCCAAATTCTAATCTTTTATTTCAAAGCACAATTATACGTTTTTGTTAGTTCTTCCATGTAAGTTTCTATAGTACCTACTCTATTTTTCATAGTCTTTGTAAGCATTACCTACCCAAGAAAAACCTGATATTTTTAAATCAAATAGAAAATTGCCCGACGTTGTGCCTTAATAAAGAATTTATATTATACAGCGTGATTGATTGGGACCGGGCATTAAAAATATATGAAGAATGAAAAAGAGTATTGATCTGAAATTTTGGTTATGACCATAATGGCATCTGATCTGCTTAATGAAAATATTTTCAAGATAACGACACTTTCTTATTTCAAATACAATGTTCTATTTTTTATTATATTTTTGGATTTAACATGTTATTTTGGGGGGACTTTTACTACCATTCTCTATACCTAAGTGCAGTCGTTTTTTAGTGTTTGGACTTTTTTGAAATTTTTGAAATTTTTATTGTGATGCATAATATTATCTACCGCCGCCATTTTTGAAGAGAAAACGCTTAAATTTAGACTATACGTAGAAGAAACCTGGAATTTTTGCAATCGATGCATTACTTACAGGGTGTCCAAAATTTAATTTTTTTTTAATACAACTTCAGACACTAAAACTCGTTTTTTTCAAATACAATGCTCAATTCTTTTTTTTTTAATTTTCTAATGCGAAATAAAATTCTGCATAAAAAAATATTACATAGCCAACAATTTAGCAGTAGGTACAGTCAAAACATTTTTATGTACCTATGTGAGAATTCGACACAGATGGAGCATGGTCAGCGTTCACCTAAAGATTGTACAGTCTTCCATAGACAAATTGGCCTTAATAAAATGGTGATATGTATGATTTGACGGTTAACCTACACATAAAACAAAACTACTGATACCAACTTGCAATAAGTTTAACAAGTTACTTTACTCACAACTACATGATATCGTGACATTTTCATTAGTAACTGTAATTTTTTCAATAAATTAGCCAGTCTGTTACCGTTATCCGCCACCATATGCAGCTATCAGTGCAAATAACTTACAACAAAAATATTAATATGCCATGCACTGGATTGAAATAAATCACGGAAATCGCAATTTAAAATCAGTTTTATTAAATAATTTGAATACCGCGTTATGGCACAACTCCATTTAAAGTCACAGCATAATCTGGTTGTATATTATTTGCACTTATAATGTATGCGGAAAAACATCTGTACGAAATATTCGGCGGCCTTCGTTTCACATTTTACAGCATTGTGTATAAGCTAAAATTATATACGGGTGACTGGTCCTGACAATAAGCTGCCGCCTGAACGATTTGGCGGAATTCTCATCAGCTTCATTAGTCAAAAGCGAAAATTCCAGGAATTTAAAGTGAGGTTGCTAAACTCTCGTCATGTTTTAAGCAAAAAATAATAAATCTTTTTGTTAAGTATTTTGGGACATGATGTGTCAATGTGCAGTTTTTTTGCGGAAAAGTTTTTTTACTGCGACGCAGTCAACTCTAAAATTATTAAATTAATGTTTATTTTTTCTACAATCGGTATTTTTGTAAACTTTTAAATTATTACAAGTAATCTCTTATTTTATTATGGAACTGTTTTGCTTGTATCAATTGCATCAATACCTTTGTTAAAACTCTATTAAACGAGTTTAACATTACAAATTTTTAATAATTTAGAAACCAAATTGTTAAATACAATTTTAATTCCCTTATTTATTCAGCCACAAAAAAAAATTTACAATTGTTAACCAAACATTACATATTACATATCGTAATAAAAAAATAGCAAAACAGTCAGTATTAATAGCGTCAAAGTCACAAATTTAATTCAATGCACACCTTTAAACAAATAATTTCTAATTATTCATTCCTAGTTATTTTCATCGTATTCACGTTTATTTATAAAGTACTTTACACTTATTTTAAAAAGACTTTAAAAAATGTGGTTATAATCTGTAGTCTGTAGTATAATTATTGGCTTAGAATATTGACTATTAATATTTTAAATAGATTCTAAATTGTAGAATGTGATCTGATTTGTATACATTAAAGTTCTTTGCTATTAAATGGAAATAATATACATGTAACTAAAAGCTTAACACAAAAGGTTAACGATAAAATCAAAAATATATATGGAAAAGTGATGTTAAAATTTCTACTATCAAATCAAAACACAATTAATGAAATGATTGGTTTTTTCCCTAAAGACGATCTAAACAAATTTTTTAATTTTTTTAAATCTTACAGTTAGGTTTTAGTAATTATATTCCAGCTCTTACTAAAAAAGGAAAAAAATGTGAACATATTTTTTAAATTGTATCACCAACTTAAGGTAAAAATGCAACAATTTTTTAATTTATTGATTATCTAGGAACTTCAAATAATTTGCTTTCTATATACAAGAAAATAAACAAAGGTTTATTATTTGCTTTTGAAAGTAGGGTCCTGAATGACAGCCATTAAAACAATAAATTTAATCAAGTTACCACAGTTTTTGTAGTATACAATAATTATTCTTAAAGGCAGATAAAAAATAAATTTGGATAATATGAAACGATTAATAGACATAATAGTTATTTATGTATCAAGGCCAAAAAGTACATTTTGGCCGAGGTGCATATTAGATTTTTTGTGCGATCGAATTAAAAACAATTAAAATTTTTAGTAATTTTCAAAATTATAGGTTAGAAACTACGTGACATTCTGTCACTGACAGATGACGGCGTATGCTGTTAGCTTTAATGTAAATTTATGCTGTAGCGGACGAAAAAGTTACTTTTCATAAGGTGACCAACCGTCCTCCGTTAGGGAGGACAGTTCTTCTTTTGTAAATTTTGTCATCCCTCGAAAAGTGTCCTCCTACATGTCCTCCTTTTCGATACATTGACAAAAAATATTCATTCAGTGGAAAAGCAGTCATTTAAATAATAATTATTAGGCATGTAAGCATATTTACATGTTAGAAATGTCTTTATTATGCGCATTATCATATTACACATATATAGTGTATTATTGTTGCAATGAATAAAATGTTTCTTTTATTTCCGATATATTTTTCGTTAATTTATTTGTGTCCTCCTTTTCATTGTGAAAAAGTTGGTCACCTTACTTTTCAGGCCGTTGCTAAGCCTAACGGCCTGAAAAGTTACTTTTTATGCCGTTGCTAAGGATAACGCCGGTAATGCAGTACTTTCAAGTATTTTATGGCTTCTAACGCGTCCGTCAAACAGCTGTTTCTAGTACGATCGCACAAAAAATAGTATATTTTACAACGAGAGATGAAAGTCCAGTTTTTTTCGTGAGGTGAGATTTATTCACGAGCCGGGAAGCGGCGAGTGAGCAAATCTCACGAACGAAAAAAACTGATTTCATCTCGAGTCGTAAATGCTATCTTTTCTACGAATTTAAAATCATATTATAGAACGAAAGTTAATGAACGAACCAAATGACAATATTATGAGTATAAAGTATTAATTAATCATTTCATTTCCATAGCGAGACCACCACACTGACATTGACATAAATAAAATTATAATCTGTAAACGAAATATATTTAACACTAATTTTTTTACCATTCTTAGGCTTTTATATAAAATGGTACATTAAAATTAAATTATTTGATAAGAATATTAACGCAATTTTAGTTTATTATGAGTTTAAGCTAAAAAAATCGTAAATTTTACAATTAGACATTGACATTGACATTATTTTCGCCACTAGTGTAAAAATGTAAAACTTTCATGTAGGGTAGGCAGTGAGAAAATGACAACTTTAATACACATAAGTAGAAAATAGTATATTATATACCAAGGTAGAGAAGTCAACTATTATAGCCTGAGGGCTCAGATTAGATCGCGAGGCGCGAAGCGCCGAGGGATCTAAGGGCCCGAAGGCTATAAGACTTCTCTACCGTGGTGTATATACTATTTTTTTCACTACTAGTAAGACAAACCCATTTATGTTATGCACGCACTTTCTAACCTAAAATATAAAAAGTTAAGTACCTATCTATTCTATAGAAATATTGAATCTGCGTGTTACTCATCTTGCTAAATCACTATTGTTATTAAAAAACATTGTTTTTAAGCGATGGTTTCATCTAAAATACTGACATTATTAAAACTTTTCTTTTTTACGTTGTGTCAATCGACCGTGTGGATATTGACAACCGTCATTTATTTCGGCGCGAAAGTCGTGTTATTTAAATACACCAAAGTTTTTAAAATTAAATTAATTTATTTAAACAACGTTTTAAATGCTAAAATACCAATAAAGAGAATTTCTCCATCATACTAAATCGTCCTATAATTTTTTTTTTCTTTAAAACTACAACAGCATTATCAAAAAATATAAATTTGTTCATTATTCACCAGTGGTTAATAATGAAAAATTGTTTACCTGTAACCATGCATAGGTAGAGAAATTGAATTTCACGGCATTCTAATATACGTCATAATGCTACGCTATATTACTAGTAGTGAAAAAACGTAATTTTTAGACTTTTATTCACTTGTTTTCACAAAAAGCGGAATCACAAAAATAATTTATTTAATAAAAAAATATCTTTTTAATTATGCATGAATTATAGTGAGCCCAAGTATTCCATCACTGATTGTTGTAGCATTTAGATGTGGTATTATACAATTTATTCTGTAATTAAGTTCCCATTTGTGTCATTATTAAATTGATCTGTATGTCCTGTTATGCCTCAATAAGTGATTTGTTCATATTCCTGGAAATAAATGCACGGATGAGGCAAAGAAAATACTTGCGGTTATTTCATTATAGAGTAATCAATTCGATTGCATCACTTTTATGTCCGTAGAAGATTAATTCAATTCGTCTTACATAAAAAATTCAAGAGTACAACAGCTTTATTTACTGCGAAACTAATGATTTCAATGTTATTACAGTTGTTAAAACAAAAATTAATTTGAAAGCTATTTCACCAACAAGCAAAGTATACACAACGCAACATAAGAGCCAATATACAGGGTGATCCGTCACAACAATAAAATTAAAGCTATTTAAGTTAATTTTATCATCTTTGGAAGGTTTGGTTTCAGTAGCTCAACAAATAATTTAAAACAATTTGTGCTTCCAATTAATAAATATGTTTACGAGCAGTGGCGTACGCAAGGGGGGGATTAGGAGCATAAATTCTCCCCAAAATTTGAAAAGAACTAACTAATAATTACCGCATTTTAAAATTGCGTGACAGACTGCTTTTCCATACATTTAAAATATATTATGTTTGTATATTTTACTCACAAATGCTATTTTTGGGTACGTTTGACCTTGAAAATTTAAAAAAAAAGCCTATGGCGCTATTACTCGGGAGGTACTGCCCCTCTGTACCCACGCATCTCTTTCTTACGACTCACTTTTTGTGTCTAGTCCCCATAGATCATTTTCTAATTGCACTATTACCATGCCCCATTTGAAATTAGTCAGTATTATTTTTGCAAACAATATTCCCCTTAAATATTTTTCTGCGTATGCCACTGTTTACGAGTCAAACAAAATTATTTTAATAAGAGCAATAAATTAAAATACGTAAGTCACATTGAATTTTAAAAAAAAAACTAATGTCTATTTATTCAAAACTTTGCTCTAGTCTTTAGGTATTCTAAAAAAAACTGCATAGGTAATAATTTAATAATAATTGCTGTGCAACTAAATTTTAGTATTTAAATTATATGCCCATTAAATATGCGAATTAATTAAATATATACTAATAACAACTAATTAATAAGGATCAAATATTAATGACTTTTATAAAAATATTATTAAATATCAAACTGTTATTAATATTTATATATGCAAACACATTCTGAAAGAAATGGGGCAACATATAATTTTAATTGTAACGACTAAACACAAAAGTGACATTGTTAAAAACAATTATAGAGTCGAATAAAATTATGCAGTTTAAGCACGTATATACATATATTTTAACAATCATTCATGTCACCACACTAATTTAGTTCATATTATGCATAGGATTCATTTGTCAATCATATTTATGTCCTACCCATTAAACGTACCACTACATCGATCACTTAATAGCAATCTTTGCTAATCTAGTAGTCTAATATTAATTAAGGTATCGATATTCATACACAAATCATACAAATGTAAACGATGATTTAATAATGTAAATATTATTTACATTAGTCGCTCAAATGATGAAGGCGTTTAGACGTATGACAAATAAACAGATACAAATAATATGCAAGATGTAAAAAAGGTCGTAAAACATTTGTTTGTGAATACATAATTATTTAACTTATTCAAAGCATGTTTAATTATAAATCGTATAAAAGCTAGATACTATTTTTTATAGTCTAATATTCGTGTCTGATTTCTTAAAATGTAATAGATCCGCTAATAAAAGCTTTAAACAATTGAAGTTCAATAAAGCTACAAAAGATAGTTGTTAAGTAAGAAACAAATAACTAGAAAAGTTGAAATAATCGACAGCTTCTGCAATCCGTTTGACAATCATTTGAAGTCAGAAGCATAATTCTTTTTGTCTCAGACAATCCCGCAACATTTCCAACCTCTTCGTCAGAGGAAAAACGTGTGTCATACAGGTGTTGCTTTAGTTTAGTGCAACGAATAATTAACATTTGCTCGGGGCAAGGTTGAATTTCCAAGGTGAAAGGTCAAGATGCTTCCACTTAAGTATTTGAATTTTCCCTTTAAGTTTTCCGGTGACGATAAATTGTTAAATCGTCATAGACAATGGTCAAAATTATTCAATGCTGGTGGTTTTGCGAATTTCAAAATTAACAATATTGGAGGGGATTACGTCGAGAAAGGAATTTTTTACGTCGGCATCTGATTCATTGTGTTTTGTACAGCAATATGGAACTGACTACTCTTTCCTCACATATTGTTAACTTCTACACCCGATCTGCAATAGGCTGACATCGAAAGATTCTTAATAATCGACTTTTTTTTCATTTTTATCGGAAATGTCTTCAGTAGACTGGTATTTTTGGCAATTATAGTTTAACAATCATATCCTAAAGATGCATTCTATAAAAATGGACTGAACGTTGATATAACAAGACGGAAAACAAGAAGATAAATAACATTTTAAAAAGATTGTCGGCAAGGTCTACTAAGTAGGGTTATAAATTTTTTTAAAGTTTTTAAAAGATCATTAAAAACTAGAAGTATATGATTATAGTTAAATTATTCCTAATATACAGGGTGTTTCGTAAAAAATGAGAAAGAACTCGGTAGGTGATTCCTTGTTGAAAATTAAGGGGGGCCTTTTATATAAATTTTGTTCCTTGGAAGTCTTCCCTAAAGGGAAGCGGTAAAATAAGGTTTTTATTTTATTTCTCAAATTTGGATAAATTTAGGAGAAAGACATTTGGCAGATGTTTTATACTTATTAAAAGTTTTCCCATAATAATATTTTCAATCATCTCCCACCTTCACAGGGGGTTGAAAAGTACGACTTGAGGTGATCTACAAGGAAAAATGATGTGTGGCGCGTGTGTTAAAGGGTAGGGAGTGCGACGGTGATCACAAAAAAATTGGCAGTCGATGACTGATGTGTGAAGGGCAAGTATCGACGTATAGATCTTTAAGTTTATGTACAACGTTTAATAAATTAGTTACTGCAATTTAAAGTTTATTATTTAAATCTACGTTGGTGGTAGAGAAGACGTAGCAGACTCCTGTTGGTTTTTTTATTACGACTTTTTGGTGAGTTAAAATTTTGCAATTTTAAATATTTTTTTTGAAAAATTTATTTATTTAAAAACTTTTTTTGTAATTTAGTTGTTCTCGTAAAACCTTCCGTTTTTGAGTAAAATCTAATGTAAGTAAACATCCACTATTAAATATTCCAACATAAAATGATTCATTTTGGTGGTTACCATGGTTTGTTTATGGTCATGCTGGGTAGAATTGACGGATGTAATTCATTTTGACATTTACGCAACGACAACACGAAAACGCCGGTCAATTCTACCCAATATGAACATAAACAAACCACCAAAATAATTCGTTTTAAATTGGAATATTTAATGGTCCATGTTAACTCATTTAATTTTTTACTCAAAAACTGTAGGTTTTACGAGAAAATTTAAAAAATAAATAAAGTTTCTAAATAAATCAAACTTAAAAAAAAAACAATTTAAATTGCAAAATTTTAACTCACTAAATAAAAAACCAACAGGGGTCGCACTTTTCAGCCCCCTGTGAAGGTGAGAGATGATTGAAAATATTACTATGGGAAATTTTTTAATAAGTTTAAAAACATCTACCAAATATCATTTTCCTACATTTATTCAAATTTGAGAAATAAAATAAAAACCTAATTTTACTGCTCCCTTTAGGGCGGTGTAACTTCGAAAGGAGACGTCTAAGGAAAAAAATTTATGCAATGGACCTCTCTTAATTTTCGATAAGGAATTACCATCCGCATTTTTTTCGCATATTTTACAAAACACTTTGTATACAAAATTGGATCACGCAACATAGCAATTTCAATAGTAAAATTTTAAAAGTTGTATAATATCTCCCCCTGTTATTTTAGAAACAAAGTGCATTTAGGTTTTTTGTAAAGAAAAAAACTTCTGTGTCTACAATGTTATAAATATTAATTTTTAGTAACTGAAAATTGAGAAACTTGCAAAACACCGTTTTGTCAAAAATCTGTAGTGCCTTGAAAAACAACTGCACATCCTAATATCGCTTATACTGTTACTAGTAATAAGTAATTCAACATAAAACAAAATTAGTACGTCTATTATTGTATTAAAATTGTTTTTCAATGTCTTAAATTGTTTTTGCTTATTATTTCTCATATTTTTTATCCGCAGTGATCATTGCAGTCTAATTTTTGCAAACATAAACGGTGAGTTGGCAATTCTAAACACAATATTCGTACCTGCTTTAAGTTCACAACAAATAACAGAACTGACAATATCGTCAAAACATACTTGCTATGCGCCAACATTTTTATGTAACTTAACTATGCGTCGATAAAAATTTAACATAAATTGAATAACTATAATCGAGAAGCCATAAAACATTATACACGCGTTTTTTATTACCTAATATATCACGGTGTGAAGCCCTTGGTTGTAGAAGGAAGCATTTAACATCGCGTGTAAAAAATGTTTTTGTTAAAAGGACAAAACCTTTTGAATTTTATGTAGGACGCAGGATATATTGCACACTTAAATGTGATGATTATTGCTAAAGGACAAATCATTTTAAATTCCACTTATCTACCTTGCTTATTATATGGGTAATAAACTATCCTTATTGAATTATCGCAGTATTATACACCTCACATGTGCAGCGATCAACAAGTGCCTATTTTGCACACAAACATCTGCAGCAATATTCATATATTGGATGAATCTATTCTATCCAGAGTGAGAAAAAATGACTCAAACGCTTACATCTACAAGACAAGGATTCAACGAAAAAATAGCTTTAGTAAAAGATTAGCTAATGTTTTGTGTTTTATCTTGTACTTCTTTCTCTTTTGTTTTCAATTTTATCGATATGCGAATCAGTTTTAATGACAACCTAACAACCTACTTTTCTTTCATACCAAAGCATTTTTTTTATATGCATGCATGTTTATATATTAATTTTAAAAATAGTTCAAATGAAATAACCCAATTTCTTTGCTGAATTTATTGTTTCCAAAAAACCACATTTAGCCTGTGATGATGTTATTGGTTTGTTTTTGTTTTTGGTAACGAAGATACACATCTTTCTTCAAAATGTTCAAGCACTTGCTTTAGCACTAACAATGATTGTCATTCTTGTAATAATATCACGTATATTTGTTTGTCATTATAGTTACTTAAGCAAAAAAACGAAAGTTTTAAATGAATTCTTATTGAGGGCTAAATAATGGCAGGAAGACATAATAAAAGGTTCGTCAAAAATCCAATGAATTATACATATAGGTACAAGTATGTTATGCAGAATTAGTGAATTTTCCCGGTTCGTGATATAGGCAATTTTTTGCTGAATTCGTGCAATAGGCAGAGCGTTTGTTGAGTTTGTGAAATAAGCAATATGCCTAGTATGTAAATTCGGCACTGGCCTAATTAGCAAAATAGATAAGGCATAAAAAGCACTTTTACTAATCTTTAACCTTAACCTCATCACTAATAGAGGATCAGGTTAAAGGTTGGTCAAAGTTTTTTAAATGCCAAATTATACATTTAGCCGTTATTAGCAGGTGAATACATTTAGTAGTAAGTGTATACACTCACAAGTATTTCACGTGCTAAGCATTAGTATTGCTTATATTACGAACTCGGCAAACGCTTTGCCTATTTTACGAATTCGGCAAAAAATAGCCTATTTTACAAACTTAGCATAGGGGATATTCTCGTATAAATGGATGAGGAAGAGAAGGTTTATTAAATAAATACTGCACTTCCCCAAAGCAACTACACTATACTTTTCTGTAGCAACATTTAAATAGCCCGTTAAGATCATCCCAACAATGCAGATTTTGAAGATGATTAAAACTTAAAATTGCTATTCAATACAGTTTCAAGAACATCACATGAGTTTTAGAGCTAGATAAGGTCATGGAATTAAATTGAGGAGTGATTTAAACTTTTGTGCTTGGAATTCGTCACTCTTAGTTTATTTTATTGTGATAAATTGATGACTTTTCATTTAAATATAATATAATATACTAAGAAAAACCTTATTACTATTTGGATAAATAAATGTAGGTACCTACTTCTCAAAAAATTAAAAACTGGGTTGTCATTTGCGAGAAAAACAGTGTCACGAAAGGCATAACGAAAACAAGCAAATTTGAATTGTACAAAAAATTAATAAAATAATTTTTTGCCATGCTCGAACAAAATCACTCAATGTTATTAGTCTTGTTCTGGTTAGACCAAGAAGTTTTTCAATTTCTTCTGTTAATCTTCGTTTAATTTAAAAGGCTAGTTTCGCGACATGTCATTGCTTCATCGGCCGCTTAATTTCGAAATGTTACGAAACACGATGAACAATCAATGACTGATTCAAATTTGTACAAATAATTACTCATACAGTTACCTAGTTCACGTATCGCCGAGCGGTTTAAACTAATTTTAAAAACAAATGAACTTACCCAATAATAAAAAAACACGAGCACCGTAAAGGGGCACGAATCCGTTTGGTACAATTAACCCAGGTTGCCTGGATATCCTCAGTCCAAAATCGAGGCTAACTGTATTGCAGGTAATAACTTGTACATACGCTATTCGCACCAGAATGTTAGAGACCACCTCACGATACGCGCGCGCTGAGTCAAATGCCGAGAACTGCAGAGGTGTGCTAGTATAAACTTAAATCTGCTTTCTGCAGCCTTCTTGATGTGCCTTCCCCTACCTTCCTTCCTTCCGTTGAGGTCACTCACTCACTATGTTGATGAGGAGGGCCGTGACCTTACAATTAGTAAAGCTCTCTACTCTTTTGTTACTATCAATCACAATTTTGGCTTTTAGCGATTTACTATTGTCGGAATGTAAATATAAATAGAACATACTCTTATGGTACATTTCAAGGGTAAAAACCTCATAATCCGCACAAAACTGTCATATGTGATTGACTGTAAAAGGCCTCTAAGCTTGTTATAAAATTTATTAGATAACTAAACACTTCAGACGTTTCATGCCATTTCAAAGAATAAATGAGCAGAGATTTTAATGATAGAGCAAGAAAATAACTCGGAATACCGATAAATACGAATGTTTTTTTCGTAGCTTAATAAGTGTAGATATTTGATTCCATTACAGCGAATTATAATTTGGCAGAAATTATAAATTCATATCTTATTAAAATCGTTGTTACATTATGTTAAACATTAAATGTTGCTGTTTACACTTTGCAATTAATTTCACACAACAGCAATACTGTTTACTTAAAACATATTTGCTGAATTCGTATGTAATCTCGTATATTTTTTATTACATCAGTAAACAAATGATAATAGTTTATATGTTAATATGTGTTAATGTTTATAATAACTAAACGTCGGTTCAATAAAATGCCATTAAAATTCTAAGCAAAAAGTTCTTTAAAAATTGATGAATTAGTTAATTTTATCAACGTAGAAAATTAGGGTTTCTCATATTTGACCATTTTGCTTGTCCCGGGATTCCGGGAAGAAATCGGCCTTTGTCCCGGGATCCCGGGATGTAATAACTTATGTCAATATTTTTAAATAAATAACCCAAAAAATTAACGGAGCGGTTTATTACTTAAAAACAACTCCAAATCATATATGTAATACATTTTGCTCCATGATTATTATAAATAATTCAATAATATTGGTGAGAGAAACATACATTTGGGAATTATAACCTTTCTATTGCAGTTTCATATTTATGAATACAATAATATAATTTTTACAATGAATTTTTGTAATGTGATTTAAGAAAACAAAGGTGATCTGTGCTTCAGTCAATTAGTCTTTTTCTTAATTTATTAACAAAAAGTTCTGCTGCATAAAATGCTCTCTAAGTCTCTATTGATGTACGTGAAATTGTCTTGAGAGCATCTAGCAGCAAAGAAACATCGTTATTATCAATAAAATTTCATTTATAAGCTATTTTGCTTTGAATTATCAGGGTACACAAAAATAAAACTGTAAAAGTATTTTGAAGATATTAACTTTGTAATGGAGACCGGGCTTCTTTGCGCCATACTAAAAGAGAAAAATTATTTTGAAGTTTTTCCATAATTTACTGTTAGTAAAGACATTAAAAGCATAAAATTCTGATAAGTTATAATAGTATTACAAAATCTTATAGCACAAAATAAACGAAAACAACACTTTTTTAAAATCCCGGGAATTCCCGGGACAAAAAGCATTTCCCGGGAAATAAAAAATAGCTTAAAATGGACCGGGATCCCGGGATCCCGGGAAAGAAACCCTAGTAGAAATTGATTTAGAAAAAATAATTATAAGCAAAATTAACATTTAATTATTTAAATCAGGGGCTAACAACGAGAAGTATTTCGTTCGTTTTTGATCGAAACGAAAACGAGAATTTCGTTTTCGTTCTTTACGTTCCTACCCATAAAATTTCCTTTTAGTTTTCGTGAACCAAAATTTAATAATGGTTAAAACCGGTTTTACCGTTTGTTTTATTTTTTAGTCACCAAGTCGAGAACCTATTTTTTCTTAGGCATCACCTTCTTTTTACAAAATTCAGAGCAGAGAAACTTCTAAAGAACGATCGCAAAATGCAACTTTATAAATACGATGAAACCTCAATTATACGAATATTCGATTACATATTGAGATTAAAAATACTTCGTATGTAATATGTAAATCAGCATAGTTCGCCTTTAAATAAAACAAATTTGGCGTGATTATTTTGTACTTTTATCCAATGATCCAATGGCAATCATCCAATGATTCAATCAAAAAATTAGAAAGAGAGAATACCTGAACCTACCGTTACTTGTGTTGCACGAAATTGCAATTATAAACAATAAAGTTGTTAATACATATTCACGTAATTATATGGAGAAAAGTGAAGCTCACTTATTTCAAGAGATTTTTTACTGCCTTGTGGAGTGGAGTCTTCCTAGCATAGACGGTAAATTTGCGTTTGTGTTCAATGAATAAAAATTAAATTTGTAATGATAAAACCGATTAAAACCGGTTTTAGGAACTATTTATTTCGTTGTCGTTCTTAAACGAAAAATAATAATTTCGTTGTCGTTTTCGTTCTTGTAGAAATTTCGGTTAATTTCGTTAAACGTTTTCGGTTTCGTACATTAAAATTAAACAGGTTATTATATTTCATTTCTATTCGAGTTTTACATGGCACATAAGTTTGAAGGGTATTTTTATTATTTTCCATGTACGTTTTGCAGATCAACTAGAAACTACCAAAATAAAAATAATAAGTCATGTATTTATATAATACGACACTCACTAGAGGTAACTTTGAATTCCAATGCATTAATAAATTGGTGTCGCCACCAAATGACTTTCGCCATAACAATACAGGGTGTCCCAGTTATCGACAACACCATGGGGATCTCGTAAACGGTAAGAGATACAGAGTTGATCAAATGAGTCAGAATGATCTATTATTTTAGAGCAAGTATTCTAGATATAATAGGCTATATAAAAAAAAAACTCGAACAAAGGTTAATCGTTTTTGCGTCATTCATAAATAACAACAACATGACTTTTCAATTTTTGTTTATAACTTGCTTATTGAAAACAGGGTGGATAAAAATCATGATTTAAAAAAAAAATCAAAAAAATCGATTTATTTGATTTAAATCAGATTTTTTTGATTTAAATCAAATGTACCATATTATTGAATTTAGTGACATATTCACATGTTATTTCTGTTTTGTGCTAATATATTTAATAACCAATATATTAAATTCATTGGTGAATTTTTGTCAAAATGAAAAATTAAATATAATGATTAAGAATTTTGAAAAAATCAGTGCTAAATGGTGATGTTTAATTAATTATATACAGGGTGTCATTAGTGCGGGATCGGTCGATAAACGGCTTGAGATATGAAGTTGATTCAAATGCTATTTTATACAGTTTTTTTCTAAACACACAATAAAAATATTTTCAAATATACAGGGTGAGTCACCTTTCTGGAACTAATAGCAACTCTTATATTTCAAATACAACACCCAATTTTTTATTTAATACTTTTTAACCGCCTTAATTTTAGCTTTGCATCAATATAAAATACTACAGGTTTTTATACGGCGTTGTAAAAAAAAAATAATTTTCTAAATTATTCAAGGTTTTAAGTCTTTATTTAAAAAGTTCTCCTGAAGTTATTTTGAAGTACAGAGTTGTAATTTGGTATGGACATGCAGAAAAAATTTCTCTGTTCCCCCGATATGAAAAAATTTGAATCACACATACAGGGGTGTTTATAAACAGGTGGCAACTTCCATGATTTTCAGAAGCTCGTAACTCGATTTTTCAAATGCAAATCCCTGTATTTTTTTATGTCATCGAATTCGTCTTTAAAAGAGCTTCATTTTTTGTTAAGTATGTCCTATACCCAAAACTCATACTTTTCGAGATATTCGACATTTTTCTTCAAATCGTTATTGAAGCAATAGAGTGCCGTGGAAATTGAAAAAACTGACTGTTCACTTCGCTAACGTCAAAAACTTGCATTTATTTTTTGAATTATTGCATTTCCGCAATGAATATTACTTTGCAAGAGCAAATTGATATGGTTTATTCACCATTTCGTGTATTTAATTACTAATATGTAGTAATACAATTTTGTTTTATTATAAATATTATATTGTACTCATATAATCTGTGATTTAAATTGATAATTTTTTTTTAAATCACTTGATTTAAATCAATGATTTTTAAAAAAATCACTTGATTTAAATCATGATTTAAATCGTGATTTAAATCAATTGATTTAAATCTGCTCAACCCTGATTGAAAATCATACTCAAAATATTTCTTGACTTTATCAGGACACTTTTTTGCTTAGATTTGAAATTTTTTAATAAATTTCACCCACCTTCATTCGTTATTTTAACATCAACTTTTTTATTTTTAATACGGGTTGTAGTCGGCTATGACACGATTAAAAAGAGATTTTTTTAAAAGTTTCATTGATGTATGGATTGATAGGTTTATCTTTAAAAATAAGTAAAATATTACAATATTACTGTATTTATTAGGCTTAATCAAAGTGGCCATTGGAAAACAAAACAAAACATCACACAAATAAACTAGCTGTACTAAATTAAATACAAAAAAAACTTAAATAATTTAAGACATTTTTTACATTTCATAATAATTTATGATTTTTCAGTTACTATTATTATTGAATCTAAATTACAACATCCGTTCAAGTGTTGCCCATTTCCCATGGCAATACAAATTTGAGATCTGCACTTAGTATATCATAATGTTTTCCAAAGCATATTTCTCTTTATTTTACAACAAAAAGTTATTGGGGTTTTTCATAGATCCCAATATCCCAATATAGACTAAACCTAAATTTTAAATTAACGTTACAACTTAAGTACCCTGTATATTAGCTATTATTTAGAAAATCAAATAAATGCACTTTGTATAATAAGTTTAAAGGCTCTATCGATAAGTTATGTCAAAAATATACAATTTTAACGTCTAACACACACTCTCCCACTCAAGGACGTTATCGCGGAAATAGTCAAAACGTGTTCGAGGGACCTCAAAACGTGTGAATCTGTCGAAATATCACATTCGAACATTTTCGCGATCACAATACTTTCTTCATACTAATAGCCAATAATAAATGTAACTTATTTTTTTAATTTGTCTTAAAATTTAGGCGAAATATATAAATACCTTTTCATCAAAAATTCACTTGTCATTGAACAAGATTTTTAAGGTCTAAAACTAGGTAGGTATTTTAATTTTCCGACTTTTTCTAGTGTGTCAAGTATTTTTTTTTTTTTTAGTAGAACCATTGCTACATTACTTTAAAGAGTTTAATCTACAATAATTCGGCTTTCGAGTATAGTGCTTGTCAAGGGTGCTTAAACCATGGCTCTGAATTGTCAGGCGCAAACGCATTACTTAATAAGGCGAAATAAAGTGTAACAACGCCTGCGCCACCTTTTATTTATTCAAGAAAGCTCAGCTTTGCGACTTGCACGCATTTGTGGCGCTGCTACGTTTTCGCGTACGTTCTAGTTCTATTGTCTATTAAAAAAGTACTATTCGAGTCTCTGGACCTTTTTAAAATTGAAAAATATAGTATTTTATTGTAATAAAATTTTCTTGTTGATGAAAATGATCTCAATCTTTTAAACGAGCTTTAGGTTATACAAAACAAACTTTTTAACATGGATTTTAATTCAGAAACGATTCGTAAGTATAATATTTTCCAGTAGTAAAATAAAATTACATTATTTTAAAATTGGCCCAGGGCCTCCAAAAGGTTGACATTAGTGTTCCTACGAAATGATAACTATGGGCCAGAAAGTCTAGAGTCGATCTTAAATTTCACTGTAACATCTACGAGTACATATATTATACAGTTCGCTCCTGTTGATAATGATACAAGACATTAACTTATCAAGGTATCTTTTACTAATTGCAGTAAGCAGTTTATGAGCCCCATTATATTTATCATGGGAACGCTCATTTTTTTGCAACTCACTTGCATGTTACGATAGTTTGAAATCCACCGATATAACGTTTAATTATTATAGCACCGTAGGTTGCATATTCTACATATAAAATTATAGAACAACATCAGTTATCAACTATCATATTACGTTTCACTATTAACTCGATTTTATGGCCTAAGACTTACGCACATATAACATATCTTGGATTTCAGTTTTAACCACTTATGCGCCTGATCATAATATAAATACAAAGTTGCTATATTTTATAGATAAAAGTTTAAATTATTTAAGTGATCAATTAAAATTATGAGTATAAAGGCTGGTTGAAATCCGAGTTTCACGGTAGGGATCGCGCTAAATACCAGAGGCAGAGTCTTAAACAAAGTTTCTACATTTTATGCTGGTAAATATCAAAATAGAACTAGCAATTTGCGATAAAATTGAAAAAATCAGAAAAATATATTTTTCGTTTTTTTGCTATAACTGTTTTATTTATAAATTATTTACAGTTTGGTAAAAATTTCCTTGTAGTAACTTTTTAATATGCAATTAAAAATATCAAATTTTGCGCTAAGACGTTCGTTTTTTTTATTGCTAACTTTTCTATTTCCTTTAAACGTTCTAACTATTTGACATACATATCGTTTGTTTTGACTCTCTTTTTTGATTTTAAAAACATTCCAGTCGATTATTACAATAACTAAAGTGTTTCAAAAAGCAACAGCAAATTGAATATATTGAGATATAAAATTCAATTAAAAATACAGGGTGTCCCAGATTACATTTCCAGCATGGGGATCTCGCTTATTATAAGAGATACAGGTTTGTTTAAATTAGATGAATTTTTCCTTAGTATGAGAGGAGCCAGAATCAATTTTTGAAAGTACAAAATTCGTCGTGCTTCAGATGTTATAGCAAAAAATATGAAAATGTCTAATTTCTTTTTTCTTTCATAACTTTTTTGTCTTAATCGTTAGAGCAATTTTATTTGTACCTTCTTATGGTACTTTTTAATGGAGAATGTAACTGTCATTTTAGATTTTTTTTAACACCTACCATTTTTAGATATTACCCCTAAATTCATTTTTTCTTATGGGCCGCGAAGTTGGCTATGGAATAGTTAAATGTACTTTTTTTTTCTCGTTTAAATGAGATATTACTTGCTATACCTATTTTTATAAACAAGTCACAAAATGAAAAAAAATCGTATTTTATCCATGACTTATCAAGCTATCTATGAAAATTAAAACAAAAAACAACTAATTAAATGTCAAATGACAGTTACTATTTGTCTGTGGTATCATTTATTAGAATTTCATATTATTGTTGTGTAATTCGATAGTCTTTGTAGTAATTGTTATAATGATGGCTACATTTAAAAATACCGAAAAGTTGTACATGTTGAGATGCTACATTCTTTACTTTAAAAGCTGTCTAGAAGCTGAGCGAATATACTTAGAGCTATATCTTGAGAAAAGGCAACGAAGAGTGTGTAATTAGAGAAATTTGGAAATAAATTTAAAAAAATATGGTTTCTTCGAAAAACCAACCAAAAATCCAAAACAAATCCATTAAGAATTAGAATTATCTATTTTGCACAGTTTCTATTGTAAAGTATGTAGCATTTCAACATTAAATTTTTTTAATTAGTTGTAAATGTGCCCATAATTATATGATAACAAATTTGTTACAAAGACTATCGAATTACACAACAATACTATAAAATTCTAATAAATGATACCGCAAACAAATAGTAACTGTCATTTGACATTTAATTAGTTGTTTTTTGTTTTTATTTTCATAGATAGCTTGATAAGTCATGGGTAAAATACGATTTTCTTTCATTTTGTGACTCGTTTATAAAAATAGGTATAGCAAGTAATATCTTATTTAAAAGAGAAAAAAAGCACATTTAACAATTTCATAGTCAACTTCGCGGCCCATAAGAAAAAATGAATTTAGGGGTAATATCTCAAAAATGGTAGATGTTAAAAAAAATCTAAAATGACAGTTAAATTCTCCATTAAAAAGTACCTTAAAAAAGTACAAATAAAATTGCTCTAACGATTAAGACAAAAAAGTTATGAAAGAAAAAAGAAATTAGACATTTTCATATTTTTTGCTATAACATCTGAAGCACGACGAATTTTGTACTTTCAAAAATTGATTGTGGCTCCTCTCATACTAAGGAAAAATGCATCTAATTTAAACAAACCTGTATCTCTTACAATAAGCGAGATCCCCATTCTGGAAATGTAATCTGGGACACCCTGTATAGGTACCTGATATGTCGTTTTTCTACATAATCGCTCTCCTTTGCAATACTCTGTTATGGTATTATGAAACAGTTGTGAACGAACTGTCAAATTAAACAGTTGTGTTAGAACCTTCAAATTAACGTTCGTCCCTATTAATATAACATTAAAGACATCTGATAATAAATCTTTAAGTGATTTTTTTCCATCGAATAGTGTCATCGACACAGAAAAATTAATTTTTGAAATTAAAAAATTGCCAGCTCTATACAACAACAAAAATAAAACAAAACGGTGTCGAAGTTATTCTAGGTCCAATTGTATGATGTAATTCATCGAAGCCCTGATACACATTTCTTAAGGCGACTTCTTAAATCGCTACGCATTTTATAAAATTACCCTTTAAAAAACCTTTAGCTGACAATTAGATGAACCCAATATAACTTTTTACAGGGAACCTGAACCGAACTGAAACAAAAACCGGAACGAACCGGTACTTTTTTCTTGAACCGTGAACGTGCTGGGAAGCAGGAATAATCTTAAACTGGTATGGTGCCCAGGTCACACTAACAAACCAGGGAACGAAAAGGCAGATCGTCTAGCCAAAATTGGCAGCGAGACACCTTTCTTCGGACCAGAACCCGCAGTTGGTACATCCTATGGAACAGCCAAGCGGTATCTTAATGACATATTAATACGGGGGCATAATGTTCATTGTAAAAAAGTTGCAGGACAAGCCCATTCCAAGGCTAATCTGTCAATGGTCTCAAAAGAAAAGATAGAAGATATGCTCAGGATGAGCAGAGCAGACATCAGAGCAACCACAGAACTCCTCACAGGTCACTGTGGGCTAAACAAACACTTCTACATAATAGGGATCTCAGAGACCGACATAATTATGCAGAGGATGTGGTGAAGAAGAAGAAACTCCTCCACGTATTATGCCAGTGTGAAGGATTCACACCCTATCGGCGTAGACTTCTGGGGATGGAAAGAGCCAACCAAGAAGAATTAAGAAAAACACCCTTAAAGAAAATCTTGGAGTTTTTGAAAAACACAGGACTCCTTTAAGTGACCATCACCAGAGGGTACAATAGACCAATAGGTCGCAGTACATGAACCCAAAAGAGGACCACCTCCGCGGAAATAATAAAAATAATATAAGTAGTATTTGTAACGCGTCAAATACTTTACCAATTTATTTGTATTTTTAAATAAATATGTGGTACAAAATTGTCTTTTATCGTAGTGGGATAAATAAAAACCGTCACTTCGATTTTTAATACAAATTGTATATGACTTTATTATCGTATTCTTATTGGCTGTAAATATACTGCAATATTAATGAGAAAAGAACTAAATAACATACTCAATACCTATCCTATAATTTCTTGGTTATTGAAAATATTACAGATAACTTTAAAATATCCGCAAAACACGATACAACCTTGCAAAATGACAAAATACCGCAATAAAACCAATGTGTACGTACATGAACATGACTGTTAATTATTTAAAGTTAATAATATCTCAACCTTCGTTATCGACAGTGACAAAGTATATGTATTTACCATTCTATTGTTATAAAACACGCCAGATATTAAATTAAATATATTTTGCGTAATCCGGTCAAACTATAATCAGTTACAATAAATAAATACGTAACTGCAATCCTAACACAAATAAATTCATGGAATGACAGTGTTTTAATATACTGTTAACCAGTGGTTCTTGCATAAGAGTACATGTTTGTGGGAGAAAGCCACTCTGGGCATGCTAAAATGTTTCAATGCAACATATTTTGTATGAAACAACAATTTTTATGAGTAAATTGGTAAAACATACAAGCATGTTCAAGCTCTTGGCTCGTCGGAAGTAAACTCAGGACTTGTTCTGAACTGCATACGGGTACTTAACGTGCTGGGAAGCAGGAATAATCTTAAACAGGTATGGTGTTCAGAGCACACCAAAATACCAGGGAACGAGAAAACAGATCGCCTAGTCAAAATTGGCAGCGATACAGTTTTCTTCCGACCAGAACCCGCAGTTGGTACATCCTGTGGAACAGCCAAGCGGTGTCTTAGTGACATATTAATACAAGAACATAATGCTCATTGGAAAAATTTGCAGGACAAGCCCATTCTAAGGCTAACCTGTCTCTAAATCAAAGAAAGAAGAAATGCTCAGGATGAGCAGAGCAAACATCAGAGCAGCCACAGGACTCGTTACAGGACACTGTGGGCTAAACAAATACTTCTACATTAAATGGCTCTCAGAGACCGATATATGCAGAGGATGTGGTGAAGAAGAAGAAACTCCTCTTCACGTAATATGCCAGTGTGAAGGATTCACACCCTATCGACGTAGACTTCTAGGGATGGAAAAAGCCAACCAAGAAGAGTTAAGAAAACACCCTTAAAGAAAATCCTAGAGTTTTTCAAAAACACAGGACTTCTCTAAGAGGCTATCATCAGAGGGTACAATAGACCAATAGGTCGCACTACAGGAACCCGAAAGGAAACCACCTCTGCGGAAGTAATGATAAAAAATACTAGTATGTTCAGAAAATTCGGCTTTTTGCACATACCACATGTCTAAAATGTTATTTGTTTAAAATCAAAATTAAAGGTGAGCCGATTTCAGTTACACCCGGTAAATGTTACGCCGAATCAGTGAACTTGCCAAGTTCTTGAAATGGGCATATTTTTGCTGAATTCATGAACTAGGCAGAGTGTCTACCGAGTTCGTGAAACAAACAATACTGTGTGTAGTACAGGTACTTTACAAAATAGATAGATTGCAATTTAAAGTTGCACTAAAAGCGTAAACTCCGTAAATGTATACACTCACTAGTAAATGTATGCATATGCTAATAACGGTTAAATGTATAATTTAGCATTAAAAAAAACTTTGACCAACCTTTTATTTGGTCCTCTATCAGTGACCTAGTTGATGAGGGCCAGGTTAAAGGTTTGTAAAAGTGTTTTTTTTTTTTAATGTTTTGCCTATTTCGCGAATTAAACAAGTGCCGATTTCAAGTACTAGGCGAGGTATTAATCATTTCACAAACTCAACAAAAGTTCTGCCTGTGTCACGAATTCGGCGAAAAAAATGCATATTTCACGAACTAGCAAGTTCACTAATTCTGCGTAACATATACACAGTGAATTTCGTTTAATAAAAATTATATTTGTAGTATATTGATGACTTAAAATGTTAAATGTCAATTTTTTTAGTGCTACATATACACACAGTGTAAGCATGCGGAAAAGATCGATGTATGTATGTATGTATTGCTATGAAAAGAAAAAAGTATCATGGACTAACGAATGTACATTACATACAAATATCTGCTACCATGTGTATCTGTTTCAATCGAGCGTAAAAGACACTCCAGTAATTATATCACACCTCACATATACGGGCATTTGTATAATACATGTCATAAATATACATTTGTGTTTATATCAATAATTTTCCCACGAGATAAAATCCAATTTTTCAAGGAAACAATTTGCACTAAAGCAATTAAGCATAACTGGTAATTTTTTACAATTAAGATTTGGTTTAATGTGACTACTTTATTTACATAGGTTTTATTATTTGTGTGTATTAAATATTAATTAGGTTGTCCAATTAAATAGCAATTATCTGTAGTGTATTTTATAATCGGAAAAAAAGTGTGTTATATGCATTTTAAACTCATCAAAGAATTTTTTTATGTGCTTAAATTCTCACAAAAGACCAAATAACCAGATAAATTTAATTTTAATATTTCAATAACATCTTAATATACTAAATTATAACTGTGATCAAATGGCTGAGTTTAAAGTGTTCGAGAAAAATAAAAATCAATTGTAGTTTATGGTACAGTATACCGGGTGATTCAGTTTGACTGTCGCACCCCTATAACTTTATAATTATTGAAAATAACCATAACAAACATTATGTTTTTGGAAACGGCGAAAAATTCTCAATTAAGTGATGTGCATTTGTTTTTTTAAATTACATAGTACTTATACATGTTTTTGTTGATTCGGATAGAGAATTTAATTCTGAATCCCACCATGTATTAAAAAAGTATGCGTACATAAGATTATTTTCGAGAAAAATCAGTTCGAACTTTATTCAAATTATAGCAAACAGTCCATTTAACTTAACAAAAACCGATCAAATCTTAAAAATATTACAGTAACTATCAATATGCCAACGTTTATGATTTGTTTTAATTTCTATTAAAAATTAATTTTTAATAAATTTCCATTGATAGTTAGGTATAATATAATTTTGAAGATTTAATCGGTTTTTGTTATGTTAAATAGACTGTTTGCTATAATTTGAACAAATTTTGAACTGATTTTTCTCGAAAATTTTCTTATGTACGCATACTTTTTTAATGCATGCTGGGATTCAGAATTAATTCTCTATCCGAATCAACAAAAAAAATGTATACTATGTTACTATGTAATTTAAAGAACAACACTTGCCTATCACGGATTTGATATTTGACATACGCATCGTAGAGATAACAAATGCACATCACTTATTAGAGAATTTGTCGCCGTTTCCAAAATTATAGGGTTTATTGGGATTATTTTCAATAATTAAAAAGTTATAGGGGTGCGACAGTCAAACTGAATCACCCGGTATAATCAGCTGACGTTTTATTGTAATTTGAAGTAGTTATTTCAAGCTTAAAACAACATAAATATTATCCAAAATTAACAACTATTCACAGTATCTTACAACCAAGTCATAATATTTTACAAGACAAGTCTCGTGGTTGTGTATTTATCACTGGAAGTACTGGACAATATCTTTAACAATTTTTATAATACTTATGTATATTCAATTCATGACTATCGCCCAGGTACGATAAGATTTTTGCCAAAAGTTGTTTAACTTCAGAGTCTACGTATTTTATTAAGCATGATATTTTTAATAGAGTTAAAAATTTATAAAACTCGGTAAGTAAACACTCCAGTGTTTCAAATCTAGCGTTATGTTTTGCTTACAGGTTAAGTTGAGAATAGTAACAATCGGATATTATACAAAAAAAAACAATTTTTTTAATCACACTACTCTCCTTTAAATAATCAACTCCTAAAATTTGTCTGTAGAATAATTAAACATCCAATATAATTTTATTGGCCATATGCACAGTTCATGGATAGTTTTATATTTTATTTTAAATAATCTCTACGCCAGCGACACAAGTATAAAGTACTTTATATGAAGTTACCTCTGTCAAAACTTAAAAAATAATACATAAATTTGCACAGACAAAGGCAGGTAGGTCACCAAATAAATTTTTGATCGACCCTGCATACTGATCGGTCGCCCTTGGTTAGATAATCTGTCTCTATCTAATAAACTCACGTCTACTATAGACTGTTTGTTAATAAAGTAAGTTTATTTACATCTAATAACTTATTATAGGAAAAATTTGATTTTCTTGGTTACCTAGAAAAATTTTATTACGCTATGTCATAATGAGTTATTAAAAATTCTAAACTGTTATTTGACATTTGACATTGCTTGTCGGAAATTTTCCTCAAGAGATATACGTAGATGATAATTTTAATTGGCACACTTGGTAAGGCCATCCTCCCATATTTGTACAAACTATGTGTCATGAATACTATTATTGTCGTTTTATCACGGAAAGTGTTAAATAAATATAAACAATTTTCATTTACTACTTCATTAGGATTCTTATTTCTTAATCTAATATATTTAATTAATGTATATAGGTTTTCCTGGTTATTCTTATCACAACTTAATGTGAAATTATGCATGTACAATGACGCTTCCTTATTTTACAATTAAAGCAGATGATTATATAACGGAAACATGAACTCACTTTTCCAATCACTAATATTAAATAAAATACTAACAAATTCTTGCTGCTCTGGTAACTTTTTAAAGCCACACTTTTCTTTTTTTCCTAGTAAAGTAGATCACATGATAGGAGAAAATATTCGTATAGATATTCCTTGAAATTTGTGGCATAATATTTTGTGGCAATATTGTCTTTAAGTATACAATAACATTACATAATAGTTAAAAGGATTATATCACTTATTTTGTCTCTGTTCGCTAAAATACTATTTAGAATTATTTCTACATGATTAGTGAGTTGGGTAATCGTTTGAATGCATTAATTTGGACTAAATCGTGCCAAGATATTGTAGTTTTACAAATATATATTTTTTTTTTAAGTTGAAATTCTACGAACTCAAATTCGTTTCTGCAATTAATCCATGAAATAAAAGATAATCATACAACCAGCTCTTCTAATTTCGCTACATTATTTGCTAAGACTAAACTAAAAAAACGTTTGTGAGAAATTGAAATTTACCTTAAACCTAATTTTCTTTAATTTTACCACGAAGTTCTTACAACCTTCTCAACAATATAATAAAATCATCGAGACTTAATGTCACAATTTTCGATTTTTGACGGTGACATTAATTTATACTAGTAAGTATACGGTCTACCAGACCACGCTTTTTATTGTACAATGGTCTTTTATCAGGATCTTGCAGCAAGCAGCATCAGCCAAGGCTAAAATTATTTATAACTGCAGAAACTGAACTTTGTTATATTGTTGCACGATCTAGCAAAAACCGGTAACATTCTAAATTGCTCGAAGCGAAATGGTAGTGAGTAATACAAGTAGCACTTTATTGAGAGCGTAGCGAATCCAGAACACATCGACACAGGATATATTTGTTGTGTATAAATATACAGGATTTATACATACAGGGTGTCCCAGATAACATTTCCAGCATGGCGATCTCGCGTATTATAATAGATACAGGTTTGCTTAAATTAGATGAATTATTCCTTAGTATGAGAAGAGCCACAATCAATTTTTAAAAGTACATAATTTCTCGTACTTCAAATGTTATAACAACAAATAAGAAAATGTCGAATTTCTATTCTCTGTCATAACTTCTGTGTCTTAATCATTAAATCAATTTTATTTGTACCTCCTTTAGGTACTTTTTATGCAGAATGTACTTATTATTTTTGAAATATTTTCCTTAACTTCATCTTTTGTTATGGGCCGTCAAGTTGGCTTTGGAATAGTTAAATGTGCATTTTTTCCTCTTCCTAACGATATATCCCTTGTCATCCCTATAACTGTAAATATTTTAGAAAATTAAAAAAAATATTGTATTTGAATAATATAATTCTAAGTTAGCTATGAAACATAATGAACGGACAAGTAAGCTTTGGATACTGGTAATGTGCTTTTTTCTTCTCTTTCTAACGAATTATCTTTTGTCATATCTATTCAAATAAATAGCTCAGAAAATTAAAACAAATCGTATTTTACAAATATTATTATTCTAAGTTAGCCATGAAACATGTTTAACGGGCAAGTTGGCTTTGGAGTAATTAAATGTGCTTTTTGTCCTCTTTCTAATGATATATCACGTCATATATATTTTTATAAATACGAGTAACTCAGAAAATCAAGAAAACTATATTATAAATATAATTCTGAGTTAGCTTCAGCTATGAAATATGATGACGGTTTTTCTTGATGTTCTAAGTTATTTATTTAAAAAGATATGACAACAGGTATATCGTCAGAAAGAGGAGAAAAAGGCACATTTGACAGTATCAAAGCTAATTTGCTCGTTTAACATGTTTCATAACTAACTTAGAATAATATTGGTAGAATACGGTTTTGCTGGATTTTCTGAGTTATTTATTTAAATATATATGACAAAACACACATCATTAGAAAAAGGGAAAAACCACATTTCACTATTCCAAAGCCAACTTGACGACCCCTAAGAAAAAATGAAGTTGGGGGCAATATCCCAAAAAAATTATATTTACATTCTACATTAAAAAAGTACCTTATGGAGGTACAAATAAAATTGATGTAATAATTAAGATAGAAAATGTATTAGAGAAAAAAGAAATTCGACATTTTTATAATTTTTGCTATAACATTTGAAGTACGAGGAATTTTATACTTTTAAAAATTGATTGTGGCTTCTCTCATACTAAGGAATAATTATATAATTTAAGCAAACCCGTATCTCTTAAAATACGCGATATCCCAATGCTGGAAATGTTATCTGGAACGCCCTGTATATAAGACACAAATGTCACCAAGACTTGGAGTTTTCTAATTATAACCACTTTCCTATATGAAAGTGAGATTGAAATAAAATCCGCGTCAATCGCCAACATATTTGTAATAGACTTACTAAATTATATAACTAATTTTCATATTTTTGCGTGGTACAAGTCAATGAAATATTCGACCTTGAAAGGACGAACGCCTCCTTACAAGAATCTATCTAAATGTATCTATTATTTTTAATAGCTTTCAATTATTATTGAACGCTATACGAGGCTCGTCTAGAAAATAGGAGCGGTCGCCAACTTAATTCCTGAAGATGGTGACAGTGAGAAGGCAAAAACACACAAATGTCTTTTAAGACCTTTTTTGGTTAAGTTTAAATGAATAAGAATCACTCTTCATTTGATATACCTATTCATATTTTTTTAACGCAATAAGCGTTCGCCTGAATGAAATTTATAGGCTTTGTGATTGTCATGAAAAAAGCGAAAAGTGAGACCCTCTACCAGACTATGTGGAATATATTGTTGTAAAAATTTTGTTTGTATTTTTTTGGTAGTGCAAAATATTTTCCGAGATACATTGTATTTTTTTATCGTGCCAACAGCTTTATTGTCATCATTTTAGTATTTTAATGTACATATAGTTTTTTCACTTGAGAATACACGGTTTAATTACCATCATCTTCTAATATTTTTGCACTGCCATTTAATATATTTAAATTTCAAGCGAAAGTTTTAATACAATTATAATTCACACACCTTATCAGAGTAGTCAATGGCTAATTGAGTGCGAAAACTTAAAAAAACTTGTTTTTTACAATGCTCATTTCGTACTTCATGAATAATTCATTAAATATAATCACATTTTAGCGTAATAATAAAACGATGTAACTTTTCGTAAATTCTTTTTATTAATAATAGAGGTACTCGGTAAATCTACATGCCTGTGACAAACATAGTTTGTCAAAATACAAATGTAAAATCGACACATACAGATAATGTAATTCTGGCAGTTTTAATTTATTATATATTGTACCTACATTTAACGATAAGATTAGCAATATTTTGTTATGAATAGCATTTATTACCAACCAGAAAAAGTATTTAAAATTTTACATATTTTGCTGTTGACAACACATTCTTTAAATAGTTGTTAATTTTCAGTCAATTAAACTAATCGTTTAGAAATTATAAATTCTTAAAAGCTCAGCAAATTCACTTTTTACAATTAAAATACGTCTCATTATAGCTATACACACAGTATACCTACAGTCCAGTTAAAACAAAACACACTAAATACGTCGTAACTTATAACGTTTGTCTAATACGTTTGCCGTTAGGTTGTATATTGTTCTGGCGATAATAACTCAAAACCGATTGATTTTAGGTACAAACAACCTTTTAAATTGTTCAAAGGGATTTGATTTGGAAATATAAAAAGTGATAAATATACAGGTTGTATTTAAAGCAAAAAAGTTGCATATCGGTACGCCAACGCAAAACACTCGATATAATTAAAAATAATTTTAGGTACCTATGTAGGTAACTAATGATCCCCAACAAACTTTGTTTTGGGAATTTTTCAATTTTTAAAAAACCACATACAAAGGAAATAAGCACTAAGTGGCCCCCCTGTATACAAAACACAAAAATATCTGTTCTCCAATGAATTGTTTTTTTTTTACTTTGATCTTTTACTTTAACAATAAAATTCGTAACACACATTCTCGCTCACTGTCTATGACTGCGTCACTCATTAAAGTACAATTCTTCGACATCAATAAGTATTACTTGACGCCAACACCCTAACAACCAACAACAGTTCTAGCCACTTTCTCCTTGTACTTTTTATCACAAAGTAATTAAGTATCTGTAACTTAATGAGTTTTACCTTTTAGGGCCCAGAGCAGACCCTTTCACACTCTCTTACGTTTAAATAGAGAATCGATATTTGTTATTTCCTTACGACATATCAGAACAATATGATCACTCACTTTTCTATGTTATGAAACGCAAGTTACACAATAACTATGCAAGGTATGCGTCGAGTATTAATTTAAACACGTGCTAATTTGATTTTATTAATTTTTGTTCATTCATACCATCTACTAACAACATTATTAGTAACATAATATTTATTTAAGTAATAAAAACCACATTAACAACACTGTTTAAGTGACGATTTACAGGTGAATAAATAACTAATCATGTTTAGCTTAAAGGAATAATCAAACAAAATATAATTATAATATAAGTATGATATAATAATTACAATAATAAAATTATATAAGGACAATAATTATAAATATTATTTATTTAAAATGAAAATAGTCACCCACACTAGGTTTTCATTCATATTCTAATTTTAAGTTTTTACTGTTGATAATAAGGAAGTTATAAATGAAGTTAAAATTAAAGTTTTTTATATATTCGAGGGTCAAGCTGATTTATTCAAAACGAAGTCGTTTGAGGTTTAAGTGCGTCAAAGTCAAATGGATAGGTCCTAGGTTTTTAAATTCGTAAAATAGTAGTGAGTAAAAAAAATTGAATTGACCTGACAGCATTTTAAAATTATAATTTTACGGATTTAAGCGCTTATTAGTGCCAAGAAATTTTGGATCCAGCTTTTAGTGAACAAGCGCCTTCTTGGCTACAATTTATCGCTGGTATAAGAAATTTAACACGTTCGCGGACAGCGGCTGCATATCCAGTCATTTTGGAGTGATAAACTGAGACGTCTGCATATACAGTCAGAATAAATCAGTCCAGGATAAGCATGACTGCGTTTGCAGTCATGTTTTGCGTTTAAATGTAGTATACTATACTATATTTCTAACCAGTTTATTGCATCAAGAACATCAAAACTAAATGTTTTCCAGAGTCATACGTGCCACTGGCCATTTTCTTCGGAAAAACAGGGAAAAAACTGAAAAACTGAATGATAAAAATAATTTTTGCGATCGCGTTAGCCATTAAACCGTCAGAGACAAAATCAAAATTTTTCTATTTACCAATGCGCGCATCCTTTGCAAGTAAAATGGTGCAAAGTTTATAAAAAAAACCTTAAACGCTTCCGGAGAAAAACGCAAAAAAACGAGGTCTTTGTAAAAACTGTTTTTCCTATGTTAAACGCCTATGCAAATGCAAGTCGCTTAAACTTAGTTATACAGATATATATACTACAACTTCTCAAATCATAGCGCTTTTGTAGGGGTTTCGTTTTTGATGTTTTTCTCAACAGTTCAAGATTTGTTCAAAAACTTTGCACCATTTTACTTGCAAAGGATGTGTGCATTGGTAAATAGTACAATTTCGATTTTGTCTCTGACGGTTTCATGGCCAAAGCGATCGCAAAAATGACCTTTTTATACCAATTTTTCAGTTTTTTCCCTATTTTCCGAAGCAAATGGCCAGTGACACATAACTCTGGAAAACATTTAATTTTGATGTCCTTGATGCAATAAACACAGCCTTAATCAAATTCTAGCGACAACGTATCGTGACGTTCCCTTGTAAGTAAATACACAATAATTTTTTTAACTTTTAAAATGTATTTCACATTATGCCCATATAAGAATATTTCATTTAAAATTAAAATAATAATTTAACGCACAAAAGATTAATGTTAGCGCACACTACAAATATAATATTTATTTAGTGCTAAATATTTATTATTTTGATGCACAAATTATTCGTTTTTAAGCACAATCAGGGCCCGATCCAGGGGGGCGCGAGCAGGGCAACTGCCCAGAGCGGCAAATTTGGGGGCGGCAAAATTGGTAGAAAGAGAAAATTAAAATCAATAAAAACCAATAAAAAGCAGAGTATACAGAAATACATCAGAGTATTAGTGTACTTTAGAGTGGGTACAATAATAGTTCTCCAATGGTAAAGCGTTTAGGATTAGTTTAAAGTTAATCATTCCACTTTGAAATTTATTTTTATTCTAATTCTCTTACTTAATGTTACTTACTATGTTTTACATACAAGGTTGACTGAGAGTATTGTACAAAAGGACTTTACCATAAGTTACCATAAGGTGATCATTCGTCCCCGATTTTCGGGGACAGTCCCCGAAACAAGACCCAAGTCCCGGATAATTCTTGTCCTGATTTACATAATTTTCTCATGAATTTTTAAAATAATTAATGGAAGCTATGGTACGGCATTGCTGCAAAATTATGCAAATCCTATAGTCTGGCAATATATTGCAACAATGTAATCGCTCATTGGAAACGAAAACTGGAATAGGAGGAAGTTTCGAAATGAGCAAAACTGTCCGAGTTTTAACTTTCCGCTCTTTAATTGAATTTTGCATGATTTCCTCGAAAAATCGTCGAGTTTTTTTTCATAACCCTTGGTTAGTGTCCCCGAAACTTGTGAGAAAAAATTGGACACCTTACTTTAGCATGCAAAATTAATTAGTTGCAACTGTTGGCTCTCCTGATCATTTCTCCCAATCATTTTACGACGTAAAATTACGACGTAATTTTATGAAAGGTGAAAAATTTGCGTTTTAAATTATTTTTTATAGGTAAAACTTGATCTTCCTTATTTATTATCATATTTCGGCGATTTTTTAAAATTATTCTCATCGATTGGCCAAATTGTACTGTGAAAAATTATTCTTTACCTGACAAATAACTTTAAGGTGCGACCTCGTAAATTTTGGAAAGCGCGTGTAGCGTAAAATGACACATATGAGAACTTTTTTTTATTTATATAAATAGGTCACTACTATATCAAGACGAATTTATTACAAAATATTAACGAAGTTTTTGCAACAAACAGAACTCAGATATCTTTGTCTTTGTAGCGTCCTGGCGTGTAGAGTTTTTTTAAACACTGTTATTTTCCGAAAATGATGCCAACTGCACTTTTAAAATTTAGATCACATTAAACTTACCTTCATGCAAGATATAATAGCGCTTATTTATTTCCCATTTCATATTTATTTAGTAAAAATTTCAAATAATTCTAGAAAAGTGAGAAATGCCTATAAAAATTTAAAAATTGTGCCATTTTGCTGATGTTAACGCATGGGAGCGAAAATGGTAACCAAATTGAAAATGCAAGTGAAGAATCTTAAGTAGTTTTTGATTATGAAAAACTTTTATGTTTACACTTTTGTCGTAAAATAATCATGGAAGCCAATATTTGCAAATATTTAATTTTGCATGGTATAGTCCTTTGTACGATATTTTCAGTCAACATCCTGTATATTGTGATATATGTTATACCAATCTGTCGTTGCATATAATAATAATTTGAATATCCCTCGCGAAGCAGTAAAATATTTAATTTTTATGTTGTTTTTTTATTAATTTAAAAAAAATATTTTGTGTTGTTTCTTTTTTTTTTAAGAAAAAACATGTACCTATCTCCTACTTATATTTTTCATTTCATGTTACTGATTTTTATGGATTTAAATTTTTTTATGAAACAAAAGACTTGTTATTCAAAATACCTGCAAAAATTACACTCAATGCAAAAAATTATGCTTAAAAAAATAATTTATAATTAAATATAAAGGGCGGCAAAAATCATTTTTGCCCAGGGCGGCTGAAAAGCTAGATCGGGCCCTGAGCACAATGTATTCGCGTTAATGTTTAATCGTACCCCTGTGGTAATGACTAAATTAAATCTTTAAAAGGTTCTGTTTAATGTTTTTTTAGGTCACTTAAACGAGACAATTAACTTAATAGTATCGACAAACACCTAATCACCTAAAAATCCAAAGTTACTGACGTTTGCGTTCACCCACATGTAAATATATACAACGGCATGTGATTACGTGTTGACTATTATATATTTCATTTTGTAGATGTTTTATAGGCGTGTAACACTTACAGTTATTTATTCATGGACTATCGATATCAAACGTCGCTGTACTTTTATCTGCAAATTATGCTTAGTTGTAAAGATCGTTATGATACGAAGAAAAATATTGTTAAGATTGAGCAGGAAGAGATCTCGATGTACAGTTATGGTAAAACTGATTATTTGCTGTTGTCGTTTTTCATTTAGTTGATGATACTGCATTATTACGTTCTTGGTGTAGTAGAGCCTTGCAAATTATTACGTGATTGACCAAGCCGGGTACACACCCATATTTAAGAAACTTGTGCACCACACGCACAAAAACTAGATATTGTTAGCTTGTGACGTTGCATTTGAATTTTTGATTATTTTGCCTTGTTAATATTGCAACCACAAAAAGCCAAGAGGCGTATATAATTTTAGACGATCCGTTAGGTATTTTAATGACTTCAAAGCAGAGCATTATATAACAGCGTAAACTGTACTGCATTTTGAACTTATTAGCGTGATATCGGTTCTTATAAATTCATATAAAGGGGAATTCAAAAAGGCATCTATTGAGTTTGCCAACGTTTCGGTGAAGCAGTTAAAAGTCTCGAACGAGTCTACATAATACAATAGCGTTTTGATACCTCTTGATAATGGCTAAAAACAAGCATTTCAGAGAAATAAGGACTAATAGATCACACATAAAAACTTGAAACGTCACATCCGTTGTGTGTGTGTGCTTACATATTATACATTTCTGCTTATATATGTCGTCAAATAGCAATTTAGTTGCTATGATGTATTTCCTATAAAATACCGTAAGGTAATTCCGGGACAGTTGCCCCACCTAAGGCAAAAAAATCACCTTTTAATAATTTTTTACTTTGTAGTCTCCGAAAAAATGGATATGCATAGCCAATTCAATTGAGAATAACGCACGACATTCAAAATTTGAATATTACGACCGGAAGTTTACAAAAAAAAAATTAAGCAAAACCATGTTTTTGGCCATCTCTCCCGACAGTGCGGTTGAGATGCCCCATATAAATGGGAGTGATGCCCCGGCCTTAAACGATCAATGACACCAAAAATATTAAATCTAAAATGTATTTTTATTGATATGTTACGAATCGTACACTCGATTGATCATATCAACTTAACACACTTACGACGTCGTTATGTACGACAACGATAACGACGGTAAAGAAGAACGAACGTTTCGACGCTTGGTCTGCTTGTTCGTCTTCTTAAAATATTTAGCTCGACGTCGGCTTTAAATTTTTGTAATGTAATTTATTTACAGAACCAAGAAATTTGTTTAAGATTACTACTTGACTGGTATTGAATGAGAACTTGTATCGAATTAATGCATGTGGTCAAATGAGAACTTGAATTAGAATGTATTTTGCAACTTGACTTACTACCTAACTATTACAAAAATGTTATCCCTTTGCTATGGTTGGTCATCCTAGCTAAGGGATTTGTCACTGAACATATGTTAAAAAGATTTTGTTCTTCTTAATTCTTCTCTGAATTGTTCTGAAGACCATTGCCTTCTGGTTTTATCAGATGTTTTCCTCTTATACGTCGTAGGCATCTCTGAACATAGTTTATTTTTCATAAATAATGTCAATATAGTCTTTCTAGGATGCTTGTGTTACAGTATTAATTAATAAATTGATTAGTTGTTGCTGTATTGTGTATAAGGAATAGATGTTCCACCGGGGCATCTGTACCTCGATAAAATGGGGCAACTCTCCTTTTAGTACGGGTTAGAGGCCCCAGGGAAAAAAATGGAACTTAAAAGATACCGGTGTATTTTATTGCAATAATAACCTTAACAATGTATTTGAGAAGCTGGCTAAAAGTGTTCCATAAAAAATAATAAATTTCGAATTGCCGGTATCTTTAAGTTATTACTACATTATAGCGCCATGTTAAAATCGTTGAACTCATCTTAATTTTGTTGACAACCGCACACCACCCGAAATTTTTGCCAACGGCAGTATGCCTTCCAGATAGCAACTGTTACGGAACAATAATACAGTACAAATTTTGGCATCTGTCATTAGCATGCGAAAATAGAACAACCGAGGCATCTCTCCCAGTGGGGCATATCTCCCGGAATTACCTTATATGTTTTTGACACTGAGTATTTCTAATTGCAAAGTAGAGTGGGAGAAGTATTGTTAAACGCCATCGAGTTTATATAAGAGTAGCAGAAACTATATATGTGCGAACGCGAACCCTTAACAGCAGTTCCTAGAAATTCATAACAACAGTGGTAGTAAGACAAGGAGGCACCTTAAATCAACTGCTCTTTATAATTCTTATGGAGAAAATAATTAAACAATGTAAACAAAAAAAAAAAAAGCCTACTGGGGTTGGAATAAACTAAAACCAATATCCTTAACAGAACTAGCCTTTGCACAAGATGTGGTGCTATTAGCTAAAAGCGAAAAGGACTTGCAACTCAATCTAGAGGTATGGGCAGATACATAAAGTAGATATTGTGACACCCCGCCCGATATCAATTATTTTATTTTACTTCAATATTATTTCATTTACTTTTAAATGAATAACATTGCAACAAATGCTGATGCATCAGTTACTAAAACATGTAACACTTCAAAAGTACCAAGTTATGAGGATTTCAACTTTAGTAAAACACATTAACGTTAAAATATTACGGTCATTACTTGGGTCCTACAACGCCAGCATTTGGGTTTCGTCAATCAACAAATGACTTGTTGATAAAGTTGTACATCATAAGTAGAACAAACTACTCGCACAACTATGTGTTTATAGGAAAGAATGACAAAGATGCAACTACAATAAAAATGGGATAGCAACAGGAAACCTAAAATCTTGGGACAGTGTCGCTGGGTAGTTAAGATCCAACCACTGAGAAATGTACAGCCAGTTGAAAAATAAAGGAGTTTGTTGTTAAAATTGTTGTGTTTTATTTGTTTCTTACTGTGTACTAATTGCTCTAGACCTGTGTACTACGTAAAACAACGTTGGAGGGTCCAACCACATTACAAAGACGATTGCGAGCCATAATTAACAACAATAAATATAAGAGTAATATGTACTCTTTCACAACAGTGCGGCCTATGTACAGTACGGTCTGTCACAATATAATATGAATATTAATATAACAAAGACAAAGGCTATAGCGACAAATCATGAACCAGTTACAATTATGCTAGACCAAAAAAAGCTAGAGCAGGTAGAGAATTTCAAATATTTAAAAACAATAACTGCAGAGAGATTGGAGGTAGATTTGAATAACAGAATAGCGGCAGCGACGAAATTTTACTACGCCACCAATAAATGTAAGTAAGAAGGAAATATCAAAAGATACGGAGACCCAAGTTTTTAATGCGGTGTACAGGGTGGGCAAATTTCGATGTTTTAATAGGGAATCTCGGTAACTATAAGAGGTATCAAAAAACGGACCGCGCATCCTCTATCTCTTTTTTCGAGAAAAACTTAATGGTGAAAACTAAAATTGGTTATCGTCTTTTGTTTTCGAGTTATCGCCGATAACTCGATTTTTTGACTTTTCGTTTTATGACTGTATCTCGCTTGTTTATGAAAATAAAAAAAATAATTTTGACGTTCTACAGGCACTTTTTTGACAAGAATGCAGTGGCGTAGACAATCTTTCAAAAAAAAAAAAATCCGAAATTCGAGTTGTGACATAAAGTTGTATTTTTTTAAATGGAACCCGTAGTTGGCTATGACTGATTTAAATTCCTTATTTTTTTGTCATTCCAAATATATAAGGGTTGATGTACTTATTTAATTTTAATAATACGCAAGTTACGGAGGTTTTTTAGTTTTTTTTTTTAAACAAAACTATAGTAGGCTGTGAAAACAAAAACAAAACAAGGTGTTAAACCTTTTAAAACTCATTTGGTACAAGTTACGAAGGTTTTGAAATATGTTATTGTGATAAACATTACAAATATTTGAACATAAGATAAACTACAATAAACTACTCCTACATTACTGCAGATTCCGACTTTAACGTTGTTTCCTTACTGTTATATATTTATAATGTTTATCACAACAACAAATTACAAAACCTTCGTAACTTGTACCAAATGAGTTTTTAAATGTTTTACCTCTTGTAGTTACCGAGATTCCCTATTAAAACATCGAAATTTGCCCATTCTGTACGTACCCATTCTCACGTACCTACAGTTCAGAAACTTGGACACAAACAAAAACAAAGAATACAGGAAATTAGATATCTGAGAAGAATAGAGGGATGTAGACTGATCGATAAAATCAGTAACGAAAAAATTCAGAAAAACCTAGGAGTAACAGATGTTTTAAAAAAAACTAAGACGAATCAGTTAAGCTGGCTTGGACATCTGTTACGCATGCCAGAAAGTAGATAGGCGAAAATAGGATGAAAAATAAAGATGGAGGGAAAAATTAATAGGGGAAGACCAAGAATAAAATGGGAAAAAGAAATGAGGCAGAGACTAGAAGAAAAAGGAGTCAGCTGGAGAGATGTGCCACAATTAGCTAACGATAGACAGGAGTGGCGAAACTTAATACAGAAATAGAAAAGCATACCTCGACACCGAAACGTCCAAGAGGAACCGATTAAGAAGAAGAAGATAATTCTAATAGCTTATCAATAAATGTAACAATAAACTATAAGAAACTCTTCGTAAATACCTTAAAAATTTAAGCTGCTATTTATTATCATTTTTAAACACTTTTAATCAGTATTTGAAATAAACCCTCTATAACCTACTGACCAAATGAATGAGGGTCAGGTTAAAGGTTAGTTAAAGCTTTTTTTATTTAATAAAAACAAATAATACAAGGATTTTTTTAGAAATTTAACAGTTGCATGAAATATAAAATCTATTTAAAATGTAGCAAACTTGTAAAATATGTCGAGTATCATAAGTATTTTCGTAAATTTCTAGTAACTACCATTATTTTATTATGTTTATCCGTAACTAGAAAATGCAGTATTATTCAGTTTTTCATTTATGCACTAAAAATATGGAACTGACCGTTAACAATTTCTTAATGCTTTAAAAGATTTTTTTTTAAATCAACAGCAACTAAAACTGTTTTTTATATTGATACAAATTGAACTGATTCATATTATAAAAACATCTATTGTATTTTAAATCTTTTCATAACCTGCTACAGAAACTATCTCTTCCTAAACTAGTATCTGAAGCACAAAAAAAATAGTACAGCGTTGTGACTTCACAAAACACATTTAAAAGTACCCTACACCGTGTATATCCAACATAACGGTGCTATTTATAACATAAACTAAATTTTGCAAGAAATAAGCAAGACTCCATATGAAATTTGCATCGCACTACAATCGAACTTATATTGGAATCAGATATTACGCCAACTATTTAATTCCTTCAGCCTTGAATGTGCACTAACACATACTCCAGTGGGTAACTAAATTAGCACGAATTTAATTATTTTAAGTGTTGCATTACATATATAGGTAAACATAGATGCATATTTACATATAAATGTAATTTAGTGTCAATTTAACAGTATTCGCTTTAATCAATTATTTATACAATGTAATTGTACGTAATTTTAGATTTCATTATAAACATAATGTAGTAATAATTTATCAATTAATTTACACTTGCCCTGTCATTTTTATTGATCACACAAGCAGATAGAGACCTTCGTGATCTGCATTCAGCTTTCAAGATAATTTATGTTAATCGCTTCAGATTTTGCAATTACATAAAACTTGAAACTATTAAACATGGAGACTTAAGTATTTAAAAAAATCTTTTGTAGTAGTTTTGTGGTAGTTAAATATTTTGTTTTTGTTTGTTTTATGGTATAATTTTTTACATTTCTAAAGGGTAAACAGGCTCTACGCTCTCGCTATCTTAAGAACTTCGTGACAATTAAACTGGGGCGTAGTTCCGTAGTTTTTAGTTTTTTACGAATAAGTTTTAAACTAAGTTTTTATTTGAATTAAGCATCAAACTAGGCGACTTGGCTTCAATCTAACTAACATTATAGCTTTTAGGATAACCGACGCCCCAATAGTGAGTTTTAAATTTGGGACACCCCGTATATTACTTTGTTTAATTATTGTTCGTTGCAGAAGTTCTCTTGTAAGTTTCATAATGTAGTCTACATTTCACCATTAAGATATTTAATGTTTACACAGTGCTAGCCAAAAATATAAAAACAATGAAATATCTAAAATACTATTAAAAATATTACAATGACATTTAGTAACTGATCATTGTTGTATGTTCCGGATTCGATGCAAGTATAAGGGTTGCAACACAATTTCCCATTTAATCGGAAACGCACCCAAACTTTAAAATTTTAAAAGAAACGCCCTGTATATTGTTTTATTTCTCTTTAAATAATATATGAGATTATACCTATGTATGGGTCTAAAGTCAAACGATTTAGTGGAATTTAAAATGTTATGAAAATTTTGAGCTAAACAATTACAAACTTTGAAAAGATAGTAGAAATTCGTTTGAAAGTTATATTGACAATAGATTAATTAACACTGTGAACCAGGGATGGAAACGTAACGTAACGATACCCGATAACGTTATAATAACGATTCAACTATAATTTTTTATGCAATAACGTAACGATATTTTTATAACGTTATATAACGTTATAATAACCGATAACGTTTCATTAAAAGTTATTTTGTATCGTTATTCTCTATAAATAGAATATATTTTGTTTGTATTTAAGAAATTAAAATGAAAATAAAATATCTCAACGTAATTTTGTACTATTTTTTAAATTTACATTTACAGATCCCAAAAATAATTTCAGTTACAATTAAAAATTACTTTTATACAGCACGTTTCTTAAATAATGCGAAAAAAATCGGGAGGTGATTCCTTATCAAAAATTAAGAGGGGTCTTTCATATATTTTTTTTTCTTTAGGGCTTCCTTTAGGAGTTACACCCCCTAAAGGGGATCGGTTAAATTGGGTTTTTATTTTATTTCTCTTGGGATAAATATAAATGTAGGAGAATGATATTCGGTAAATGTTCTATACTTATTAAAAGGTTTGCCATAGTAATATTTTTAATCATCTCCCACCTTCACAGGGGGCTGAAAAGTGCGACCCCTGTTGGTTTTTTTATCAGAACTTTTTGGTGGGTTGAAATCTAGCAATTTGATTTTTTTTTTGAAAACTTGATTAATTTAGAAGTTTTTTTTATTCTTTTCTCGTTAAACCTACAGTTTTTGAGTAAAAAATTATATGAATGAACATGAACCATCAAATATTTCAATATAAAACGATTCATTTTGGCGGTTACCATGGTTTGTTTATGTTCATATTTGGTAGAAGTGACGGGTGTAATTCATTTTGACGTTTACGCGTCGACAACGCTAAAACGCCCGTCCAATCTACCCAATATGAACATAAACATAATTTTCACTAATTTGATTTCTTACTCAAAACTGTAGGATTTACGAGAAAAACTAAAGAATAAAAAAAGGTTCGAAATAAATTAAACATACAAAAAAAAATTAAATTGCAAAATTTTAACTCACCAAAAAGTTCTGATTAAAAAACCAACAGGGGTCGCACTTTTTAGCCCGTTGTGAAGGTGGAAGATGATTAAAAATATAACTATGGAAACCTTTTAATAAGTATACTAAATTCTCCGACATTTATCTAAATTTGAGAAATAAAATAAAAACCTAATTTTACCGAAAGGATACGTCTAAGAAAAAAAACTTATATAAAAGACCCCACTTAATTTTCGATAAGAAATCACTTTCCGATTTTTTTTTGCATTATTTAAGAAACACCCTGTATAGCATAATTTATGTAACGTTATATAACGTTATATAACATAACAATTCATTTTTTAATGTTATTTATAACGTTATGTAACCAAAACAAATAATAAATAACGTTATACAATAACGTAACGATTTAAAACGTTATTCCATCCCTGCTGTGAACTAGCAAAATTATTAAAATTAAAACATATTTCTTGAAATTATCATCTCATCAATACTAAAGAGTACAAACTTAAACAATATAAATAAATCCATATCATGTAATATAAACATTATATTAAATAACGAAAATAATGAAAATAAACGATGCCGAAGACCAGCAATACATTAAGTGCGGAGAGGACGTTCTGGAACAAGTCACAACAATGGACTACCTAGGAACTAAAATAAGCGAAGACGGGAAAATAGACACGGAAATTCTAAGCAGAAAAACCTCGAGAATATACTACCAATTAAATAAAACAAGTCTTGGGGGAAAAAATCAGTATAGAAACAAAAATCAGAATCTACACCACGGTTGTAATACCAACTATGTTGTATGGTAGCGAGACATGGCCCCTAACAACTAAACACGAGAAGAGACTAACAGCAGCTGAAATGAAATTTCTAAGAAAGATAGCAGGAAAAACTAAAAGAGACAAGTGCAAAAATGAAGACATACAGAAGAACCTAAGGGAAAATCCTGTAACCCAAAGTGTAGAAGAAAAACAACTAAAATGGTATGGGCACGTACAGATGATGCCGCCGGAAGCACAGAGTGTAACGAAATCAAGGAGGTACGGGAAGAGGCGGACAGGCCAACAACTAACATGGAAAATAGAATAGAACAACTAGCCCGCGAACGAGAAAGAACAGTTGGGGAGATGAGAGCGATCTGCAGACAGGAAGAAATGGAAAGGATGATAGGTGGAGAACCATCAAAAGCCGACGCCGTAAGGCAAAAGGCGTTTAGGAAAAGAAGAATAAGAAGATAAAAAAATTTGAATTTTTCACCAAGGTGTAGTTATTTCTATTAAAGAAATATGCTGTATTGTGTTGCTGTTTTGGGGATTACTTTAAAAACAATAGCCCCCTGCATTTTTAATGGATTTTTTGCAAAGTAAATAGAGTTTTTATTTATAATCATCTAAAATTTAAAAAGAACATAGATTATATTGTAAAAAAAGTTGGTGCAAAAATTAGTTATTTTGGGAGAATATCGAATAAATTAAACTTTGAAGCTAGGATATTGGTCTATCATACAATAATAGAACCATACTTTAATTATTGCAGTAGCGTAATATTTCTAAGTAATGAGGGGGATCTGAAAAAATTACAAAAGCAGCAAAACAGAGCTTTGCGTATCATATTACAGTGTTCTAAATTAACTAAAATTGAATATATGCATAATTAGTTGGGGTTCCTTAATATATGGCAAAATACAGTGTATAACGTTTTGGTTCTAACATATAAATGTATAAACAATATGATGCCAGGATATATGAGTAAATATCTGATATACAACAAAGAACAGCATGATTATGAAACAAAGAGAACATTTTAGACTGCCTAAATGTAAAAAAAGTAGTACACAGAACTCGCTCTATTACAAAGGGCTAAAATTATTTAATCAATTACCAAACGAATTAAAATATTCTGTTAATCTGCATGCGTTTAAAGAAGGTTGTAAGACCCATGTAAAACTGCAATTTTAATTTGAAGTACTAGTTGTAAAGATTGATGTATATATAGTTTCTTTTATAACTAAATAAAGCCTATTATTATTATTATTATTATTATAATATTGCATATTTTAAAATATAACCTTATCAATAATAATCTCAAATTAATTTTTATTAAAAAATTAAACAATTTTTTACCAAGTACATTTTGTTTCTTTCCAAGCATATTGCGTTAAAACAATTTTTATAAAAATCTTTAACAACTTCAATATTTTAGTCAAACACTGCATTTAGAAAAAAGTTCTAGCTAACAGTGTGAAAAAAATATAGCGCATATACAAAATTAGAAAGCAAATATCGCAAAAATATGAATTGACTACCAAAAAATTTAATAGCTCATTACGGGCAGAATTAAAAGTTGCTGTGAAACAGAATATTTATAGAATTTTAAAAAACAAGTTATGGCGAAGAAACAAACAAATATCATAGATTTTAGCTTAGTACCTACCTACTTTGAAATTTGGATTTGGTATACGCATCATAATGAACACATTACTTAACTGGCAGAATGGGTTGCACGTCTTTTAATATACGAAAAATATAAAAAAGTATGTTCATTTTTAAATAAAACGAAAATTTGCATTCGTATTCTATAATTTACGGAACACGACAGTAATAAACAGAAGTGGGGAAGTCATCTCCAGTCTACACACCTCACCTACTTAGTTTTCCCAGTCGCCAAACAAATTCGATCCAAAAACCATAAGGTTACTTTTATATATCCTACAAGTTACTTCTAAGTCGATCCCTCGTGGTTGGAACCGAAACCGATTTATTATTCGCATTAAAACCGTTCCACACGGTCAGTAGCGGACTGGGAAATTCAACCGGCCCGGGAAAAACCGGTAAGCCATTCATATCTGGAACATTTAAATATGGAATGTTCAAATCTGGAAAATGCACCGGTAAAATCATTCAAATCTTGAATCGTTCAACGCTGGAATCACTAAACGCGGAAATCGCTCATCGCAGAACGCTCAAATCTGGAATCCAGAAGTTAAGCATTTTTGCTGCCCTCTATATTACAACAGCCAAAGTATGATATAATTACAGATTTTGATTTAACTATTGTATAGTGGAAAAAAAAACAACGTGTCAATGTTAATGTAACCGAAGGGCTACAAATTGGGGCAAAATTGCGTAATTATAATGCTTAGTCAGTAAATAAAGTTTAAACAAATTATTTTGCAAAATTTTGTATTGGTTTTCTGTAATTATCTCATACTTTGGCTGTTGTAATATAGAGGGCAGCAAAAATTCTTAATTTCTGGATTCCAGATTTGAGCGTTCTTGTGATGAGCGATTTCCGCGTTGAGTGATTCTAGCGTTGAACGATTCAAGATTTGAATGATTCTACCGGTGCATTTTCCAGATTTGAACATTCCATATTTAAGTGTTCCAACTTTTCATGCGGCTCCGAAAAACCTGCTAGACCGGCCTCCAAAAAAATGTTATTTGAAAATGTTGTCATGTTTAGATAATAATAAAATTATTTCTAAAAAATTTCCATGTTCAGTCTCATTGTTCTCTAAGGAGAATGAATTAGCAGATTCCGATCCGTAAGCCCGAAAAGCTAAACCCCTTTTTCCAATTATCATAGTTTTACAACATCTATAATTCTTTCCAATACTTGCTTGCGTTCAAGACCTTTTTTTTTTAAGCATGCTTCCTTCATTTGAAAACATTAAACCATAAATATTCTTTTTTTTTTAGTTTAAGCTTAAGCATATGGCTATAAACACAATTTTCATGGATCGTATTATTTTCATGTTCTTTATTTGCAGAATATGCTTCCAGTCTTTCATTCCATCATTTACAAACGAACATTCGTTCTTATGTATGCCAAGCACACGGAACAAAATAGAGATTCTTTTTCCAAACAATATGATAACCATCGCCTATTTATATTGTCATCTCTGTAAAATATAACATTTGGCTTAAATGGCAAATAAGTTGGCAATAGTTGGCTGATAAGGATGTTTGTTAAAAAATCCTCAAAATTTTGACTTGTTGGTGTTGTGAAATAACTAGCTGATAAGCATTCAAAATTTTTGTTACTTGATAAGTTAGACTTGAACATGAAGACTTTGCGTTGATAATCGACGTTTCAATTTTGTCTGTTTCAACGGGGCAGATTATATTATCTTCGTTTGTCGAATTTGGTGAATGCAAATCTTGATCAATGTTAGATTTTTCAACAACAGGTGCACTAGCTTTAGAAGTTAACGCAAACAAATCACTTAACTTGATCCTTTTTTTAGCAGCTTCGTGTAGTACTTTTAGCCTATTCTCTTTCTCTTTTTGAGCACATTTTTTCTCTCTCCATTTTTCCTTGATAAAAAACTATAACCAGAATAATCTCACAATCTCACAATGAATGTAAAGAATCAGTCTGCATTTATTACGTTTAATAATTGTTTATTAATTACTAAAATATTAAAACTAAAATTCTAGTAAGGTATAATATCAATATCACTTGGTGCTCAAAAACACAGCCCGGACGGTGAAATTTAACGAAAACGTCGGACATAGCAGAGACGTAGTCAGCTATTAAAGCTTGGGAGGGCCAGGGGTACAAAAATTATGCGATGTAGTAACTTATTCTTTATTTATTACTAACCGAAATAATAATATTGCATAATTTTTTCATAAAAATCATAATGGTGCCTTTCCACGTGAGAGTAAACTACTCTCGATAGCAGCGTCGCCAAGGATACAGCCCCTAAGAGTAACTCGCGATTGGCTGTATCCTTGGCGACGCTGCTATCGAGAGTAGTTTACTCTCACATGGAAAGGCACCATAACAAGTAGTTACCTACTGTGGGTCGCGGCCTCAGAGCGACCGGCCTACCGGGATTCCTCCCGGTGTCCCGCCGGCCCAGTCCGCCACTGCACACAGTTCCGGGTACAGATTAGATTTCGTGCAACAGTTGCATCAATTTCCTACCATATCTAATTCAAACCAATTTCTTACTCTTATAATAAGCAAGATACTTACGTGGAAAATTAACTTTCAATCAGCCTATGCATATCGGAGACATTGTTACGTAAATAAAATTTTTATTTTTCCGAAAGCTCTGAAAATTGGAGACATAATACAATTTGAGATGAGGTCTTATTTTTTTCCTTTAGAATCGAAACAAGTAGTGACAAATTAAATCAAGCATCATATTCGTAAGCTATTAAAATTAAAACTATGCAACTTTTTGCATTAGTTCATCTACTTTACTGCCATAAAACTAAAAATAGCCACTTATCGAATTTGGCACAGTGTAAGAAATAACAATAATGTTCGTTTCTTATTTTATAACGCATCAATTCTTCATTTTAAAGACTAAATCCACCTTCGTGTGACATAATTTATGTGGCTTATATAACGGGGATAATGACATAAAATTTATTTTATTATAGGTATTTTGTACACTCCTTTGTCTGATTTTTTGTTTATAACGTAAAATACAACCTTGTATAATTCTTCATAACGCCTAATGCCACCTACAACATGGTTAACAATAGAAAATGACATATTTGTTTCTTTAATTTCGAACAATACCAATTGCAACTTAACGACACACTACGCATCACAATATTACCCTATATTAATTATATCAATTAAAAACCATTTCAATTGTCAACTATTATCCTTTGTTGTAAAACTGAATAGAGTTGCAAGATTTTTAATTTCGGCAATGCCTCTATCACGATCAAATATAATATGAAAATGAAGCAATGAAATAAACGGGCTATTTTAACGTAAGAATTTTATGAACGCATCACTTTGAAATAAGTTTGAATACTAAATATAGTCACAGTCCTGGGTTAACACTACACATTCGAATTACTATATGCTTGCTTTCATTTTTTTAAATTATTGGCGATCATCTTCAAAACAAACAAGTCCTGAACTCTTGTAAGCTTAAAAAAAGGCTCATGTACATTTCAAGTTTCAAAATATATTTAAAATCATAACTTGGTCGCCAGTCACTATGCTGTTGATAAAACTTTTAAATTGTTTAATTCTGACATTGATGAGGCATGTTAAATGGTATTTTTTTAAATCTGATGTTTGTTAATATTTTTTAAAAAAACTCGCATAACTAAAAACAGTTAAATATTATTTTAAAAAAACTTACAATTTATCTTTAAACAACTATTTTTAACTATATACAGGTTGTAGTAGTTAAAGTACCTAATTAAGTTTCTTAGTAGGCATCAGTGGCGTACGCAGAAAAATATTTCGGGGGAAGATATTGTTTTAATTTGCAAAAATAATACTGAATAACTTCAAACGGCGCATGGTAATGGTGCAATAATTAAAAAATGATCTATGGGGGGGGGGGGCTAGACACAAAAAGTGAGTTGTAAGAAAGAGTTGCAGGGTGTCCAGGGGGGCTGCTGCTGCTGGTAACAGCGCCATAGGCAATTTATGCTTAATTTTCAAGGTTAAACGTACCCAAAAATAGCATTTATGAGTAAAATATACAAAAGTAATAAATATTTTATATGTATGAAAAAGCAGTCTGTCGCGCAATTTTGAAATGCGGTAATTACTTATAATTTTAGTTTTTTCAAACTTTCGGGAGAATTTATCTCTCTAATCCCCCTTTGCGTACGCCACTGGTAGGCATACTTTGTATAGCTGCAAATATTTTAAGGTTACATTTTAAAAAATTTTTGCTATTTTAATTTATAAACCATACGCAGCAGGTGGACACCTCGTATAGTAGTTTGTTGTAACATCAAAATTTATAAATATACACAGTATTTTGATTATTTTAGCGTAAATGTTATCGTCTGAGTTAAATTCATCAACAACTTAAAAGTCGCAAAAACTGTTAGTTGCTATTGAAAAAAAAAGCGCATACATTTACTTTTTTAAACGGTAACGAGTAAAGATCTTTAAAATATTTAATGAAAGACATACTTTTAAAAGACCGAAATTGTACAGGCGTAGTAAAGACACCGTCAGGCTCCCTAAATATTCTAGTGAAAACAAAAGAAAAATATTAAACGGAAATAAATTCTAATCGAGGTGCATAAAACACCTGACGTTAAAAACATCGAAACCTTTGAGTTTATTAGCGTTAATCAACTTTTACATGAGCCTTAAGTCTGTGCAAAGGAAAGTTCTACTTTGATATGTACCTTTTGATAAGGTGACCAACCGTCCTCCTTTAGGGAGGACAGTCCTCCTTTTTTCACTTCTGTCCTCCCTTGAAAAGTGTCCTCCTTTTTGCCCTCCTTTTTGTCCTTTTCGATATTTGAAGACTAAAATCAGTAAATCTCCAAAAGAAAATACTAGGAATAGGCTGTAATGTTCATATTTTGTCAAATGCAATCAACACGGCGTCATGTGCCATGCCAATTGATGTAGAATTAATAATAACTACAATTTATTTGTATTTTAGTCGTTTTACCGTTCGCGTGGCTACTTTAAAACAATTTTGTGAAGAAGCGAATGTTGAATACAAAAAACACCTGCTATAGAGCGTGTTCTACAATTATTCGAGCCTCTTCGCTTACATTTTTTGAGTTTAGACAAATGTCCTAAAATCCTAGAGTCGTTTTTCAATAATGAAATATCTGAGATATTAATGTATTTTGTACATAATCAAGCATCTATTTTTCACAAAACGATTCAAAAGATTGAAGGTGAACACATTTCAGCTACAGAAGTTAGCCTTATTTTGAATGACTTTATCCTTCAATATAAATCTCGATTTGAAGAAAAATTTCTTCCTTTAATTATAAAAAGAAATTTATCAGACTTAAAGGAATCAAATCCGGGCATAACGAAAAAGTTTATCAAAGAAGTGCAGAATTTTTACCAAACATGTTTTCAATATATCGAAGAATGGTCTAAAACAAACCTCAAATAACAGTTTTCAATGGTGTTTTTTGGCTTCATCGCCAGTATGTTGGACAGATATTGAATCTTGTGTTGAGTTTTTATCTAAAGAATTGCCAGATATTAAAATAGACGACAATTGTCTCTTTGAAGCAATTAGAAGACTGAATGTATATTTAAATTCTGAAAAATTAATACAATGGGAAAATCAACACGTTGAAATTGATAAAAGATGGGTGGAAATATTCAGCCATTTCAAAAATGGACATATTCCATGTGAAAATTTATTTATTCTTGTTCAATTTGTGTTGTGCTGCCCTGGAACTAATGCAGCAGTTGAAAGAGTTTTTTCAATTGCTAATGATTTTTGGACAAGTGAGAAATCGAGATTGAATGTTGATACTCTAGCTGCAGCACTTGTCGTAAAATTCAATATGAAAGACATTTCTTGTTCAGATATTTCCAATATATTGTTAGAAGATAATACACTGCTAAAAAATATTCATTCAATGGAGAAGTTCTCCTTTAAATAGTTATAGGTACGTAAGCATAAAATTTCATGTTAGTGTTGGTAACAAATGTTTTTATTAAGCATCATATTATAATGTTTGCAATGCATAAAATGTGTCTTTTATTTATTTACTTTTTTTTTTGCTCTTTAATTTGTGTCCTCCTTTTCATTGTAAGAAAGTTGGTCACCTTACTTTTGAGGTTAAACTATAAATGAAAACACGAATCCTGATATTTAAAGTAAACAATATTTTTTATGCTTATTTCATCTTACACTATTGTTTCACTTCCGCTTTCGCCGGAAATGATCCTAAGTTTCAAATGGAACACCCTGTAAATTTCAACATTTTTGGAAATAGGAAGCAATTTTGAATACAACTGCACTATTTTGTATAATGTTTATAACCTAAAATAATTTTTGGCCGAAAAAGTTTTTTTTTTATTGAGTGCGAGTCATTTTTTTTTTAACGAAATTATAGTAGTACGTTAACCAAAATAGTGCAGTTGTTTTCAAAATTGCTTCCTGTTTCTAAAAATGTTTCTTTTGAAATAACAAACTTAGGGTCGTTTCGGGTGAAACCGGAAGTAAAACAATAGTGTACTTAGTGTACATAAATGTTCAAATAATCGGGTTTTTCACACATATCATATGTCTAAAATTTCATTTAATTAAATACAAAACTATAGAAAAGACGGGGGTGTCCAAAACTTAGTTACATGCGAATAGGGTTTTAAATGCTGTTATGATTTAAGTCCAATGGATCCCAAACTATACTAATAATCAAAAATTTTTTCAAGTAAAAAGTGTTTTTTTACCAAATATCTTTCTAATTATGCAATAAAAACCGCATGGTTCCATTTACGTTTTTAAGTTACCTACTTCCGGATTTGGCAACTTCCGGTTTAATCACGAAAACCGCTAGTCAATTCTACATATGCACTTTTGTCTGAATCTTTTTTTCCCCATCTTTGTCAGACGTCGCATTTTCGAATAAAAGTGCTGGTACAGGTGGTACAGGTGGTCTGAAACAATTTATTGTTTAACCCTGTTCTGTGTGTTTAATAGAATGAAAAGTTTAAGTTAAAGTATTAAATTAATATAAATTAAACAAAGTCTGTTTATCCAAATGTTTAATGATCTTATTAAAAAACATACCATTCGGTGTGAAGTCAACACATTTTATCATTTAAAAAGTGAATGAGTTGCAATATCGATAATTTTAAACACTGTTATTAGAGATAAAACATACCTACATTGCCTATGAAACTCCAAGGCCCGATTGCACAAAGTAACACTGGTGTTAAAATACGAGTTAATCGCCAAAACTAAGCAACATCAGCGCCAACTATGCTGCGATTTTGCCTAGTTCTAGGGTTAACGTGGTTTAACCCCGGGGTTAATCCAAAATTCAACTTTTATGCAATCTGGCCTTTTAGAGTTATTAGAACGTGAAGTAAA